>OY747715.1:7500-550000 GCA_963556495.2 Valencia hispanica | reverse complement strand
GTGATTCACAAGCTTACTGACTCTCTCTGTGTGTGTGTGTGTGTCTCAGTGAGGAAACAGGACATCATTAAAGTCACGGAGCAGCTCATTGAGGCCATCAGTAATGGAGACTTTGAAAGTTACACGTATGTAACATGCTTCGTTGTTACAGGCTTTTATTCTGAAAGTCCTTCTGTGCCACAGGAAGCCAGCTGGTCCATGTTAGGATTCTGCTGACAGAGCTTTTATAATCATACATCATGAGGATTATTAAGCAGCGTTTCAGCTGCTCTCTGCAGGACACTAAGGATATCTGGGTGTCGGCTGACCTGGTCAAAGGTCACAGGTCACATTAACATGATTGCAAAAAGTGAAAAACACTCACATCACCAACATGGCCGACCAGAACACGGCGGTCCAGCTGACATGATCAGCTTAATGAGCTCCTCGACACCATCTCACTGAGCGGTTCGGTCCGGTTTGGTACACTACTCTGTCTGTTTCCATTATAAAAGCGGTCCATCCAACCGACTCATCAGTGTACGTCCAGAGGACAATGATCCGGTCCGGTTTGGGCGGAGCTACTGGCGTCACACAACACTGTCCACCGATTGGAGGAGAGAGAAATGTCTCTGCTGGAGACATGAGACATCCCAGAGCGTTACGTCTGTCCTAGCTTCAGCCTGACACTATTCTAGGCGTTTAGTTTTAAACCCACCTCCTCAGTGAGAGTCCAGCAGGAAATGCTCTCCTGAGACGCTATACCATAAAATAGCATAACTGACCAGAACTGGGTTGAACCGAACAGGACCATACAGAACCAGACCAACCAAAACCAGACCCATCAGTGGAAATGAGGCAGTTGTGACACATTCATGTATCTCTGGTGTGTCGGGCAGGAAACACCTGGACCCAGTAGAGTACCGCAGCGACCCAAACTCTGTTTGTTTTAGCTGAATCCGAACCTTCCAACCCAGACCGGCACCATTCATCTGGGTCAGTCTGTTGGTGGTCCCTCTAAGGCAGAGGTCTCCAGTCCTTGTCCTGGAGACCTGCTGTCCTGCAGGTGTTAGATGAAACCAGCAGATCTAGAGGACCAGGAGAACCCTGATCTGAGGAGACACAGAGGGGGGTCCTACAGACCCTGCTGGTTCTGGTCCGTTAACTCTTACTGTGTGAGCTCATTAAGTTGTAGCGGAACCTCTCTGGGTCTGGCAGCATAACTTTTTAGGTGTTCTGGATGAAACCTGCGGTTCTGTCAGTAAAGTGGATCTTTCTGTGTCTGTCCAGTAAAATGTGCGACCCGGCGGTGACGGCATTCGAGCCCGAGGCTTTGGGGAACCTGGTTGAAGGTTTAGACTTCCACCGCTTTTATTTTGAAAACTGTAAGTTAATTTCAGAGTCATATCGATAGGTGAGGCCCTGCTCACCTGTACAGGTAACCTTTGTGTTCGTTTCTGTTCTTCAGTGTGGTCTAAGAACAGCAAGCCGGTCCACACTACCATCCTGAACCCCCACATCCACCTGGTGGGCGACGAGGCCGCCTGCATCGCCTACATCAGAGTCACGCAGTACATCGACTCCAACGGCACGCCTCGCACCGCCCAATCAGAAGAGACCAGGGTTTGGCACCGCCGGGACGGGAAGTGGCAGATCGTCCACTTCCACCGCTCAGGATCGCCCTCCACCCTCAGCAAGTAAGAACCGTTCTGCTGGAACGTTCAGGAGGGCTGGGAAAAACCAGACCTGAGAGAGTGATTGGTGAAAGATCCGTTTAGTAAACCGGTCAGAACTGATCTGAGTGTTCTGGGTCTGGTTTTAGTACAGTGGCCAAACTTACACAGAGTCATATATGATTACTTCTTTCTCAGTAAGTGATACAGCATCAGAGAGAGACTGTAGAACCTCATTTGTGTTTGGACTGTTTTGATTCAGTCGAGCTTTCAGAATTATCAAAAATATTAGCCTCATCTAAACCTTCAACTTGTATGTTGGACCCAATCCTAACCAAATTATTTAAGGAAGTGTTCCATTTGGTTCCTGGCCCCATTTTGGATATGATGAATCTATCCTTAGTAAACGGATACGTACCACAAGAAATTAAAATTGCTGTAATTAAACCTTTACTCAAGAAACCTTCCCTTGATCAAGATGACTTAGTGAATTATAGACCTATATCTAACCTTCCTTTCTTATCCATAGTCCTTGAGAAAATTGTTGCTAATCAAGTCTGTGAGCATCTAAACAGTAACGAGCTGTTTGAAGAGTTTCAGTCAGGTTTTAGAGCTCATCATAGCACTGAAACAGCACTGGTGAAGGTTACTAATGATATTCTCGTGGCCTCAGATAATGGACTGGTGTCTGTTCTGGTTTTGTTAGATCTCAGTGCTGCTTTTGACACAGTCCATCATAATATTCTCTTAGAAAGGCTTGAACATGTTGCAGGGATCAAAGGAACAGCACTAGGCTGGTTTAAATCTGATTTGTCTGATAGATTCCAGTTTGTTCATCTAAATGATAAATTTTCTTCACACTCAAGGGTTACTTGTGGAGTTCCACAGGGTTCTGTGCATGGACCATGAAGACATAAAAACATGGATTACTCTAAACTTTCTGCTCTTAAATTCTGACAAGACAGAAGTTGCTGTCTTTGGACCAGAAGTTCTTAAGCAGAAACTGATTAGTCAATCACTTCATCTGGATGGCATTAAATTGGCCCCCAGTAATAACGTAAAGAACCTCACCGTTATTTTTGACAAAGACTTGACATTTAAATCCCATATTAAACAGGTTTCTAGGATTTCCTTCTTTCACCTACGGAATATTGCTAAAATGAGAAACATCCTGTCCAGGAGTGATGCTGAGGAACTAGTCCATGCATTTGTTACCTCAAGGCTGGACTACTGTAATTCTTTAGGCAAGGCAAGGCAAGGCAATTTTATTTGTATAGCACACTTTCAACAGCAGGGTAATTCAAGGTGCTTTACATGATTTGGTGATTTAAAAAAAAACATGAAAGAAACACACATTACACATGATACACAATAAAGCAAGAGAAAGATAAAAAAAAAGCAAGAGAGCATGAACACATTTCATTCATATGACATCAAGCATTTACTCGAAGGCAATTCAAAACAGTTGGGTTTTTAAGTCTCGATTTAAAGCATCTCAGAGTTTCAGCAGCTCTACACTCGTCAGGAAGTCTGTTCCAGATAAGGGGAGCATAAAAACTGAAAGCTGCTTCTCCATGTTTAGTTCTGAGTCTAGGGATGTTTAGTAGGCTAGAGTTGGAGGACCTGAGTGGTCTTGGTGGTTGGTACCGTGACAACAGGTCTTCAACATATTTTGGTGTTAAGCCATGTAATGATTTATAAACTAGTAGGAGTATTTTGAATTCTATTCTCTGAGCTACAGGGAGCCAGTGTAAGGACTTTAGAACTGGGGTGATGTGCTCTACTTTCCTGGTTCTAGTGAGGAACACGAGCAGCAGCGTTCTGGATCAGCTGCAGCTGTCTGATTGACTTTTTAGGCAGACCTGTGAAGATGCTGTTGCAGTAATCAATCCGACTAAAATAAACGCATGGATGAGTTTTTCTAGGTCGTGTTGCAAAATCAGTCCTTTAATCCTAGAAATGTTCTTCAGGTGATAGAAGGCTGACCTTGTTATTGCCTTTATGTGACCCTGGAGGTTCAGGTCTGAGTCCATTACTACACCTAGGTTTTGAGCCTAATCAGTAGTTTCTAGCTGTATTAATTGAAACTGTGTGCTGACTCTTGATCGTTCCTCCTTGGGTCCAAAAATAATTACTTCAGTTTTGTTTCTATTCAGCTGGAGAAAGTTATGGCACATCCATCCATTTATTTGGTCAATGCATTGATTTAGGGTTTGAATGGGTTCAGAGTCACCTGGTGACATTGTAATGTAGAGCTGAGTGTCATCCGCGTAGTTATGGTAGCTAATGTTATTGGTTGCTATAATCTTGCCTAGTGGGAGCATGTAGATATTAAATAAGAGGCACCCCAGGATGGAGCCCTGGGGCACCCCACATGTGATTTCTGTTCGTTCTGATGAAAAGTTTCCTATTGAAACATAGAAGTCCCTGTTCTTTAGGTAAGACTCGAACCAGCCAAGTTCTGTACCAGAGAGTCCAACTCAGCTCTCCAGTCGTTACAATAAAATATCATGATCAACACTGAGGTCCAACAGAACCAGCACTGTGGTTCTTCCACAGTCTGTATTTATGCGGATGTCATTGAATACTTTGACGAGGACAGTCTCGGTGCTGTGGTTACCACGGAAACCAGACTGAAAAACATCAAAATGGTTTGTCATTGTTATGAAGCCATTTAACTGCTGAATCAGCTTTTTCAATAATCTTACTGATGAATGGAAGATTAGAGATTGGCCTGTGGTTCTGCATTAATGTGTTGTCCAGATTCTTCTTCTTTAGCAGTGGTTTAATAACTGCTGTTTTTAAAGCCTGAGGGAAGACACCTGATAGCAGTGATGAGTTTACTATTTGAACAAGATCAGACCCAATAAGAGGAAGAACTTTCTTTAGAAAAGCTGTGGGTAGGATATCAAGATAGCAGGAGGAGGAGCTTAATTGGATAATGATTTTTTCAAGGCTGTTCTGGTTTAATTTGTGGAATTCAGACATTTTCTCTACATTGTTGTTGATTGGGGATGGCACTGGTTGTGGGTTCAATATTCAGGTACAGATTGACCGTCTAATTGTTAGAATCTTTTCTGGGAAAAAGCTGCAAATTCATTGCAGGCCCTCGTAGAGTTTAGTTCAGGGGCTACTGTCACTAAAGGATTAGTTAGTCTTTCCACTGTTGCAAATAGAGCCCGTGCATTATTAATGTTTATGTTGATGATTTCAGAAAAGAACGATTCCCTAGCATCTTTTATAGTTAGCTAATATCTATTCAGTCTCTCTTTGTAGATCTCACAGTGAACCTGGAGTCGAGTTTTCCGCCATTTTCTCTCGGCTCGTCGACACTCTTTTTTCACTACGTACCAGTGGATTACTTGTCCACAGAGACTTTTTTCTACCTGAGACTACTTTCACTTTAGTTGGAGCAATGGAATCCATGATGTCTGAGGTTGTCGCAAGGAAATTATCTACCAACTTATTTACTGAGTTTGAGTTGGGAGATGAGGGGGATGTGGTTTCTACTGAACTGTCCCTTAGAAAACGCTTTTTTATAGTGGTCTTACTGTGGCTGGATAATTTAGCAGAGATGGTACTTTCAAAGAAAATACAGAAATGGTCAGATAACGCAATATTAATTACAGAGATGTCGGAAATATTTAAACCTTTGCTGATAATTAAGTCCAGAGTGTGTCCTTTATTGTGTGTTGGTTGTTTGACATGCTGGATCAGGCCGAAGTTGTGGAGAGTATCATCTAATGTTTTTGCTTGTCTATCTTGGGGGTTGTCGGTATGGATGTTAAAATCCCCCACAATGATTAGTTGGTCATAGTCGATACATATTACAGATAGAAGGTCATTGAAGTCATTAAAGAAGTTAGAGTTAAGTTTTGGTGGTTTATATAAACTTAGAAATAACGCTTTGTTAGGCTCATTTATCTGGGTGGCTAGGTATTCAAAAGAATCAAACGTGCCCAGAGTTACCTTTTTAAAGTTCATTGAGTTGTGAAAGATGGTGGCTACACCTCCACCTCGTCTGTGCTTGCTGCTCTCGCTTAAGAAATTGTAATTTGGAGGACTAGATTCTATTAATGAAGTTGTTTCGTTATTTTCATCTAGCCAAGTTTCTGATAAAAAAAGGGCGTGTAAATTATGCTCAGTGATGAAGTCATTGATAAGAAAAGACTTCACAGATAGAGATCTAATGTTTAATAAAGCTAACTTAAGTATTGTGATGATGGGCAGCTGAACCTTCTGACAGGTTATCAATTTGAGATTTTGTTTAATATGAGAGCGTGTGGTTAACGGTTTATGTTTCCTGCTGCTGATAATCACTGATATAGCCTCAGGGGTGCCGGGTGAATTCTGGGAGACGGTAGGGGTAGATTTACTGCCCGGTTCCCTCAAATATCAAATATCTGTAATAATCAGTGGGGGGAAGCTCCCAGGCTTATTGACACTAGTCCCAGGCATTTGGTGTAGTCTAAGTTTAGGTGTTAATTGTGTCCCAAATTTCATTTGCTCGTTCAGTCTGTCTGTAAAGTTTCTAAATGGAGACTCATTTGATGTGGCTGAGTCACAGGAAGATGAAGACTTAATCTCTGATGGTTGTTTATCTGTTTGGTCCTGTGGTGTCATCATGACTTGGTGTTTTTGTTCTCTGGTATCCATGGGAGCCTCAAGGTCAGCTTTTGGAAGCAAGTGTTTTGCTTTCTGATTTTGATAAGAAAAAATGTTTGCTGCTAAGAGCCTTACTCCGGCCTTGTTAAGATAACGCATCCCTTCTTTGAACAGATGATTAGCACTTCCAAATACTTGGAAATTATTAACAAATGTGAACGACTTCTCAGCTGATTGTTTCTTCAACCATTTATGGAGCATGCGGAGTCTGCTAAATCTTTCATCATTCCCTTTAGGGACTGGTCCGCTGATGAGGATGTTTACGTTAAGTCCATCAAGTCTCTGTAGGAGATCAGAAAAGTCTCTCTTCAGAATCTCTGATTGTCTCATCGCGATATCTGCTGATTCAGCGTGAATGACGAGCTTTTCCAAAGCAGGATGTTGGTCCAAGATTTTAGGGACTTTTTCTGATATTTCTCTCACCGTATTTTTGTAGCAGCTATAAACTCTGGTGTTCTTGCTACAAAAAGCCTCAATTCCATTAATTGATCCATCTTGTATGATAACAGTCTTTGCTGGGGGGGCTCTTACTTTGTTATGTGTCCGTTTGATGCGGCTGGGTTTCTCCTGGTAGCTTTGACTGGTCCCGGGGGCTGCATCATCTTTCAGGGAACTCAGGGCTGCGAATCTGTTTTTAAGCGGGATTCCAGGTGGAGAAATATCTCTTGTTTTTGGCTGAAACCTCTTTTGTTTACTATCAGGTAGTCCACAAAATGCCATTAAAAGCCTTCAGTTGATCCAAAATGCTGCAGCAGGAGTTTTGATGAATATTAAAAAGAGAGATCACATTTCTCCTGTTTTAGCTTCCCTTCATTGGCTCCCTGTTAAATCCAGAATAGAATCTAAGATCCTCCTTCTTACATATAAAGCCCTTAATAATTCAAAATTCAAATTCAATTCAAAAATACTTTATTGATCCCAGAGGGACATTAAGTGGTGTAGCTCATATAATTATTTCTTTAAGGAGTTGTTGTAGATGATGATGGCTGTGGGCAGGAAGGATTTCCTGTAGCGGTCTGTATTGCAGCGAAACTGAAGAAGCCTCTGACTGAAGACGCTCTGTTGTTGTATGACTGTCTCATGAAGAGGATGCTCAGGGTTGTCCATAATTTTTTTGATTTTATGAAGAATCCTTCTTTGCATCATCACCTCCAGATGTTCCACAGTCGTCCCCAGAACAGAACCAGAACCTTCTTTATCAGGTTGTTGAGCCTTTTTAAGTCCCTGGCTCTGATGCTGCTACCCCAACAGATGACGGCTGAAGAGATTACACTCTCCACAAGACTTGTAGAAGATCTGCAGCATCTTGCTGCAAACCTTGAAGGACCTAAGCTTCCTCCAGAAGTCCAGTCTGTTGTCAAGGTGAACTCTGAGGTATTTATACCCCTCAACCACCTCCACTTCTTCTCCCATGATGGAAACAGTGTTTGACTTATCCCTGTTTCTTCTGAAATCTACAATCATCTCCTTCGTTTTGTTCACATTCAAGGTGAGACGATTGTTTCCACACCATGTCACAAAGCGGTCCACCAGCTCTCTGTATTCAGCTTCTTGTCCATCTCTGATACATCTGAGTATTTCTGCAGATGACAGGTCTCTGATTTGTACTGGAAATCTGAGGTGTACAGAGTGAAAAGGAATGGTGAGAGTACGGTCCCCTGTGGTGCTCCTGTGCTGCTGACCACCTGGTTTGACACACAATCCTTCAGTCTCACAAACTGTGGTCTGTTGGTCAGGTAGTCATTGATCCAGACGATTGTTGAGGGCTCCACCTGTGTCTTCAGGAGTTTCTGACAAAGCAAATCAGGCTGAATTGTGTTAAATGCACTGGGGAAATCAAAGAACATGATCCTCAAAGCTACCAGGAGAAATCCTCAAAGTAGGTTGGTTGAAGCAGGTGGATGATGGTATCTTCAACTCCAACTCCACAGCGATAAGCAAACTGCAGTGGGTCCTGATACGTTCTTGTTTGCTTACTCAGGGGGGCCAACAGCAGTCTCTCCAGGACCTTCATGATGTGGGATGTCAGGGCAACGGGTCTATAGTCATTGATGACTGATGGGTGAGTTCTCTTTGGTTCTGGAACAAGGCAGGATGTCTTCCACAACACTGGAACCTTCTCCTGAGTTAGGCTAAGGTTGAAGAGGTGCTGCAGAATCCCACAGAGCTGCTCTGCACAGGCCTTCAGGACTCTGGGGCTGACACCATCTGGACCTGCAGCCTTGTTCCGGTTCAGTTTCTCCAGCTGCTTCTTCACCTGACTTTTGGAGACAGACAAGTGGGAGGGGGAGGCAGAGGGGGTAGCAGCATTTCCTGACTTGGTTGAAGTCAAACTTGTGGAATTAGAAGAGTCCATGGCTGAGGTAAAGGATAAAACATCTGAGGTGTAACAGGAAAGCTGTTGATCAGAGGAGAGTGGGATGTCTGTTTGGCTGGGAACAGGAGAGGTGGATGCTGAGCTAGTTCCTGAACTGAACCTGTTGAAGAATGTGTTCAGTTATAATAATAATAATAATAATAATAATAATAATAATAATAATAATAATAATAATAATAATAATAATAATAATAATAATAATAATAATAATAATAATAATAATAATAATAATCAGCTCCATCATACATCAGAGATCTGATTGGTCCATATGTTCCTAACAGACTGCAGACTGCAGGTTTACTTGTAGTTCCTAGGATCTCTAAAAGTAGAATGGGAGGCAGATCTTTTAGTTATCAGGCTCCTCTCCTGTGGAACCAGCTCCCAGCTTTAGTCCGTGAGGCAGACACTCTGTTTACTTTTAAGGCCAGGCTTAAAACTTTCCTTTTTGATAAAGCTTATAGTTAGAGTGGCTAAGGTCATCCTGAGCTATCTCTGTAGTTATGCTGCTATAGGCTTAGATTGCTGGGGGACAGACTCTGCTACTTTTCTCTCCTGCTTTCGACTTTGTTTTCTCTCAGTGTTTTTCTCTCCATAGAAGATATACCTGGTCTGGTATCCTGCTAAGCTACAATGTTGGACCGGGGGCATCGACTGGGATGATGCTCCCAGTAACTGAACATCCACTGTGTCCTGTTATCAACTTTTTACTTTCTGTAACATAGAAAGTTCTCTTATATCAGATCTTCTGTTCCTTCTGTGTTTCTGCTCTGTCTTCTCAAACCCCCAGACGGTCGTGGCAGATGGCCGCTCCTACTGAGCCTGGTTCTGTTGGAGGTTTCTTCCTGTTAAAGGGGAGGTTTTCCTCTCCACTTTCGCTACATACTTGCTCAGTATGAGGGATTGCTGAAGGATTGCTGTGGTTGGAGTCTGCATCAACGGGACGCAACCTCAAGTTAATGACTCCATGCAATCTGCTGGGATTCCCTAGAAAACTAACTAAACCTTTAAATTGATTGAAATGACTTTTCTTGTAAAGTGCCTTGAGATGACATCCGTTGTGAATCGGCGCTACATAAATAAACTGAACTGAATTAAATTGAAAACGAATGGATGGATGTGTCATAACTTTCTCCAGCTGAACAGAAACAAAACAGAAGTCATTATTTTGGACCTAAAGAGGAACGATCAACAATCAGCACACAGCTTCAGTTAATCCAGCTAGAAACTACTGATCAGGCCTGAAATCTAGGTGTAGTAATGGAGTCAGACCTGAACCTCCAGGGTCACATAAAGGTCAATAACAAGGTCAGCCTTCTATCACCTGAAGAACATTTCTAGGATTAAAGGACTGATGTCGCAACAAGACCTAGAAAAACTCATCCATGCGTTTATCTTTAGTCGGATTGATTACTGCAACAGCGTCTTCACAGGTCTGCCTAAAAAGTCAATCAGACAGCTGCAGCTGATCCAGAACGCTGCTGCTCGTGTTCCTCACTAGAACCAGGAAAGTAGAGCACATCACCCCAGTTCTAAAGTCCTTACACTGGCTCCCTGTAGCTCAGAGAATAGACTTCTAAATACTTTTACTAGTTTATAGATCATTGAATGGCTTAGCGCCAAAGTATGTTGAAGATCTACTGTTACTATAGCAACCCCCCCCCCCCCCCCCCCCCAGACCAATCAGCTCCTCTAATTCCAGTCGACTCATCATCCCTAGAATCAGAACCAAACATGGAGAAGCAGCTTTCAGTTTCTTTGCTCCTCTAATCTGGAACAAACTTCCAGAAAACTGCAGAGCTGCTGAAACACTGAGTTCTTTTAAATCACAACTAGAAACGTTTCTGTTTAGAGCTTCATTTGAGTAATAATCACTTGAATATCTTTGATTATTTTTTCCAATATTGTATGATGATATTTTTGAATTTCTTTATTACTTCAATTTTTTTATGTTATAAAATATCTTGAAGTGTTGCTGAAATGTTCTATACTTATAAACTCCATCTGTGTCCAGGTTCCAGCAGGTCATCCTCCCACAGCATGATACTACCTCCACCATGCTTAACAGAAGTCTATAGAAAGGTCTCCTTCTCTCTTTGTTCCTCCAGCTAATATCCTGCTCCAGAGTGGGCGGGGCTCTGATGGGGCTGCTGTCGCCTTGACAACAGGATGATTGACAGCAGGCCAGCTGTTCCCGGACACCAAACCATTCAGGATTTTCTTGTTGAACTTGGAGGAGGAGACTGCGGGTTAGGAAGCTTCAGTCCAACTCATCCAGCAGTGAATCCCATCATCCATTAGCCAATCAGTCATCCAACCGCTCCAACCGACCAATCAGCTCGCTTGGTGCAGCAACAGGTTGAGCCAATGGAAGGAAACCTTGTATCTCCAGCGGTACACCCACAGCGCCCCCCAGTGGTCAGAAACTCTCACTGATTAATGTCTGTGGTTAGCTCCTGGTTGATGTTACTGAGCATGTGCAGAACACCATCATATTGTGATGTCAGACATTTATCATCAATAATTCGAATCTGAGCTAAAAATTAAACAACATTATTTATCAGAATGAGATACAAGGTTTCCCCCTGCTGGTCAGTTTAGGTATCACTAGTAATACATGATAATAAATATAGTTTATTATTATTATTATCTTCAGAGTTAAAACAGAACCTGGTCAGATTTATTATAGAGCCTCATTCACACTACGCCCCCTGGTGGTGAGCAGAGAGCTTCCTCCAGCCGTCGATCTTCCACTAAACCCCACCCTTCCCCCCCCCACCACCACCATGGAGGGCATAACGAGCTGCCTTAACGAGCTGCCGGCTCCTCCTCCTCCTTCACGCCTCCACTAGCTGATGGACCTGATGTCAGTGAAACTCGTTGTTCTTTAGTCGGACCCAGCAGATCATTTCAGAACCAATCAGAACCACCAACACAGGACCAGAGTCCAGTGATCGCTGATCACTTCATGATTCAAACAGAAAACTTCAGTAAAGTTTACGTTCCCTCAATAAGTATTCACACCCCTGTCTCTCTGTGTCCGGGTCCGATCACACCCTGGATCTTCATTTCTGGGATTTTAGGGGACAGCCGGACCTAAAGATCAGAACTGGGAGGAGGGAGGAGAATCATACATGGTTGGGGGCGTGGCTTTGTATGCAACCCCTTTACCATGATCGCGCTAAATTTAATCTAGTCCAAAAATCACGTTCTTAAGTCCCCTGGTCAGAACCAGAGTCCAGATGTTCTGGTTCTGGCCTCAGAGGTTCATCAGAGAACATCCAGCTTTGTGGAGACCATGGAACCCAGCAGCAGGTCAGGGAGGAAGTTTCTGGTCCACCTGGACTGACAGGAGAGGTTTAATCAGAGAAGCTCTGGAGGAGCTGCAGATATCCACAGCTCAGGTGGGAGAATCTGCTGCCAGGACAACACTTCACCGGTCTGGTCTTCATGGAAGTGAGAAGTAGTCCAGGTTGAGGTTAGCTACAAGCCAGGAGGAGATAGAGGAGCTGCAACCTGACCCTGAACACAGCATCGGTGGTGGCAGCATCATCCTGTGGGACAGGGAAGCTGAATGGAGCTAAATCCAGCAGAATACCTGAGACTGGGGTGGAGCTTCTCCTTCCAGCAGGAAAACCACCCTGATCATCCAGCCAGAGATATTATGGGATGGCTTAGATCACAGCAGATTCATGGGTTAGAATGGCCTAGTCAAAGCGCAGACCTGAATCTGATTGGCTGAAACCTCATGTTCTCAGAAGTTCTCCCTCCACTCTGACTGAGCTGCTAAAGACCTACCCAGAAGACCTGCAGCCAGAGGAGGTTCTGGAAGGTTCTGACCCGGGAAAGACCAGGAATCGGTTCTCTTTCTCTGTCCAGTTCTGGAGTCACTCCCTGCTGTAGGTTTTTGTTCGGACTGGGACCAGAACCAGGAGCAGGACCAGGACCAGGACGGGGTGTGGAGATTAATAAACGGATCTTAACTTTAACTGGACCTCCGGTTCTGAGCAGGTTTGTTACATAAATTATGAGCGATATCAGGCTGAAACGGATCCGAACCAACTTCACTGGACAGCTAAAACAACACCAGGTTCTGGGCTGCAGTCCAGGTTGTAGTTTGATATAAAGTTCTAAAGCAGACCATGGAGAGTATCCTGACCGGTCCACTTCCTTGTTCTGGTGCTGGACAGTCATCTCTATAGAACTCCTCTGGACTGGTCTGGTTCTGGTGTGGTTCTGTGGGTCCTGGTGGTGGGTTGGTTCTGAAATGTCTCTGGTGGGTTAAATTTAAATGGAATCCAAATGGACTGAAGCAGAACTCCATCTGGGAGCTGGGATGTTTGGAGGTGTTGGCCGTGGTTCTGATGGACCTTCTGCATGAACAGCTCGTGTTTCTTCCTCCTCGGTGGCAGTTCTGTACAGACTGTGTGACTTTCTGCATGCTGGACTTTGTGTTTAGTGTTTGGGCTTCAGGCACCGCTGTGTTCCGGCCGCTCCCGGCTCTCGCACCTCTGAGGTTTAGCTCTGCTAGCATGCCTCATTGGGATCAATGGTGTGCATTAGCCTGGAGCTAACGGAACGCCGACGGTACCTCCTTTGATATTCTGCCTCTTTTGACCCGTTGTGTTCGTCTCTGAAGCTTCCAGGAGCTTTTGACCTTCAGGAGAACGTAGAACTTTGTACAACCAGATTCTTACCTTGACCATGATAATGCTGATGATGGTGATGATATTAATACCCCTAATGATGATGATGATGTTAATACCCTTGATGATGATGATGATGATGATGATGATGATGATGATGATGATGATGATGATGATTTTGATGATGATGATATTAATACCCCTAATGATGATGATGATGTTAATACCCTTGATGATGATGATGATGATGATGATGATGATGATGATGATAATACCCTTGATGATGATGATGATGATGATGATGATGATGATGATGTTAATACCCCTGATGATGATGATGGATGATGATGATGAAGATGACTGATGATAATACCCATGATGATGATGATGATGATGATGATGGATGATGATGATGATGAAGATGACTGATGATAATACCCCTGATGATGATGAATGATGATGAAGATAATACCCCTGATGATGATGAATGATGATGATGATAATACCCCTGATGAAGATGACTGATGATGAAGATAATACCCCTGATGATGATGAATGATGATGATGATAATACCCCTGATGAAGATGACTGATGATAATACCCATGATGATGATGATGATGATGACTGATGATAATACCCATGATGATGATGGATGATGATGATGAAGATGACTGATGATAATACCCATGATGATGATGGATGATGATGATGATGATGAAGATGACTGATGATAATACCCCTGATGATGATGAATGATGATGAAGATAATACCCCTAATGAAGATGACTGATGATAATACCCATGATGATGATGGATAATGATGATGAAGATGACTGATGATAATACCCATGATGATGATGATGATGGATGATGATGATGATGATGAAGATGACTGATGATAATACCCCTGATGATGATGAATGATGATGAAGATAATACCCCTAATGAAGATGACTGATGATAATACCCCTGATGATGATAAATGATGATGATGATAATACCCCTGATGAAGATGATTGATGATGATGATGATGATGATGATGATGATGATGATGATGATGATGATATGAATATCCTTGCTTTAAGCCGTTTATATATTGAATCTTTGCTCTGTGGGATCAGCCTTCCAGTGCTGTGAGCTGCTTCCAGCTTCCTGATTTGGGTTTTCTGCAGTTTTCCGTGTTTTTAGCAGCTGCTGAATGTTTTCCCGCCGCTGCCCTTTTGGTTTGCTCCACATTGAACTCTGGAACATCTGGAGTCCAGGCTGAAGACCCCGGAGGGTGGGGCATCAATGGGGCAGAGCCTTCTAAAGCATGTTTGGGCCACACCCAGTGCTCCAAACTGTCCTCTTCTTCTACATGAAACCAACATGAAGGCCAGGTAGAAACCTGCTGCACCTTAAAGAGGATCGCTCAGGTTTTGTTGCTCCGGCTCCAACAGGCTGTTTGCGCTACTGTCTCTTTAACATGCCCTCTCTCCTGATTGGCCAGACCCTGGAGGACCTCTGACCTTTAGAGCAGCGGTTCCCTGGACTCCAGGTGGTGCCGCAGAGTGAGAGGCTGTTTTCTACAGTATCCAGTGGTTTCTACAGCTGCACTTTCACTCTGAACTCCTACGACTCTTGAAAGTATTTATTAGATGTGATCGATGCAAAAACCCTGCAGATATCTGAGATGTCATTTTATAGAAGCTGAGGAGGTTTCTCTGGTTCTGGTTCTGGTGGATCTCTGAGACCTACCGGATCTGGGTTCTGACCCATCAGAGGCATGCACAGGTGGGAGTTTCATGATTTGGGACCCCCCCTCCTGCAGCTCTGCAGACAGGGAGCAGGAGGACTGTCTAACTCCACCTCAGAGGAAGGTTTTCTTTCACTTTCCAACAAACAGTTGATAAATTAATTATGAATGAATTATAAATGAATTCATAAATGACCCTGCTGAATGTATTAAAGTCCAACCCAAACGGACCCAGTCCTCCTGTCACCTGATGCTCTGAGAACCAATCAAATGATCAATAATCCCTCACATCCTCCCAGCTTTTTCTACTATGATGGATATTGTACTGTACTGTATTAATTGGACTAATGCTGCATGCTCATTGTGTAACTGTGGGAGTCTGTGTGTGTCTGAGAGCGAGAGTGTGTTTTTAAATAGATTCTTTTGTAGTTTTTGGAGTAATTTCTTCTTCTTCTGCATCGTGTTCAATATGATTCTGTAAATAAACAGAGATGGTCAAACTATGTGCTCTTACTGGTCACTTTATTCCCTCCATTCTTCATGCAAACCAGTCTTCAGGTGTCAGACAATCTGGTGTGTGAAGCTGGTCGCTCCGGCTCTAGTTTCTAGATTCTTCGAGCTGCACGCTGGACGTGGTTCTAATAAAGCATAAATAATAAAACAGAACCAAAATAAAAATTATTGTAATTAATGCAGAAAATAAATGTAAACATTAAAATGAAAGAAAACGTTGTTTAAAGTAAATCAAGATAAAAATGAAACCAATAAAAATATCCCGTCATTGCATCAAAGTAAAAGGATCAAATAAGAAGAGGACAAAAAGTTTTCTGCTGAGCAATAAATACAATGAAATGTATAATGAGCAACAGCACAAAACCACAAAGCAGAGGATTTACAGAAAGCTACAGATGAGGTCAAAGTTCAGATTATTTCCTTCATTTATGAACCTCACTGAACCCACATATTATCTACTGTCCAAGTTCTGTAAACTAACATGGTTCTATTTGTGTCCCCATTTTGAGCAGTAGGGTTATATGCAGGGTTGGCTACTTCTATCATTGGAAATGTATCAGAATATTTTTGATTATAGGAGTTTATTTTTGTTTTAGGAGGGCTTAGTAGTCCCCCTACTCTGTTACTCCAATCCCCCACTTCTGCTTTAGACCGTGTGTTTGCTGCTGGAGGGGAAGCTGAAGCTTGAAATGAAACCGAACTTGGATAAATACCGGGTGGCGGTGGATACGGAGGTGGATCAACACTTTCAGGGGATGTGGTCGGGTTGTGGAGCGGTTGTTGTAGCAGCAGCAGCTGGGACAGCCTGCTGCTGTCTTTGCATTCTTACATCATTCTGACCGTTATTATCTTCTTGACGTGCTATCATACATGCTTCCACTGTTTTATTTTTCTTTCCATTTTGTCTGCGCGATAAGCTTCTTCTTGCCACTTTAATGCACCAGACAATTGCTTTCCTGTTTTGTTTCCTTTTTTATGTTTCTTTTTTATCTTTATTAGGTGCACTAAACGAACGCAAGGTTTTACTTCTAATTTGCCTTCAAAATCGTATTCTTTTTCCATTTATCGAGGTATTTTGTCCTTCCTTCATATTTTTCAGCCATGTATTTAGGATCTCCTTCTAATTTGTGTTTTTCATTACTGTTCCCCATTATTCAAGGTATGTGTGGGTTAATCTGGAGCGAATGTGAAGTACCGAAAGCCAAACTGAGAGACAAACTTCTAGACCAGACCTATTGTCTAATCCGGTCTCTCACCGGGGGTCCTATCCCAGTTGACTTCTTGGTTTAGACTCCAAATCACTTCCACCTGAATTTCTAATGAAGAGGGTTTAACTTAATTTAATTAACAACAGCCTTTTGTTATCACCTTCAGGTTTCCAGCTGCTGGGTCGTTTCACTTAATCTCTTCCAGTCACACAATCACACATACACACCAAATAAATACCACTTTAACTTAATCTTGTCCTGAACTTCTGGACAGATTTTATTTAGTAGCTTAAACTTTTCCTGAACTTCTGGCCATGTTTTTTAGTTTAAACTCTAGAGTGTCTACACAATCACACCGCTTTTCACACCTGCTTTCCTCAGTCCGTTCTTCACAAAGTTCGGATGGCGTCAATCCGGTCCGGCGGAGCTTATCGAGTCACACTGGCCAACACAGAATTCACCTTGGTGGGCTTTATTCCGTAAGTCTAACCTGTAGGTGTGCACAGTCTTCAGCTGACCTCGGCGGATCCACAGGAACACGGGTATGTTGGTTCCGGCTCGAAGGACCAAGTTATGTTAGGTAAATATTACCCTAGAACATAGGGAACAGAATGAGGAAAGACAAAACTTCTGTGTTTTACTTGTGAAAAGACTTCACAAGCGGAATGAAAGGCATTGAGCATGCACAGTGTCTTCTCCCTCGCAATGCTCAGTGCGTTGTTCCACCAAGCTCACTCTCCCAAAAGCTTTTATTACAAAACAGGGATTTACAACAGGTCAAAAACCACACCCACATTAGGCCTGTGGGTGTTGAAACGGAATAACAAAGTACATGTAAATTAGGCCTTCCAGACAACCCTCTCAAGCAACTCTTAGAGGATTTATCACCCATATGGGGAATTTGCACAATCTTTTCCGTTCCCTAAGCTCTGTGATGTCAGTAAAGCATACAAATGGTCTTATTTAAACTTTACACAGCCAAAATACAGTAACATACACAGTATTACACTTATCAATGATAATACATTTTTTCTAACACAGATGTTACATTATTTATGTCCAACCAAGTTTCTGATGAAAACAGACCATACATATTATGTTCAGTGATGAATTCATTGATTAGAAACAACTTTCTTGACAGAGACCTAATGTTTAATAAAGCTAATTTAAGTAGTTTGATGATGGGTAGGGGAACTCTCTGACAGGTGATCAATTTGAGATTTGTTCTGACATTAGAGCATTTGGTTGAAGGTTTTTGTTTTCTGCTGCTTATAAGCACTGGAATACTATTCTCTGGAAGGCCGGAAAACTACTGGGAGAAGATGGGAGTAGAATTACTGTTCAGCCCCCTTCTATATCAGATGTCTGTTATTGGTCTGTTTGGTCTGTTTGGTCTGTTTGGAGAAGTGTTTGTTCTCTGGTAGTATCCACGGGATGTGCTTCAAGGTCATTCCTCAGATGCTTTATCAAGTGTTTAGCTTTCTGATTCAGATAACTGAAAAATTTGAGGTCAGCAGTCTCACTCCAGCTTTGTTGAGATAACTTTGGTTTTTCTTGAACAGATGCTTGGCACATCCAAACATTTTAAAATTATCAATAGATGAGATGGATTTTTCAACACAATTGTCTCTTCAAACATTTATGGAGCATGCAAAGTCTGTTGTATTTTTCATCATTCCCTTCAGGGATTGGTCTGCTGATAAAGATGTTTATGTTAAGTCCATCAAGTCTCTGTAGCAGATCAGAGAAATCTCTCCTCAGAATCTCTGACTGTTTATTGGCTACATCAGTTGATCCTGCGTGGATAACAAGCTTTTCCAGTTTCAGGTGTTGATCTATGATTGTCTGGATTTTTTCTGATATTTCACTGACTGTATTCTTGGGGCAGCTGATAACACTAGTGTTCTGGCTACAGAAGTCTTCAATCCCATTTATTTAGCTATCATGAATTATAAGAACTTTTGCTGAGGGTTTTTTTACTTTCTTATGTGTCCGATTCACGTGGATGGACTTCTCCTGGTGACCTTGACTGGTCCCAGGGGCTGCGTCGTCTTTCGGGGAACTGAGGGCTGCCTATCTTTTTTTTTAGCAGGATTCCAGTTGGAGTAAAATTTCTTGTTTTGGTTTGGAATCTCTCTTTTCCTTTTTTGTACCTTGCAGCAGGTGTAGATGTGTCAGTGCTCTTTAAAGCCTGCCAGTGTTAATCAAACTCTGAATTGGGTGTTCTACCCGTTAAGTGCCTTTTGGCTGAGGGAGTATTGTTGTTTTGTGGATTCTGTGCGAGACTGTTGGACCGAGTTAACACCGGACTGCCAGGTTCTTACCCCCTGCATGTAGTCATTGGTAAAGTTCTTTCAATTTCATATCCAATGTTTACTTCAATGTTCAGTTCAAAGCGAAGTATCTTTATCTCCATTGCGTCCATTCTCTGGAACAGTTTGTCAAAGTCCTCAGCTGACCAAATTGCCATTTTGTTAATCCACAGTCCTACAAAGAGTAATGCAAAAAAGAGATAATACATTAATACAGTAACTTTAAAGACTGAGTGTATAAAGTAACTAAGAGAAATCTAAGAAAAGAAAAGAGAATACGGCGAGATATTGGGAGAGATCAGGAGAGACTGCTCCTCCTTCAGCAGCCACACCAGCACCAGATGTATTTACTTTTGTACTAAACTCAGCAAAAAAGAAACGTCCTCTGACTTTCAACTGTTTTTACTTTCAGTAAACTTAATGTGTGTAAATATTTGTATGAACACTAAAAGAGTCAACACCATAAGACATAAACTAAAAATGTTTCACAGACATGTGACTAACAGAAATAGAATAATGTGTCCTTGAATGAATGGAGGCTCAAAATCAAACGTACCAGTCAGTATCTGGTGTGGCCACCAGCTGCTTGAAGTGCTGCAGTGCATCTCCTCCTCATGGACTGGACCAGATTTGTCAGTTCTTGCTGTGAGATGTTACCCCACTCTTCAACCAAGGAACTTGCAAGTTCCTGGACATTTCTGGGGGGAATGGCCCTAACCCTCACTCTGCGATCCAACAGGTCCCAGACGTGCTCAATGGGATTGAGATCCGGGCTCTTCGCCGGCCATGGCAGAACACTGACATTGCTGTCATGCAGAAACTCACGCACAGAACGAGCAGTATGGCTGGTGGCATTGTCCTGCTGGAGGATCATGTCCGGATGAGCATGCATAAAGGGTACCACATGAGGGAGGAGGATGTCTTCGCTGTACCGCAAGGCATTGAGATTGCCTGCAATGACAACATGCTCAGTCGGATGGTGATGTGACATACCGCCCCAGACCATGACGGACCCTCCACCTCCAAATTGATCCCGCTCCAGGGTACAGGCCCCGGTGTAACGCTCATTCCTTCCACGATAAACACGAATCCGTCCATCACCCCTGGTGAGACAAAACCGTGGCTCATCAGTGAAGAGCACTTTTTGCCACTCCTGTCTGGTCCAGCGAAGGTGGGTTTGTGCCCATAGGCGGCGTTGTTGCTGGTGATGTCTGGTAAGGACCTGCCTTACAACAGGCCTACAAGCCCTCAGTCCAGCCTCTCTCAGCCTATTGCGGACAGTCTGAGCACTGATGGAGGGATTGTGTGTTCCTGGTGTGACTCGGGCAGTTGTTGTGGCCATCCTGTACTTGTCACTCAGGTGTGATATCCGGATGTACCAATCCTGTGCAGGTGTTGTTACACGTGGTCTTCCACTGCGAGGATGATCAGCTGTCCTTCCTGTCTCCCTGTAGCGCTGTCTTAGGCATCTCACAGTGCGGACATTAGCCACATCAGCAGTCCTCATGCCTCCCCGCAGCATGCCTAATGCACGTTCACCCAGTTGAGCAGGGACCCTGGGCATCTTTCTTTGGGTGTTTTTCACAGTCGGTAGACAAGTCTCTTTAGTGTCCTGCGTTTTTAGAACTGTGACCTTAAATGCCTACTTTCTGTAAGCTGTTAAGGTCTTAACGACCATTCCACAGGTGCATGTTAATTAATTGATTATGGTTAATTGAACATGCATGGAAAACATTGTTTAAACCCTTTACAATGAAGATCTGTAAAGTTATTTGGATTTTTACAACATTATTCTTGAAATACACAGTCCTGAAAAAGGGACGTTTCTTTTTTTGCTGAGTTTATTTACATATGTCCTTGTCTTATTTTCTTAAGATTTTAAAGGCACCATTTTAAAGAGCAGCTGGACAAATTTTGTTGTTGTACAACAATGATAATAAAGGTAATTCTGATTCAGATTGATTCTGACTCTTAACCATTATGTCCCAGAAGATACCGATTTTTAATCCTTGAGTTTAATTCAAAAAAGCAGCAGAAAGAATAACTTCTCCTAAAAAGAATCCAGAACAGTGCTGTGATGATCTCATCAATTAACAAAAATCTTTTCACTTAAACGGATTAGAGTTGCAACAGGTTTTAACCACAGTAATGGGAACAGAGTGGTTCATAGTGAGAGGGGATTGGAAACCAATGCCAGGTGGGGCAGTGCCTGTTCCATTACTTCATGATGGGGAGGATTTGAGAACGCGACTGAATGCAGTTTGTGGCTGAATTGAACAACAGTACAAAAACTTGCAAATTATGCTACCATTTTCCAAACTAAACAGAAAGATGGGGAAACAGTAATTGAGAGGAAGATTTCAATAAGTGTTCCAGGATAATAGTGGGATAACTGAGGATGGTCAAGCGGGAGGAGCCTTCCAGCAGCAGCTGAAGAATCCTCTTCTGGAAGGATTCACCTCATCCATATGTGACTGGGTTAAAAAAAACACAAACATAACATTAATCTGCCAACGTGTGATTTGGATGAATTCATGAATTTTGCTATTCATGCTGAAAAAGTAACAGAAGGAAAAAGAAGACAAAGCATTTGCTGACTCAAACAAAGGAATGGTTCAAAGAAAAAGAAAAAGAAATAATTTTTGTAGTGCATGCGTAACCTGTATTCGTCACAATCCACAAGAAAATGTGAGCACCTGTGCAGGTTGGGGACTTTGTGTTCATAAAAGTGATTAAAAGGAAAACTTGGGCGAGCCCTCGCTGGGAAGGACCTTTCCGAATACTCTTGACCAAACCAACTGCAGTTAAAATTGCAGAAAGAGCAACGTGGATACATTTGTCACATTGCAAGAAACAACTGCTACAAACGACTGAATAAAAAGAGACATTACACACACACACACACATCTGTGGACGTGGAACAAGTACAGGAAAAGAACACTGTTAGCTTAACTAAAGGGGTGAAGTGCTAGTAACCTCTACTCCTTGAGAAGATAGAAAGATGAATCGATGTTGGACCTTTCTAAGCTGCCTTACATGCATCATGCTGTTAGACCTTCGACAAGAACTGTATCAAAAGAAAATATATGAAATAAACTTTGAAGGTTATCACGACAATGTATGCCAACATGCAAATGTAGCTGCTATGGCTTTGAATGTGTCTGATTGTTATGTCTGTGCATTCATCCCTCATCATAGTGCTACTAATCCATATTTAACACCTCAGCCTAGCCCAGGGAAAGAAATGTTATGTGTAACGGCATGGTTTTCAAGTAAAAAGTATGGGATGACGAAAGCTAAAAATAGCATTGATAAAAAATTGGAAAATTGTACTGAATTGCCTAGACATTTCTGTCATTTAACTTGTCTAATTGGAGGAATCCAACTAAGTGGGGTTATAATACTAATCGTACTAATCTAAGAGGTATAACAACAGCTAGATATCCAGCGGCTGCTACCCTTTGTATTAAAGCTAAATGCAACCATAAAGGCGGATGGTGTAAAAGAGATCTCTATCTGGGAAGATCACATTGTGATAACAGTCTGGAAATGGAAAATTTTAAGCCAACTTCGGTGTACAAGGAAGCTGAGAAGCATAGGTTTGACAATAAGGCCACTGGAGTCATCTGGGACATTTTCAACCATCCAAAGCCATTGAGCGAGGGGACAACTTCACCTATTTCTCATGTCTGGGTGTGTGGTTCAAAAACTTACCTGTATCTGCCAAATGATTGGTGTGGAACATGTCACCTGGCCAGACTGGCACCGGCCTCTTTTGTGATACCAAGATGTAATCTTACTGTGAAAGTGCAAAGGAGCCACAGGGTAAAACATGGTACTGATCCAACGAAATCTCCACCTTTAATATCTAATACTAAAGGTTTGTTAATGACTGCTTTTCCTTCATATGGAGTTGCATATCTGAGTCACAGAATGAATATTGTACACTGGAATTTAGAAGAATTAACTGCAACCGTGTCACAGTTAGCTAAACAATTACAAATCAATCCCGAAAGAGAAGCCATTAGAGCTATGATTTTACAAAATAGAATGGCATTGGACTTTTTATTAGCATCTGTCGGCTTCTTTTTTTATGTGCTCTGGAACTCACTTTTTTTTACTCAGAGAGGTGGGGGCGCCGAACTCCAAAACCCCAGCGGGAACTGTTTCAAAATAAGACCCAGAACTGAGAGACAGAGAGTAAAAACAACACACACAAACAGATATCTGTTTCAAAAGGACGCACCTGCAGATGGGAGCCAGACAAAATCTGACTCGCTTTTCTACAAGGCTGTACCATTTTTATTTCCAAAAGAACAAAGAACATATCACATGACTCCTCTCTCCTCCTTCTACATCTTGACAGGTCATTTATTTTCTCCAGGTCTCCTGACCGTACCAGGAGTACCATGATCTCGGGTTGTAACATGAACCAGAGTTATAACTGATCCTCCCTGCTTTCAGTTCATATCTTTACTCAAGAGTTTGTTTACTTAAAACCTTAAACCCTATAAAATACTGGTAACAGAGTCATGTTTTACTACCCTGAATAATATAAACAGGCCTTTTACTTCTAAAGCTTAAAAAAAGATATAATTAAAACATATGTACTGCATAATAAAAAATAGCCCCAAAAAAGTAGAATACAACAAATCCCTCTTTCAATCTATTTTTCAAATAGATTGACCACTCCTCTGTACTTCTCCTTCAGGCTCCATGTGAGGGAGTAACAAATATTGACCTTGCACATTATCACCAACAGCTTTTTCAATACACTTTGTGAGCAAAGAACGTATACAAGGAATACAGCAACATCCACATAACACCATAGTTGACACAAATACTGCTAAAGAAACCATTATAGACATTGCCAGAGTCTTCCATTTACCAAACATATTATTTAACAAATTGTCCTTCTTTCTAACATGATTATTCAACATGAGAAGAGTGTCTGTTTTTTTCTTTATCTTTACCTTTAAGCAATATTTTTTTTTCTAATTTATCATTATTGTTTTTTATGTTTTAACCTAATTCTCAATATTCTTTTAGTAAAAAGCAAACTCTAGCAATTGTCACCAACCCAAAAACATCCTACAAAAACCACATCATAATGAAAAAAGGATAAGTAAAACAAAATTTAGTAGTCAGTCAACCTGATTATACTTTAAACACTCCTTAAAATGTTTTATCTTATTACTAAAAAAAGTTTTATAAAACCGTAAAAACTGAATATTAAGAAAAAATCCTACAAATTAAAAATTCTTTGACACCCTCTTAGGCAGTGTCTAGCAATCTGCACCTGTAAATAAAAAATTGGTTAAACAACCTGTAAAATACAAGAAAAATGATTAATAAGTGTTCAGTCTTTATTATTTTGTTCTCTAGTCTTCGCTCTTGTTTATTTCTCTGGCAGCAGGCGGCTACCAGAGTGATGAAATGATTCAGTACAGTGGACTCTTTATTTTTTTCCCAAAGTTACTGTCTTTTCTGCAGATCGCCCTCACTGAAATGACAGTTACTTCATTAACTGAACATTTCCCCCAATAAACACAAATGCACAGACAGGCCCCGCCTCCAATAGCTTCCCCCACCGATTGTAAGGTGGTCAAAACCTGCTGTGAAATGTGTTTGATTTCTTGCGATCTCTTCTCTTCGGTACAATCCCTCTTCGAGAAAAGCAAGTCCAAATTGCTTATCTCGCCCAATTTGTTTTGCACATATAGATTACACTGGATGATTACAGCAACTTCAACCAATCTTCTGGGTGGGTCAGGCCCTGCCTCCTGGCTTCGGCAGTCGACACCGCCTAGTCAGAACCGACACCACCCGCTGCAAAGAGATTTTCCCAGGTCAGCAGAGAGCTGCTGCAGCGTGAGGGACAGGAGAGGGGTCGGAAGGAAGGAGGAGACAAGGCCCTTCAGATGCTGATGATCACTGCGAGGGTCCGGGTCAGGGTGCGGTGACACCTGTGGTTCTCTGCCCGCCCACGGACCAGGGAAAATTCGGCCGGTTAACATCTCATAAGGAGTGAGACCTTTTGTTCTACAGACAGATGATCTCATGGACAACAACGCAATGGGGAGTGCATTTAGCCAATTAAGTCTCGTCTGAGCTGTAATCTTCGCCAGCTTTAACTTCAAAGTTGAATTAGACCGCTCGATGATGCCCTGAGATTGCGGATGGTAAACAGTGCCGAACTTGTGGGTTATTCCCATCTGTTCCTCAACCTGTCGGAGATGTTTATTTTTAAAACGTGTGCCATTGTCAGACCTGATCCTAGTCGGAAAGCCATGGCACGGAATCCAGTGGTTTATCAAAGATTTCACCACTGTCTGAGCATCCTCCCGTTTTGCAGGAAAAGCTGAAACCCACGAGGTCAGTGGATCAATCATCACTAACAGGTAACGGAAACCTCTAACAGGGGTCACCATATCTGTATAGTCGATAACGACCTCCTCGCCAGGCCTGCAGAAGTCCTGGAAGGCGCCCATTTCTGGCTTGATAGTAGGCTTAGGATTAAATTGACCACACACCACACATTCACTCAAAAAACGCTTAATTAAATGTGGCAGGAAGGGATGCCACCAAAAACAAAGATTACGTTTCATCTGAGTGTATGACACCTGTGCCGCACCATGAGCCTCCTGAAAAAGGGTGGGTTTTAACGCGGCCGGTAAAACCAAATGGCCATCAGGCCCACGCCAAAAACCATCAGAAAAAATCGCACCTCTATCCTTCCACACAGTTATCTCCTGCGACGCAGCAGCCTGCTGTGCCAACTTCACTTCCTCAGCAAAACTGTCTGACATTTGCTGTGCTGACGTGACAATCAGCTGCGTGTGGACATGTGACAGGTAGCCTGCTGCTCCCTTCGCCGCCAAGTCTGCCGCCCTATTTCCCCACGCGTCAACAGTGTCAGCCTTGCTGTGACCCTTACACTTAAGAACAGCGAGGTTAGCTGGTAACTGTACAACATCCAAAAGCTCCATAATATCTGCATGATGGTGTACAGGTTTACCAGTAGCAGTAACAAAACCTGCTCTCTTCCACTGTGGTAATTCATAATGTATAACAGAAAACCCGTAGTTCGAATCAGTGTAAATCGTGACGTCTTTATCTCTTCCCCATTTGCATGCTTCAATAAGAGCCCTTATCTCAGCACGCTGTGCGCTCTGCTTGCCGTCCAGCTTCCCTGAAACGACAGTCTGTAGTGAATCTCCATTCTGCTCAACAACTGCAAAACCTGATCTCAACTGGCCCTGTCCATCTCTAAAACAACAACCATCTGTATAGAGCACAAAACCTGTAGTTAAGGGATCAGACCGTAAATCAGGACGTATTTTTTGAGCAACAGAATTCAGCCTGACACAGTCATGCTGCTCCCCAGAGGCGGTGATTTGGTCAGCCATGTTTATTCCTTCATGCGTAAAAATAATGTTTGGTGCCTCCAAAACTCTGCTAATCCGCTGCTGACGCAAAGTAGAAAGAGTAAACGTCTCAGAATTAACCAATGCCATGACTCCATGAGATGTCAAAACATTAAGTGGATAACCCCTGACAATGTGTGAAATTTTTTCCCCTAGGTGTGCAATTCCTGCTGCATGTCTCGTGCAAGGTGGCTGTCTCATTTCAATAGCTTGCAGCTTTATGCTAAGATACATAAGAATGTGTCTCTGACCACCTTTTTTCTGAAACAAAATCCCATTAACCCCCCCATCTGTTTCTGATGTGTTAAGAAAAAATTGACATGTATAGTCAGGAGTGGCTAAATCAGCTGCTTGTGCTAGAGCCTGTTTCAACTTAATAAATGCCTCCTCAGCTGGTATGTCCCATTCTAATTTAGCATGCAGATTTTTCATACCATGAGCATTTACAAGAGTCCTGAGTGGTGTGGTAAGGTTTGTGTAATTAGGCACATAATGTCTGGAAAAATTTGTCAGTCCCAGAAATGACAGCATTGATTTAGCAGTGAGAGGTTTAGAATGGGCCAAAATAGCATTCTTGTGGGTGTCCGTCAGTCCAGCCCCTTGAGCGGTCACCCTTCCCCCCAGGAACTGGACTTCCTGCCTGACCAACTGAAGCTTATCGCGGGAGACTTTGAATCCCTCTTTTCCCAAATGTTGCAACACAACTAGAGTCGCTGCTATGCACGTTTCAACAGTAGGGGATGCTAAAAGTAAATCGTCCACATATTGGGTCAGTACACAGTCTGGAGGGAGCTGTACAGTGCTTAATGACTGCTTCAACACCTGATTAAAAATACCTGGAGATAAAGCAAAACCCTGCGGAAGTCTACTATAACGTAGCTTCCTGCCCCTGAATGTAAATGAAAAAATATCCCTGACAGAAGGATGGAGCGGTAAACAGAAAAATGCATTAGCCAAATCTATGCAGGTAAACCATTTTAAATCAGGAGTCAGTGATGCCAGAGCTGTATACGGATTCGGTGTAAAAATGGGAGGGGTTCTAAGGGCCTCATTAATAGCACGCAAATCATGTGCCATTCTGTATTTACCAGTACCTTGTTTTTCCACAGGAAGAATAGGGGTGTTATATGAAGAGTTTGATGGTTCTAAAACTCCAGCTTCAAGTAAGCCTGCAATAGTGTCTGCAATACCTTCCTCAGCCTGAGGTTTATGTGGGAACTGAGAACGCCAGATTGGATCAGAATGTTTCATGTCAAATGTGATGGGTGTGGTTTGCACTAGACCAACATCAGTGGGACCATCTGACCACAAAGAGTCAGGCACGACCTTTAAGGCCTCCACTGCATCAGGATGATCTGTTTTTTCTCTGCCATGATTTCTAGAAAGCTGCAAATATTCCAGAATGGTAGTATCAGAGAGCTGCGTGTCTATTTTGTACATCTGAGTAGAAGGAGAAAAAGAGACTGAAGGTATCTGGGTAGAAACCCAATCCTTTAATTCAACTCCCCTCTTAACCATTCCCCCCAAATCTTTAGCTTGATGTTTCGGATGCAACAAAAGCGATATGTGTGGAAGCGCTTCAGCTTCCATCATATACCATTTATGCTGCTCTGAAGTCAGATCAGCATACAGTGCAACACCCTCCCTCCCCACAAAGCATGGACCCGAAGCCACAGACCAACTTTGGCCTTCAAGTTCTGTTTCAAATTGTTCCTGATATAAAGTAGGATCGCTTCTCTCATAGAGGAAGGTCACATGGAACGGGTCAGGCGGTGGAACAAAAGGCTGGAGTTCAAGCAGCCAAGGCTTCCAGCATCTCAGAAATTCAGCCGCAGAAGATTCATGTGCAGACATCGTAGTCAATCTGGCCCAGAAAATATCAGCCACTTGTGAAGTGTCATCCTTCAGCAAAAATTGACCACTCATGGTATCACAGCAATGATTCCAATCACAGACACTGTGTTCCCAGAAAAATTGACGTCTGGTAAAACTCTGTCCAACGTGCTGAAAGTAGCACCAGTGTCGACAAGGAATGGCAATGAATGTCCATGTACGTCTATTGTGAGCATCGGATCCCCCTTTGTCCTGCTCACTAAGGTACTCTGTGGGCATTGTCAATACTGAGGCCCACTCTGTCCTCCTGGATAGGAGGGAGGAGCCATATGCTGATTCGGAGCCATATGTAGAGGTGGCTGACCGGGAGGTATAGCGCCCCCTTGTGGGTGTGGGCACTCCCTCACCCAGTGTTCATTGGAGCCACACCTGTGACAACCGTTAGCACCTGGCTGCCCTCTCCCCATGCCTCTAAAATCCCCAAACCTGGCCCTGCCACGCGACCTGCCACGAGGCTGCCATGTCCTATAAGGAGCAGTAAATGGCGGATTCGGCTCAGCTCCAGCATACATCACAGGAAAAGAAGGCAGCACTGTCGCTGATCCAACAGTAGGTGCTGCTTCAGCCACCATCTGCTTCACTTTTTTAGACTGATACAAGTCAGTCAATTTATTCTGAGCCTCTTTTAACTGTAGTTTTAACAAAGCAGTCTCCATTTTCTTATTCTCCTCAGCGTCCTTTAACGCAGAATCTTGCACGTCTTGTAAATAATATGTTACGTGTCTTTCCCATGTAGGCTGATCATAAATGTGTGAATCAGGATTCCGTTTCATTAATATAGCAACAGACTCTGGCATGCCTGCTAAAACTGCTTCTCTAAACCAAATCCGATTATTTCCCGGATCTCGAGGGTGTTCTCCAGTAACGGCAACCCATTTATCTTTACATTTTGCCATATGTTCTGCGGGAGTAACATCAGTTGACCAGGGAAATTTCAAAATTTTAGACGCAGGCGGAGTAGGATATTTTCTTCTGACCCACTCGGCAAGATCATGTACATGATGCGTGAATGGGGCTTCATCAAGTACACCTGCTAACTGGCACTGGAGCATCATCTCATTATAATCTGTCAATGTCAACATTCTACCCATAATAGCTTTCCAATCCCCCACCGCTAGAGTTTGCCCTGAAGTCAGCTGATTTAATTTATTTATCCAACAGTTTCCTCCACCAGTCAAAGCAGGGAGTTGCAGAATGATGGCAGATATGTCAGCCATCTTCCATGGTTTGTAAATTACTGAACCATCTGATGCTCCCACTAAAGGAAGCATTAAATCAGGGCCTCCACATGCCCCCAGTGGCAACTTAGATCTGGTATTCTTAAATGGTCCCTCACTCCCCTTGTCCCCCAACGTCTGCATATTTTCGACCTGTAGAACTGCTGCACATTCATCACGTTGACTGGGGCTGGCACTCCCTGAAAAGTCTGCAGCTTGACCCCTTACCACAGATGCTAATCTTTCCTGATCCTGCAGCACCTCATCCATCTATCGCTGAACTTTAGTTAACCTGTGTTCGTGCTGCTCCATCTCATCCATCAATTTAGCATTATACGCCAAGAACAATTTATCGGTGCATTCTAATTTGTTGCTAACTAAATTTAGTAGCTGTCGCTTTTCCTCCCCAGAACACATTCTGTGAGAGACGTCTCTTATAATCCCCTCGGGCACCATGACGAGCCCACCTGGCCGTCATAAGGCCCTGGAACTGGTTTTTATCTTTTTTACCGGGCTTATCAACTAAAACAGAATATAATTTAGAAATGTATATTAACAATTGGGCATCTAAAGTACGCCAGTTTTGTCCCTGTGGAGCAGGGAGTAATTTATATTCGGCTGCCATTGAATATTCGTAACAAAAATCCAAAATGGATTAAAATTTAACAAAGTAGGTTATTTATATTAACTCTATAAATTATTTATTTTAATTGATAAACTATCAATTCGTAGGCCCAAATTTATCCCAATATTAATGCAGTTAACAGTAAAGGCAGGCACAGTTTTTATTTATTTAATTTATTTCTTTTTATAGTGAAGGAGTTTATATATTATTTATTCATGCAACATTAACCTTAATAATGTTTTAGGCAAAGCCGAAACGAAGGAAAGCTAAAAAGGTTTATAACGCACTGTTTATCTTATCATTAATTTATTTATATACGGAGATTATTGCCGTTTCATCTAAAAATCTAAGAATTCCTAATAGAGTCCGGCCTGCGCCAAAACTCGGGACGCACACTTCGGTGAAACACACGAAGAAATAGAATTCTCCCAATATAAAGCAATTTTTATTTATCATTAAAACATATACCGAAAGAAAAAATATTTAAAACTCTCTTTGCAACACAAAATCGTCAACAGTTTGCTCAAAAAAAAAAAAAAAAAAAAGAAAAAAAAAAAAATCCGCCGGACTGACAGATCAAAGTCTGGCCCAATAAAACTTCCGGGTCACACCGCGGAATGAATACGCCGGTGCACAGATGGCTAATTCTTCACTACGACGCTAAACCTAACAAACCGTACTCATAAGTAAACCAACCAAGAACAAAATGCCTCCAACAAAACCACACTTCGCCATCAATACTCGAATGACTGTTTAACCGAGCCAAATAAATACAGTTCGGAAGCTAAGCTACCAAAGATTAGCTGTCATCATGAGCAACCTAGCTCAACCGGAAGCTAAATGTGACCGCTCCGTTACCATAAAAAAGTTATTTTATATATATTCTAAAGAGTTTACTACCAGTTATCCATAATAACAGTCCTATATATATGTGTTAGACAATGCTTTAGACGTGTTTACGTAGTTGCACAAGGTTGAACGCCTCTATTTCCAGGCGAAACTCATCCAAACTGTATGTTAGCCGTAAGTTAGCTTATGGTGGTACTTTAGCTGACTGAAAATGATATTCCCTTATTCTTCTACAATGTCAAGCTTCTACGCTTATTGTCTATACAAGAAGCGCGGGCATTGTCTAGGCGTTTAAGATTCGCAGAGGAATTATGGTTTTAGATTCAGTCGGTTAGTTCCCCTAAATGAGAAGTTTATATGAGGCCGGAGTGCAAAAATCTACATGGTAGCCTTTCTATCCGTCACCTCCACTTCCCCAATCACACACACATTCATACGAGAAAGAAAGAAAGAACAACAATTTTTACAATCTCATCAAACACTAACCTCTACCGGAGCCACCTAAAGCCGGACCTTTAAACACAATCCAATTCACGTGGCTCAAACGTGCGTTTGGAAGATACGCCGGCCTCTCCAAGGTAATCCGTCTCGACACAGAGAGCACACAGGCTCTAACTGGTGTCTACCTGTCCGTTTGCCAGCCTGGGAGAATTCTGACAGCGTCCCATCGGAAGTGAGCCGCCAACTCTAAAGCCCCTGGTCCGTACTTTGGTCGGCCCTCAACCGAAAAAACAACACGTCAACATTAAATGGAGAACGTTTAAATCGATCAATACCTATTAATTTGGTGTTAGCGCTTTTTCAGATTGATACAAAACCACCCGGGTGTTGATTAGCAAGGATCAATCCAGTCGCTCTCCGATTCTCTGTTGAACTCAAAGAAAAAACACAAAATCACTATAATTGCCACAAACACATGTATCAATCAGTTATGCCACACTCATTACTCACACTCAATCTCTCCCAGCCCTGAGAAAACTCAAAACCAAATCAAATGCCCGCATTCTCCACCATTTTGTCGGCTTCTTTTTTTATGTGCTCTGGAACTCACTTTTTTTTACTCCGAGAGGTGGGGGCGCCGAACTCCAAAACCCCAGCGGGAACTGTTACTAAATAAGACCCAGAACTGAGAGACAGAGAGTAAAAACAACACACACAAACAGATATCTGTTTCAAAAGGACGCACCTGCAGATGGGAGCCAGACAAAATCTGACTCGCTTTTCTACAAGGCTGTATCATTTTTATTTCCAAAAGAACAAAGAACATATCACATGACTCCTGTCTCCTCCTTCTACATCTTGACAGGTCATTTATTTTCTCCAGGTCTCCTGACCGTACCAGGAGTACCATGAACTCGGGTTGTAACATGAACCAGAGTTATAACTGATCCTCCCTGCTTTCAGTTCATATCTTTACTCAAGAGTTTGTTTACTTAAAACCTTAAACCCTATAAAATACTGGTAACAGAGTCATGTTTTACTACCCTGAATAATATAAACAGGCCTATTACTTCTAAAGCTTAAAAAAAGATATAATTAAAACATATGTACTGCATAATAAAAAATAGCCCCAAAAAAGTAGAATACAACAAATCCCAAGGAGGAGTATGTGCGATTATTGGAGAGCATTGCTGTACATATATCCCAAATGAAAGGGGAAATTATTCCCAAATAGTTGAACGACTAACAGACCTCCAGAAACACATGAAAGATGCAAATGACACTGGACTGAGTTGGGATCCAATATCCTGGTTAACTTCTGGAGGCTGGACTGTAATGCTGTTGAAAATATGTACACCGATTTTGATCATTCTGTTATTGTTTTGTTTGTTTTCTGTGTGTTTTACCGTGTATTAGGAAAATGATGGGCTCAATGGTAGAGAATGTAATGATGAGTGATGAATACCAGGCCCTGTTACTAAACTATAACAATGATGACGAAAATGAAGACAGTGTGTAAGAGTTCATGACCACTTCCAAGTGAAATTGATAAAAATCCTATATGAAGATGTCATAGAAAACCCCTTGGAGATATGGCATTGGATGTGAGAAGTGAGATTTATCAATGATAAACAGGAGGCAAATGTTAGAAAAATTTTATTATCATTGATAATTGTAATACTGTGTATGTTACTGTATTTTGGCTGTTTAAAGTTTAAATAAGACCATTTGTATGCTTTACTGACATCACAGAGCGTAGGGAATGGAAAGGTTTGTGCAAATTCCTCATATGGGTGATAAATCCTCTAAGAGTTGATTGAGAGGATTGTCTGGAAGGCCTAATTTACATGTACTTTGATATTCCGTTTCAACACCCACAGGCCTAATGTGGGTGTGGTTTATGACCTGTTGTAAACCCCTGTTTTGTAATAAAAGCTTTTGGGAGAGTGAACTCGGTGGGACAAGGCACTGAGCATTGCATGGAGAAGACATGTGACCATGCTCAATGCCTTTCATTCCCCTTGTGAAGTCTTTTCACAAGTAAAACACAGAAGTTTTGTCTCTCGTCATTCTGTTCTCTATGCTCGAGGGTAATATTTACCTAACAATCTACATTGATAGAATCTACTCCTCCAAATTACAATTTTTTAAGCAAGAGCCGGAAACACAGACGAGGTGGAGGCGTAGCCACAATTTTTCATAATTCTGTGAACTTGAAAAAGGTATCCTAGGGCACATTTGATTCTTTTGAATACCTAGCCACCAAGATAAATAAGCCTAACAAAGTTTTATTTCTAAGTTAATATAAACCCCCAAAACTTAACTCTAACTTCTTTGATGATTTCAGATGAGCAAAAACATGTGAAACTTTTCATAACTTCAGCCTGACCCAGCATGTCAAATGCTGTAGGAAAAAAAGTTTTCTTCCCTTCATAGGAATGAGGTTGGAGTCTGCATCAGCATTTTTCATATTTTATTACGGCTATTAATGGTTTTTAAGTATCTTAATGGTCTTGGGCCTTCTTATCTTTCAGAACTGCTTTTACCATATAAACCTTGGCGGTCTCTGCGCTCCTCTGCAGCCGTCTCCTTGTCATCCCTAAAGTTCAATTCAATTCAATTCAGTTTATTTATATAGCGCCAATTCACAACAGATGTCATCTCAAGGCACTTAACAAGAAGTCATTTCAATACATTTATACAAACATTCCAATCAGTTAAAAAGTTTCCTATTTAAGGAATCCCAGCAGATTGCGTCAGTCATTGGCGTGAGGTTGGGCCCCGTTGATGCAGACTTTCCAACCACAGCAATCCTTCAGCAATCCCTCATACTGAGCAAGCATGTAGCGACGGTGGAGAGGAAAAACTCCCCTTTAACAGGAAGAAACCTCCAACAGAACAAGGCTCAGTAGGAGCGGCCATCTGCCACGACCGTCTGGGGGTTTGAGAAGACAGAGCAGAGACACAGAAGGAACAGAAGATCTGATATAAGAGAACTTTCTTTGTTACAGGAAGTAAAAAGTTGATAACAGGACACAATGGATGTTCAGTTACTGGGAGGATCATCCCAGTCGATGCCCCCCGTCCAACAGGGCATTGCAGCCAAGCAGGATACCAGACCAGGTATATCTTCTATGGAGAGAAAAACACTGAGAGAAAACAAAGTTAACAGTCGAAATAACAGAATGTACTGTAATACAACTGGAGAGTAGTAGGAGAAAAGGAAGTAGCAGAGTGAAGAAAATTGGTAAGTCTGTCCTCCAGCAGTCTAAGCCTATAGCAGCATAACTACAGAGATAGCTCAGGATGACCTTGTCACGCTGCCCTATTCCTGCCTGATTGTCTTCACCTGTCTGTCTCATCATCCACACCTGATCCTACTCACCTCCTGCCTTTAAGACCCCTCACTTCCTTTCACTCCCGGCCGGATCATCCTAGTCCTCCTTCCACCTAGTCCTCCTTCCTCCTAGTCCTCTATTGTCTTCATCCCCATGGTGTGTCGTCTTCCTGCCTCTTCGTTCCAGCCCGATGTCCAGTGTCTCCGTTCACCACCATCATCACGATCTCCTCACTTAAATAAACATCCTGCTCCTTCCTTCAGCGAGTGCGTTTGGGTCCATTCTCCACACACACCACGTGACAGAATGATCCGGCCCTAAACATGGACCCAGCACTCGCCCAGGAGATTGCCGCCCTCCGCCAGGACGTCTGGGCCAACCTGGCCAGACTCGCTGCCTCTCCTCACTTTCCTGTGCGGGTTTCCGGAGCTGAGGAAATCCTGGGAGTGCTCCCTCACTTCCAGAGTGTGTTCTCTGCTCCGGATCTCGCCGCGCTGCGGAGCGAGGCGGAGAGGGTTCGCAGGGAGGCGTTGGATCGGATCATCGGTCCGCCCTCTCCGTCTCCACCATCTGTCCGCCGGCGGAGGTCCCGCTGCGCCGCCGGGACTGTTTCCGGGAGCGGGGAGCGGAGCGCCGCACCTTCACCGTCCGCATTTGTCGGCACAAGGTTGGCGTTCTGTTCCCCGGGGACTGGTCCTCGACAGCATGAGCCGCTTCTGCTGACTCACCGCAAGCAGCGACGCCGCCGAGGTGGGGCCGCTTCCGGAGCAGTTCCAGCTCCAGTCCGTGAGCCCGTTTCGGCTCCAGTCCGTGAGTCCGTTCCAGCTCCAGAATCCGTTCCAGCTCCAGAATCCGTTCCAGCTCCAGATCCCGTTCCAGCTCCAGAATCCGTTCCAGCTCCAGATCCCGTTCCAGCTCCAGTCCATGAGCCCGTTCCAGCTCCAGTCCATGAGCCCGTTCCAGCTCCAGTCCATTAGCCCGTTCCAGCTCCAGTCCATGAGCCCGTTCCAGTCCATGAGCCCGTTCCAGCTCCAGAGCCCGCCGTTGTTGTGGCTGCCGTGTTTCTGGCGGTCACAGCAGCGGCTCTCCAGCGATGGACATTTCCCCATGCGTCGCTGGAGCTCCCGGGGAGGGTCAGGGAGGACCCGTCGCTGGAGCCTCCAGAACCTCCGTCTGGGGAGGCGTCCGAGCCTCCAGAACCTCCGTCTGGGGAGGCGTCCGATCCTCCAGAACCTCCGTCTGGGGAGGCGTCCGATCCTCCAGAACCTCCGTCTGGGGAGGCGTCCGAGCCTCCAGAACCTCCGTCTGGGGAGCCGTCCGAGCCTCCAGAACCTCCGTCTGGGGAGCCGTCCGAGCCTCCAGAACCTCCGTCTGGGGAGGCGTCCGAGCCTCCAGAACCTCCGTCTGGGGAGGCGTCCGAGCCTCCAGAACCTCCGTCTGGGGAGGCGTCCGAGCCTCCAGAACCTTCGTCTGGGGAGGCGTCCGAGCCTCCAGAACCTCCGTCTGGGGAGGCGTCCGAGCCTCCAGAACCTTCGTCTGGGGAGGCGTCCGAGCCTCCAGAACCTTCGTCTGGGGAGGCGTCCGAGCCTCCAGACTCTCTTTGGCACTACCTGAACCTCAGAAGAGGACCTAAGGGCCGTCCGCCCGACCTCCGTCCAGCCAGAGGACGCCGCCGGGGCCGTCTGCCCGACCCCCGTCCAGCCAGAGGACGCCGCCGGGGCCGTCTGCCCGACCCCCGTCCAGCCAGAGGACGCCGCCGGGGCCGTCTGCCCGACCCCCGTCCAGCCAGAGGACGCCGCCGGGGCCGTCCGCCCGACCCCCGTCCAGCCAGAGGACGCCGCCGGGGCCGTCCTCCCGACCCCCGTCCAGCCAGAGGCCGCCGCCGGGGCCGTCCGCCCGACCTCCAGGTCCTCAGGGGCCGCCGCCGGGGCCGTCCGCCAGACTTCCAGGGGCGTACTCAAAGAGACTCGGGGCCCTCCTTCCGTGGGCCCCCTCCACCCACCCTGGCAAGGGTGCTTGTTTTTTTTCTCTTCCCTTTTTTCACTCTCTCCACGGTGTCTGGAATCCACCTTTAAAGGGGGGGGTCCTGTCACGCTGCCCTATTCCTGCCTGATTGTCTTCACCTGTCTGTCTCATCATCCACACCTGATCCTACTCACCTCCTGCCTTTAAGACCCCTCACTTCCTTTCACTCCCGGCCGGATCATCCTAGTCCTCCTTCCACCTAGTCCTCCTTCCTCCTAGTCCTCTATTGTCTTCATCCCCATGGTGTGTCGTCTTCCTGCCTCTTCGTTCCAGCCCGATGTCCAGTGTCTCCGTTCACCACCATCATCACGATCTCCTCACTTAAATAAACATCCTGCTCCTTCCTTCAGCGAGTGCGTTTGGGTCCATTCTCCACACACACCACGTGACAGACCTAAGCCACTCTAACTATAATCTTTATCAAAAAGGAAAGTTTTAAGCCTGGCCTTAAAAGTAAACAGAGTGTCTGCCTCACGGACTAAAGCTGGGAGCTGGTTCCACAGGAGAGGAGCCTGATAACTAAAAGATCTGCCTCCCATTCTACTTTTAGAAATCCTAGGAACTACAAGTAAACCTGCAGTCTGAGAGCGAAGGGCTCTGTTAGAAACATAAGGAACAATTAGATCTCTGATGTATGATGGAGCTGATTATTAAGGGCTTTATATGGAAGAAGAAGGATCTTAGATTCTATTCTGGATTTAACAGGGAGCCAATGAAGGGAAGCTAAAACAGGAGAAATGTGATCTTTCTTTTTAATATTCATCAGAACTCTTGCTGCCGCATTTTGGATCAACTGAAGGCTTTTAATGGCATTTTGTGGACTACCTGATAGTAAAGAATTACAGTAGTCCAGCCTTGAAGTAACAAATGCTTGGACTAGTTTCTCAGCATCACTCCTGGACAGGATGTTTCTAATTTTAGCACTTTTCCGGAGGTGAAAGAAAGAAATCCTAGAAACCTGTTTAATATGGGATTTAAATGTCAAGTCTCGGTCAAAAATAACGCCGAGGTTCTTTACGTTATTACTGGGGGCCAATTTAATGCCATCCAGATGAAGTGATTGACTAATCAGTTCCTGTTTAAGAACTTCTGGTCCAAAGACAGCAACTTCTGTTTTGTCAGAATTTAAAAGCAAAAAGTTTAGGGTCATCCATGTTTTTATGTCTTCCAGACATGCCTGTAATCTACCTAACTGACTGGGTTCATCAGGATTTATGGATAAATATAGTTGTGTATCATCTGCATAGCTGTGGAAATTTATCCCATGCTGTCTAATTATTCTACCAATTGGGAGCATATATATGGTGAACAGAATTGGTCCAAGCACAGAACCCTGTGGAACTCCACAAGTAACTCTTGAGAGTGAAGAAGATTTATCATTTAGATGAACAAACTGGAATCTATCAGACAAATATGATTTAAACCAGCCTAGTGCTGTTCCTTTGATCCCTGCAACATGTTCAAGCTTTTCTAAGAGAATATTATGATCGACTGTGTCAAAAGCAGCACTGAGATCTAACAAAACCAGAACAGACACCAGTCCTTTATCTGAGGCCATGAGAATATCATTAGTAACCTTCACCAGTGCTGTTTCAGTGCTATGATGAGCTCTAAAACCTGACTGAAACTCTTCAAACAGCTCGTTATTGTTTAAATGTTCACAGACTTGATTAGCATCAATTTTCTCAAGGACTTTGGATAAGAAAGGAAGGTTAGATATAAGTCTGTAATTCACTAAGTCATCTTGATCAAGGGAAGGTTTCTTGAGTAAAGGTTTAATTACAGCTATTTTAAATTCCTGTGGTACGTATCCGTTTACTAAGGATAGATTCATCATATCCAAAATGGGGCCAGGAACCAAATGGAACACTTCTTTAAATAATTTGGCTGGAATTGGGTCCAACATACAAGTTGAAGGTTTAGATGAGGCTAATATTTTTGATAATTCCGAAAGCTCGACTGAATCAAAACAGCCTAAGCACAACTGAGGTTCTACAGTTCTTTCCGATACAGCCTCATTTACTGAGGAAGAAGTGATCATGTTTGGGAGGATGCCAATGATTTTATTTTTAATAGAATTAATTTTACTTATGAAGAATCCCATAAAATCATCACTGCTAAGAGCTGGGGGAATAGTTGGCTCAACAGAGCTATGACTCTGTGTAAGTTTGGCAACTGTACTAAAAAGAAACCTAGGATTGTTTTTATTCGCCTCTATTAATGATGAAAAATATGCTGTTCTAGCTTGTCGAAGGGTCTTTTTATACAGCAGTAGACTGTTATTCCAGGTTAAATAGGAATCCTCTAGGTGTGTAGAGCGCCATTTTCTCTCCAACTTCCTAGTGTTCTGCTTTAAAGTACGCAACTCTGCGTTAAACCAAGGAGTCAGCCTCCTATGGCTAGCCACTTTCTTTTTTAAGGGGGCTACACTATCTAATGCCAAACGCAATGAGGACGTAACGCTGTGAACCAGATCATCAATTTCTGAAGGGTTAGAGATAGAATTGCTGCCATCCACTGTGTTACCCTGAGACACTAAGGAAAGTAAGAATGGAACAGATTCTTTAACAATTGTTACAGCATTGTCTGATAAAGCTCTACTATAATGAAATTTTCTTTCAGATTTAAAATGGTCAGTTAAAGTAAATTCAAAAGTTATTAAGAAGTGGTCAGACAGGACCGGGTTATGTGGGTGGACTGTTATTTCCTCACACTCAATACCGTATGTCAGTACAAGGTCCAAAGTGTGTTTACCCGAGTGGGTCGATCCCTGTACTTTTTGAGTAAAGCCAATTGAGTCTAAAATAGCACTAAAGGCTGCATTTAGGCTATCACTTTCAGTATCCACATGAATATTAAAGTCCCCCACTATAATAACCCTATCAGTATTTAATACTAAATCAGATAAAAAATGTGAGATCTGATCCAAGAATTGAGAGTAAGGGCCTGGTGGACGATACAAAACCACAAACAAAAATGCTTTTAATGTTTTGCAACTTGGATGAGGAAAATTAAGGGTTAGATGTTCAAAAGAACTGTAGCTATCAATTGGTCTGGGATTAATTAGTAAATCAGAACGAAAAATGGTTGCAACTCCTCCTCCTCGCCCAGTATTTCTAGGAATGTGAAAATTTAAATGACTGGAAGGAGTTGACTCATTTATACTGACATAATCCTCCTGCTGCAACCAGGTTTCTGTGAGACAAAGGAAATCAATGTGATTATCACAAATCAAGTCATTTACTAACAAAGTCTTTGAGGAGAGAGATCTTATGTTTAATAAACCACATTTAATAGATTTATTTTTCTGTTCAGTCAAAGTTGTATTTATTTTTATGAGATTTCCATAATTTGCTTTTGTTGGCTTAACTTTTAATCCATTTAATTTTGGCCGTGGGCAAGACACTGTTTCTATAGGGTAATGGGGGGGTAACAGTACAGAAGCAGCAGAGAGGTGGGTTAAACTACGACTCTGCTTCCTGGTCTGGACCCTGGGTTGTCAGTGTTTAGGAGGACTAATAAATTCGGCCATATTCCTAGAAAGAAGAGCTGCTCCATCCAAAGTGGGATGGATGCCGTCTCTCCGGATCAGACCAGGTTTTCCCCAAAATGTTCTCCAGTTATCAAAGTAGCCCACATCGTTTGCAGGACACCACCCAGACAACCATTGATGGAATGACAGCATGCGGCTAAACATGTCGTCACTGGTCCGATCAGGCAGGGGACCAGAAAAGATTACCGAGTCTGACATTGTTTTGGTAAACTTACACACCGAAGCAACACTCATTTTTGTGACCTCCGATTGGCGTAACCGGGTGTCATTACCGCCAGCGTGAATAACAATCTTACTGTATTTACGCTTATCTTTAGCCAGTAGTTTCAGGTAGGATTTGATGTCACCCGTTCTGGCCCCTGGCAAACATTTGACTATGGTCAATGGTGTCTCTAATGCCACGTTTCTGACTATGGAGCTGAAAATTACCAGGGTCGGTTTCGCAGCGGGTGTGTCGCTGAGCGGGGAAAATCTGTTAGAAACGTGGACCGGTTGGTGGTGGCCCGGGGGCTGGGTCCTAGAACTATGCTTCCTACGTACCGTCACCCAGCCGCCTTTAGGTCCCGGCTGCGCGGGCTCTACCGGAGGACAGCTAGGGGGTTCTATTCTTGTTGGCTCCGCGCTGGCTAATGGGCTTCGGCTATCTGCTGGTTTTTCAACAGCGCAGAGCCGTGCTTCTAATTCTGATACCCTCGCCTCCAAAGCTACAAAAATATTACATTTATTACAGTTACCATTATCACTAAAGGAGGCAGGGAAGTAACTAAACATCTGACAGAGAGAGCAAGAGAGAAGAGAAGAGTTAGAGACAGGAGAGAGAAGAGTAGCCATAGCCGCAATGAAGCTAAGCTAACTAAGCTAGCGAGACCTTACCACCCCAAGAAAAGCTGTGTGAAACACAACGAGTTCCCAAAACGTAAAGTACACCATCACAAAACGTGTGTTTTAGTGTGATTGTGTGTTAAAATAACTTTGAAAGGGCTCAGCAGAGAGAAAATAAGATCAATTCAAGAGACTCTGAACACCAAACAGTTTACAGGGAGCACAACAGTGACAACAGGAAATGACGCAATACGGCTTACCCCCGTCGAATCAGGACACACACTCATGGTGAGGCGTCTTTCTATTATAATGTTCCTCACCTCTGGAACAGGCTGCTGGAGAACCTCAGAGAACGTTCATGTCACAGTTCCCAGGTGTTTGTGTTTTGTTAGTTTTTTTCCTTATTTAGTTCTATTATCGTGTTTAGTTATTCTTTGTCTTTACTAGTTATTTCTGCACTTCTTGTTTCTGTATTTCTCGTTGTTCTTAAATGTTTTTCACCCTTTGCTCCTTTGTTCTCCTTCTTATTAGTATTCCTCTTTAGATAGTGTCCCTGTTTATTTCTTCCTTCTGTTCTCCACTGTTTCCTTAAGATTCCTCCCTAGACATATTATCCTTGCTTTCTACTTTCTTTAGAGTCTTCTGTCTCCCAGCGGTTTTACCTCCTGTCCCAGTTGATTACTTCCACCTGCTCTCTCCCTCTCACCTGCATCGGCTCTCACTGATTGGTCATTGGTCTTCTCTGTCACTTCCTCATTCCCTCCTCAGTAAATATTCACCTCTCCTTCAGTCACTACTCGCTGGTTCGTTGTCATTCCTCCCTTCCTGGTTCCTGCCTTCCCTGTTCATCCCTGGTCTGTCTTCCCGCGTTCCCTGGTCTCCATGTTCTCTGGTTTCCCTGTGATTTTGTAAGATTTGCAATTTATTATTTAATTAAACCTGAGTTCTTTAACGTTCTGCTTTTGGGTCCTCTTTAAAACACGCAAACCTGACAGTTCATGTTTTTAAGAGCAGGCTCAAGACTCACCTTTTTAGCCTAGCTTTTAACTGATTATGTATTATTGTCTGTTTAACTGCTTTGCCTATATTTTATCAGTGGTTTACTGTTTAGTCTTATCATTATCCACTGTTAATCTTTCTATTTTAACCTGTTATTTTAATCTTCCTTCCAGTGTTTCCTCTGTGGGCGCCTGCCTCCAGGTGGAGCTTGGGTGGAGGTGGGGGTCTTGGCCTTGCCTCCTCTGGGCGCTCTGGCTCAGTGCCTTTGGTGCTGCTGTTGATCTGCTGCTGTCGGTGCAGACGGCTCCTCTGATGGCGTTTCCTAACCTAGCTCATCTGTACTCAGCCCAATGTCCTTTTATTGCTGCTCTTAAGTGTGTGCGTGTACGAAGGTTAGGTCTGGGGGAGGGGAGTATTACTGTGATCATGCTTTTAATTATGTGGGGGAGGGATGGGAATGTGGTCTTTGTGGGGTCATTTTAATTCCGTAAAGCACTTTGAGTTGCAATTTTTTTATATAAAGCGCTTTATAAATAAACCTTGATTGATTCATATTCTTGGGTAAAGATTCTGAGGACCTCCTGCCCCCAAGGACGACCATACTTTGTTTCGTCATCTGCTTTTAGTCCATGAGACAATTCTTGAAAACACTTTCAGGGCATATTTTCTTCGCCAGCATAATTTATTTCCATAAGTCAATTGTTCTCCATTCAGTCAGGTTGTTGCTGAATGAAATCTGTTCCAAAAACTTCAACAGTTTCTCAAGCTGCGGCCCGTGGGCCTGAAGTGGACAGCTATTTCTTATTAACACCACAATACGTGTGCAAATGGTGAGATGTTTAACCTGCGTGTGTGTGTTATCCTTTGTAGTGATCCGACAGCTGCTGTTTCAATTAACGATTTTGGCTGGTTTGTTAGCAAAGGTTTAGTGATCCCTGCCTTTTTAATTCACTCGTTCCAGTTGCGTTATCAGATCGCTTGTAAGCAAAACGTTTTTCATTTCTCTTGAAAGAAGTCGATTGAATAGAACTTGTACTTTATGTTGTTTTTTTATCAAAGCAATTTGTGCAATAATAAAAAATAATATATTTTATCTGAGGCGCCTTTCAAAACTCCCAAGGACACTGTACAACAATGGCATCACAACATATTATAACAGCATTAAAACAAAAGAGATTAAATTAAATACAAGTAAACAGCTACTATAGATTAAACAGAGTATGCCAGTTGGAACAGGTGAGTTTTAAGACTAGAATTAAAAACAGGAAGAGAATCATTGTTCCAGATATTGGGGGGGGGGGGTGAGTTCCATAATTTTGGGGCACAGTAACTGAATGATCTGCCCCCCATAGTGCTAAGTCATAGTATGGTCAAAGTCGTAGTCATTTTTGACTTTCTCTGCAAGCAGACACGGAGAGCAAAGAAACAACCAGGAAACAAACGGAGACCTTGCATATAGCTCGCTGCAAGACCACTCTACTATTCCAGGCTCAGATCCATCAGTTGGTAATGGATGCAAAATAAAACGTTCCATCCAGCTGTTCTGTCTTTCTTCCTGTTTTCAAAGTCCACTATGAGGTGACGCTTTCTCCCACAGGTTTAAAGAGAGGCAATAAATCATTCCCTCCCTCTCAAAGTAGACAGACTCGGAGAGCATAAAAAAACTAATCAGAAGAAAAATAAACAGCCAAAAGAGTCCATTTACTGAGAGTCCAGCAAACTGTATCAGACTGACCCTCACCCAGAAACCGGGGTTCTTCTCCAGGCGGCAACCAACGCAGGAATTTCATGATGGTGAATCTTTCTCTGTCCGAAACTCGGGTGCTGGAGACAGAAAAAAACATCCCCTGTCCACTTGGTTTCGCTTGCTGAAGGTCACGTTGGGCGCCATTATCTGTTGTGGGAGAAGATGTCTTCTTCCCTTCTTAGAGGCCTCGAGGATTCATTATGAACTTGCCATTGCTGACCATGTGCCTTTTTCGCTCTGCGTAAATGTAGGCAACATACCCACTCCTCACATCAGTAGATAGCAGCACTCATGTGGGCAGAATAGACTGGTGTAACCTCACTGAGGAAGATCTTAAAAAATACTGCGCACAGTCTGATACCTTGTTGAGTAACATTCAATTACCAAAGGATGCCATTGTATGTTGTGTAATTGTAAGAGCACCCTACATGCTACGGAACTATGCTCCCTGTATGATAATATTGTGAAATCCCTCCTTGTCTCATGTACACCTCTGTATAAGTCCAAACCACACAAAGCCAAGCCAGGCTGGAATGAGTATGTGGAAGAGCTCCATGCGGAGCCTAGAAGGGCCTTCAAGGTATGGGTCGAGTCAGGCAGATTAAAATATGGCCCTTTATTTGAGTATAAGAAACAGGCACATGCAAGTTTTAAATATGCTCTACACTTCATCAAAAGGAATGAAAACACAATGAGGTCTGATTCTGTGACCATCTCCTCACAAGAGGTCCAAGATGCAACAATGATGCTAAAAAACAATAAAGCATGTGGTATGGACAAGATATCTGCGGAGCACTTGAAATTTGCAAGCGGAATACTCTGTCCCCTAATTGCCATCTGCTTTACAGGTTTTTAGTCCATGGTATTTTATCTGTTTTACTAACGCCAATTATCAAAGGGAAATCTGGGAAAATCAACAGTTCAGATAACTACCGGCCTATAGCCCTGGCCAGTATCCTAAACATGGCACAGATACATGTATTTTTGATCTTAAAGAGATTCTGGATTTGTACAGCAGACAAAATTCCACGATTTTTATGTGTTTCATTGATGCCTCTAAGGCCTTTGATATTGTGAATCACGAAAAATTATTTTATAAATTGCAAAATAGAGGGATTCCCATGTCAAAATCCTGATTTTCTGGTACTCACACCAGACAATGTACGTGAAATGGGGTGATATTACATCTGCCCCCTTCAACGTATGCAATGGAGTTAGGCAGGGGAGTATTCTATCACCCTTCCTTTTTAATATTTATATGGATGAGTTATCCAACCAACTGAACAGTTGCAGAACAGGCTGTATGGTTGGAGATGCTATTGTAAACCACTTGATGTATGCAGATGATCTGGTTGTCCTGTGTCCATACAGTCCAGGCCTCTAGCAGCTACTCAGAATATGCTCCCAATATGGCTCTGATTTTGGCATTAAATTTAATAGAAAAAAGAGTAACATCATGATCATCAGAAACAAGGAAGATAATTAAGTATTATTTCCTGTCTTCTCTCTCTCTGGTGCTGTCCTTAAAACATGTGAAGACGTTAAATACTTAGGACATTATTTGAGTGACGACCTGTCTGATGATGGAGATATTCAAAGACAATGACGTATGATGTATGCTCAGGCTAATATGCTGAAGAGTAATTTAGTATGTGCTCGGTGCCTGTTAAGTTAACTCCTTTTATAACTTTCTGCACCCCAATGTATACTGCCCACTTGTGGCGACACTACAAAAGGAGTTCCATGCAGAGACTCTAGGTGGCATGTAATGATGGCCTGAGGGTGCTGCTAAATGTGCCGAGAGGGAGCAGTGCGAGCCAAATGTTTGTGAGTGCCGGTGTTTCTACATGTCCTGCTGTACTCAGGAACCTTCTGTCCAGCTGTATGTGTAGAATATCCAAATCTACAAATGGAATCATTTCTGCACTGGCAAATCCTGCCCTGAGTACGGTTAGGTTTACTTCAAGGCTCTGGAGGCATTGGCGTTTTAGCTTATATGTAAATATGTGATATTGGAATATCTGTCTGGTTGGTGTATATGTGTATGTTTTTTCTGTATTTTATTGTTCTATGGACCGCCGCTGTGTCCAAAATCAAGATTTTATTATTATAATATTATTATTATCATAGGAATGAGTCTGGAGTCTGGAGTCTGCATCTGCGTTTTTCATATTTCATTCCAGCCAGTCTTAACATGAGCCCATCTGTGCTAACACTAAAACTCTCTCGCACCCAGATCATGTCTGCTTCTCTCTTCAAGCAGCTTCTGTCTTCGGTCTGATGATATTATGTCTTCATTCCAAGGTTAACCAAAACACTCCTCTCTGCAGAGGAATCAGGAGTTAGATAAGAGTAGGTAAAAAAAAACCCTACCCTGACTACTAATTATGCCTTTAATAATAATTACTTAATTAATTAATTGACATAACATTGAAATAATTATGTAACACAAACAACCAACACACAATAGAGGACACACTCTGGACTTAATCCTAGTGAAAAAAGAGAGTGTCAACGAGCCAAAAGAAAATGGTGGAAAACTCGACTCCAGGTTCACTGTGAGATCTACAAAGAGAGACTGAACAGATATCAGTTATCTTTAAAAGAAGCTAGGGAATCGTTCTTCTCTGAAATCATTAACAGAAACATTAATAATGCACAGACTCTATTTGCAACAGTGGAAAGACTAACTAATCCTCCAGTGACAGTAGCTCCTGAACTAAACTCTACCAGGGCCTGCAATGAATTTGCAGCTTTTTCACTGAAAAGATTTTAACAATTAGACGGTCGGTCTGTAACGCAGCACCGAGCCAACTACCAATGTTATACCCAAATAACATCAATGTAGAAAATATTTCAGAATTTCATGAATTAAACCAAAAAAACCTAGAAGAAATCATCAACCAATTAAGCTCCTCCTCCTGCTGTCTTGACATCCTACCCACAGCTTTCCTTAAGAAAGTTTTCCCTGTCATTGGGTCTGATCTTGTTCAAATAGTGAACTCATCCCTCCTGTCAGGTCTCTTCCCACAGGCTTTAAAAACAGCAGTTATTAAATCACTGCTAAATAGAATATTCTGGACACGTTAATGCAGAACTACAGGCCGATCTCTAATCTTCCATTCATCAATAAGATTATTGAAAAAAGCTGTTTCAGCAGTTAAATAGCTTCATGATTTTATGATAGCTTGATGATTTTCAGTCTGGTTTCCGTGGTAACCACAGCACTGAGACTGTCCTAGTCAAAGTTTTCAATGACATCCACATAAATACAGACTGTGGTAGAACCACAGTGCTGGTTCTGTTGGACCTCAGTGTTGATCATGATATATTATTGAAACGACTGGAGAGCTGGGTCGGACTCTCTGGTACAGGACTTGGCTGGTTCGAGTCTTACCTAAAGAACAGCGACTTCTTTGTTTCAATAGGAAACTTTTCATCAGAACAAACAGAAATCACATGTGGGGTTCCCCAGGGCTCCATCCTGGGTCCCCTCTTATTTAAAATCTACATGCTCCCACTAGGCAAGATTATAACAACCAATAAGATTAGCTACCATAACTACACGGATCACACTCAGCTTTACATTACGATGTCACCAGGTGACTTTGAACCCATCCAAACCCAAAGTAAATGCATCGAGCAAATCAATGGATGAATGTGTCATAACTTTCTCCAGCTGAATAGAAACAAAACAGAAGTAATTACTTTTGGATCTAAAGAGGAACGATCAACAATCAGCACACAGCTTCAGTTAATCCAGCTAGAAACTACTGATCAGGCCTGAAATCTAGGTGTAGTAATGGACTCAGACCTGAACCTCCAGGGTCACATAAAGGTCAATAACAAGTTCAGCCTTCTATCACCTGAAGAACATTTCTAGGATTAAAGGACTGATGTCGCAACAGGACCTAGAAAAACTCATCCATGCGTTTATCTTTAGTCGGATTGATTACTGCAACAGCGTCTTCACAGGTCTGCCTAAAAAGTCAATCAGACAGCTGCAGCTGATCCAGAACGCTGCTGCTCGTGTTCCTCACTAGAACCAGGAAAGTAGAGAACATCACCCCAGTTCTAAAGTCCTTACACTGGCTCCCTGTAGCTCAGAGAATAGACTTCTAAATACTTTTACTACTTTATAAATCATTTCATGGCTTAGCACCAAAGTATGATGAAGATCTACTGCTACTATAGCAACCCCCCAGACCAATCAGGTCCTCTAATTCCAGTCGACTCAACATCCCTAGAATCAGAACCAAACATGGAGAAGCAGCTTTCAGTTTCTATGCTCCTCTAATCTGGAACAAACTTCCAGACGAGTGTAGAGCTGCTGAAACACTGAGTTCTTTTAAATCACAACTAAAAACTGTTTAGAGCTGCCTTAGAGTCATGTTTTAATATATCATATGTTGTGTGTGCTTCTTGCTTTATTGCTGTTTTTACATTATATGCGTTGTCTGTGTTCTACTGCTATTTTTTATCCCTTAATCATATAAAGCATCTTGAATCACCTTGTTGTTGAAAGTGTGCTATACTAATTGCCTTTCTTGCTGTTTTTACTCTATCCTAAATGCATGTCTGCTTTTGAGTAATGTAATTTTTTTACGTGTCATATGTTCTGTGTGTGTTTCATGCTTAATTTCTCTTTTTATTTTACCCCCTAATCATGTAAAGCACCTATAATTACCTTGATGCTGAATGTGGGCTATACTAATAAAATTGCAATTCCTTGAATATCATCTACAATTATTTAGAATAAAATGAAATAGTGCCAATGAACAAAATAAAACAGCAAAACTGTGAAAGTGATTAATAATCGCCTGTGCAAATGTGACTGGAATTATTTTTTAAAGAATCAGAGTGTCCAGCAGGGGGCAGCAGCAGCAGAATCAGAGTGTCCAGCAGGGGGCAGCAGCAGCAGCAGCAGAATCAGAGTGTCCAGCAGGGGGCAGCAGCAGCAGAATCAGAGTGTCCAGCAGGGGGCAGCAGCAGAATCAGAGTGTCCAGCAGGGGGCAGCAGCAGCAGAATCAGAGTGTCCAGCAGGGGGCAGCAGCAGCAGCAGAATCAGAGTGTCCAGCAGGGGGCAGCAGCAGAATCAGAGTGTCCAGCAGGGGGCAGCAGCAGCAGAATCAGAGTGTCCAGCAGGGGGCAGCAGCAGCAGCAGAATCAGAGTGTCCAGCAGGGGGCAGCAGCAGCAGCAGCAGCAGAATCAGAGTGTCCAGCAGGGGGCAGCAGCAGAATCAGAGTGTCCAGCAGGGGGCAGCAGTAGATGGAGCGCCTCCTTATTTGTACTTCCAGGGCAGAGCTTCCTTCCTTTCTGTTTGTACCCAGTAAAGAGACGCTGTAAGGTGAGTCCCGCTGACGAATAAATCCGCTCTAATCTTCCATCCAGGTGACCATCCGACCTTCTAAGGTGTGTTTTCTGACGTAGTGACGTGTTCAGGTTCTGTTGGGCTCTGAATTGTGTTTCTGTGAAATATTTAAGGTCCGTTTTTTCCTCTGTGTTTCCACTGCGATGTGCCGCCATGCTAGCCGCTCGCGGGGCGTCCTGGAGCGGGAAAATGAAGCTGGTTTATGGATAACGGTTTTCGTTTTAGGGGTCATTAGGGGTCCAGGTGAGGTGGAGGGTTTATGGGTTAAAGTTCATGAACAGGTGAGGAATGTTGAGGTCCCAGCGGTGTCTGGAGGAAGCTAACAGGTTAGCATTAGCTTAGCTGCTGGCAAAGTTCTGGTGTTCAGTGAAACATCCGAACTTTAGTAGAATATTCCGTCTTTCATCAGTTTACAGGACAAACCCAGTTGGGCTTGTGTGGTTCTGGTTCGGTTCGGCTGGTTCTGGTTCAGTTCAGTTAGCATTAGGCTGCAGATTAAACCTCCATGTGAGATGTTTGACCGGTGCGTCCATTATCGGACTCCTGTACCTCCGGAGGTTCTGTTCGCAGTCCAGAACCCTGCGGTTCTGCTCTACCAGGTTCGGCACAGCTCCATCATCCTGGCTTGTTTTGGTTAAATCGGAACCTCCTGCTGGCAGCAGCTGGTTACTACACCTGGAGGATGCGATCCAGGTGGCTGGTTCTGTTCTGGAGAACCGGGTTCTGCAGCTTGTTTGGACCTTAAAGGTATCAGAAGCTCTATATGAACGTCTCCTGTTTGGTCGGTTCTGGATGTTTGGTGTGAAGGTTCTGGAGCGGGTTGGGTTCTTACAGCGTCGTCAGAATCACTCCTCTGGTTCTTGGTTATTTAGTTTGTTCTTGTTGAGCTGAGGCCATGAGACTGAATGAAGGTTCTGGTTCTGACCCGGCTGCTCTAACAGAACCTCCTCCCCAGCAGACATGGCTCCTCGTAAAGGGAAGGAGAAGAAGGAGGAGCAGGTGATCAGCCTGGGTCCGCAGGTGGCCGAAGGAGAGAACGTGTTCGGCGTCTGCCACATCTTCGCCTCCTTCAACGACACCTTCGTCCACGTCACCGACCTCTCCGGGAAGTAAGTGCACCCCGAACGCTGCCTGTCGGACCGCCGGTTCTGGTTCCGGTTCTGACGGCTGTCTTGTTTCCAGGGAAACGATCTGCCGCGTGACCGGAGGGATGAAGGTGAAGGCCGACAGAGACGAGTCGTCTCCGTACGCCGCCATGTTGGCGGCTCAGGACGTGGCGCAGCGCTGCAAGGAGCTGGGCATCACGGCGCTGCACATCAAGCTGAGGGCCACCGGGGGCAACAGGTGAGCTCACCTGGAGGTCAGAGGTCAGCACTAAACTGACTCCACGCTTCATCCCTGTGTCTGTTTCAGGACCAAGACTCCTGGACCCGGAGCTCAGTCGGCGCTGAGAGCGTTGGCCCGGTCCGGCATGAAGATCGGACGCATCGGTACGGCTCACATTAATACACCTTTATTATTCATCTTTATCTGTTTTACATTAACATTTTACAGTGTAAATGTACCAACTTGTGTTTCACTTATTTTCCACTAATATTCCCAGAAGGAACATGGTAATATTAGGAAGCATTAAACAACAATAATACTAATAAAGCATTATTCCCCAAACTAAAAACACTGGATTTCTAAACTAGTGCTGACAGATTTAGTTCTCAATTCTCCATTTCTTTAACTTTATTTTAGATGAGCTGGAGTCTCTTATTTCATTCAGCAGCTGCCTGATAGGAAAATCAACTTTTCCTTTTATCACAGTTTCCTCTAGTAGCTTGTTGCTGATCTAGATTATATACGATGCAGAGAGGAGGCGGAGCTAAGCCTCCATTTATTCACAATTGTGCAGTGATGGAAGGATGTTTGTAAAGAGATGTTACATTATTCAGAGCGGTGGAGTCTGCAGTAAACAGTCATTAATATAAGAGAAAACATTTAATCAGCATCTATTAACAAGATTTCTAAACTCACTATTTTAACTCTGTTTAAAAGTCTAGTTACTGTCTTGGTTTTTTATTCATTTACATTTAGATTTGTCTGTCCAGAGATAAAAAGATTTGGTTCTATGATTTTTGTGTTTTGGCAGAGAAATTAAATTATAAATTTTAATTATTTAACCAGTTAGATTCATTTATTTATGGCCCACCATCTGACACACACATTCTGGTCTAGCTGGAGCCGTGAGGACCAGGTGTAGTTCCTGCTCCGTCACACCTGGGTTTCTGTTAAAGTGGCTCCTCAGCAGGCGGCCGGGTTCTACAGGGTTCTGCTGATGACCCGCTGTAGAACGGCGCCCTCTGCTGGTTAAACGTTCCTCAGTCTGAACTGTAGCGGTTGGACCGGTACCGTGTTCGGTTCTCCATCGGCTGTGTTCGGACCAAGCTGGTCTCCGATTGGTTTACTGGCCACATTCATACTGAGGATTATTATGGGATGTTGTGCTGACTAGAACCAGTCCTCCCTGGTTCTGGTACTGGTTCTGTGTGAAGGTCGGCTGCAGCTCCTCTAGCAGAACCAGAAGCAGGTTCTGATGCACTAACCTCCATGTTTCTTCTTCTTCTTGTGTCCAGAGGACGTCACTCCCATCCCGTCAGACTCCACCAGGAGGAAGGGCGGTCGCCGTGGACGCCGACTGTAAACAGCTGCTTGACTTTCACAATAAAAGCTTCAAGTTATCTCCGAGTCTGTTCGTTCTTTACTGCTGCTCAGCGCCGGTTCTGATCGCTCCAGGGAACCGGGTCAACAGAACCGGCAGCTTAGGCCCGGTTCACAGGGAACGACTTTAAGTAGTCACAAGAGGTTCAGAGCAAAAACAAGGCGATTAAAAAAAAGGATTTTCCTGTTTTGGTCTCATAGAGACAAGAACTGATTTTACTCACATTGACCAAACCTGATATAAAACTATGTTCACATGTAGCCGGGTTTTAAAAAACGAATATCCTCACCACCTCGTTTGGAAAAAAAATCTCCGTCCACACCTAACCGTGTGTTAAGCACATTCTCAGACATGCCAAACCTGTAGGGGGCAGTAGTTCCCCCAAATCCTGTCCACTCAGTAACTTTCTATATTCTAACTTCTACATAGATCAGTAATGAGGCGCTTGGACAATCGATGATGCCAACACGTCTCTGAGGGCATAGATGCTGTTTGAGTGGAAACGGGTCACAAGTGATGTCGGAGGATTTTTGTTGCGGAAAGGTTTTCATGTAAATGAGGCCAAACCGCAGGGAAATCTGTATCTTTGTGTAAACGGGCCCTAAAGGCAAAGGAATAAATACGGAGGATGAGGCGTTGGGTTAACTGAAAACATGAAATCCTGGTGACAAAGAAGCAAAAGCAGCAGTTCTGCTTTCTATGCAAACATGGAGGTGAATTGGTTGCATATTACAAGCCCCTTGTATTCCATATCACCTTTACGCTGATGATTGTCAAACCTGGTGATGGAAGCAGCCATTAATCAATTGTTGGAGCATAGTCAAAGACTGGTTACCGGCTAATCTTCTCCTTTTTAAATGAATCTAAGACTGAAGCTGTTTTTGTGCCAATGCCCATTCTAGCCCAACCGTCTCTTATCTTTCACCTAAAAGCCACAATCCGTAACCTTGGAGTCCAGATGGATTCCACTCTTAAAATGGATGCGCATGTTAACAATGTAGTCCAGTCTTGTTTTTTTCCATTTGCGACGCCTTTCGAGGGTTAAGCCCATCCTAAAAAGAAATCCTGTTCAGTCATCCATGGTTTTATCACCTCACGGACTCATTACTCTAACTCATGTTTATGTGGGACAAATTCATCAACTGGCCGACTCCAGCTTGTTCAGAACGCTGCTGCTCGTCTCTTAACTAACACTAGACGCAGGCAACGTATCACTCCAGTTCTGGCCAATCTGCACTGGCTGCCTGTCCGCTTCAGAATTGAATTTAAGATTTAGTTTGTGTATAAAGCCCTTCATGGTTTGGCACTCACACCTTTCTGACTTACTTTCTCCATACATTCCATCGCGTCCCTTAGGCCAGCAGAGCAGCATCTGTGGTCCTTCACTCTGGAATCGTATTCTGCTTCCAGTAAGGCCGTCGCCAACCCTTGCACACTTTAAGTGACGACTCAAAACATACTTTTATTCTTTAGCCTTTCCTTCGACTTAATTTCATTTGATCTATTTTATATTTTGCCTTTTAAATTGATTTTATTCTTTTTTATGTATTGATTATCTTATAATCTGTATGTTTGTTTTGAAATGTGCAGCGCCTTGGTCAGCTCTCATGCTGTCGTAAAGTGTGCTTGATAAATAAACTTGGTATGGTAATTATTGTTTCACACTATAACTGATCTGTTTATGCATTTGGTGCATCTACAGTCGTGGCCAAAAGTTTAGAGAATGACACAAATGTTAGTTTTCACAAAGTTTGCTGTAAAACTACGTTTAGATCTTTGTTTCAGTTGTTTCTGTGATTTACTGAAATATAATTACAAGCACTTTGTACTTTCAAAGGCTTTTATTGACAATTACACGACATTTATGTAAAGAGTCAGTATTTGCAGTGTTGGCCCTTCTTTTTCAGGACCTCTGCAATTCGACTAGGCATGCTCTCAATCTACTTCTGGGCCAAATCCTGACTGATACCAACCCATTCTTTCATAATCACTTCTTGGAGTTTGTCAGAATTAGTGGGTTTTTGTTTGTCCACCCGTCTCTTCAGGACTAACCACAAGTTCTCAATGGGATTAAGATCTGGGGAGTTTCCAGGCCATGAACCCAACATTTCAACGTTTTGGTCCCCGAGCCACTTAGTTATCACTTTTGCCTTATGGCACGGTGCTCCATCGTGCTGGAAGATGCATCGTTCTTCACCAAACTGTTGTTGGATTGTTGGAAGAAGTTGCTGTTGGAGGGAGTTTTGGTACCATTCTTTATTCATGGCTGTTTTTGCGCAAAATTGTAAGTGAGCCCACTCCCTTGGATGAGAATCAACCCCACACATGAATGGTCTCAGGATGCTTTACTGTTGGCATGACACAGGACTGATGGTAGCGCTCACCTTCTCTTCTCCGAACAAGCCTTTTTCCAGATGCCCCAAACAATCGGAAAGAGGCTTCATCGGAGAATATGACTTTGCCCCAGTCCTCAGCAGTCCATTCACCAGACTTTCTGCAGAAGATCAATCTGTCCCTGATGGTTTTTTGGAGAGAAATGGCTTCTTTGCTGCCATTCTTGACACCAGGCCATCTTCCAAAAGTCTCGCCTCACTGTGCGTGCAGATGCGCTCACACCTGCCTGCTGCCATTCCTGAGCAAGCTCTGCACTGGTGGCACTCCGATCCCACAGCTGAATCCTCTTTAGGAGACGATCCTGGCGCTTGCTGGACTTTCTTGGACGCCCTGAAGCCTTCTTAACAAGAATTGAACCTCTTTCCTTGAAGTTCTTGATAATCCTATAAATTGTTGATTCAGGTGCAATTTTAGTAGCCACAGTATCCTTGCCTCTGAAGCCATTTTTATGCAACGCAATGATGGCTGCACGCGTTTTTTTGCAGGTCACCATGGTAACAATGGAAGAACAATGATTTATAGCATCACCCTCCTTTTAACATGTCAAGTCTGCCATTCTAACCCAATCAGCCTGAAATAATGATCTCCAGCCTTGTGATCGTCAACATTCTCACCTGAGTTAAAAAACTTACGTATCTTTTCCAATTTCCAATATTTATGTAATTCAGGTCCGAGGTTCTGCTGGGTCTCAGAACCATGAAGGTCCAACAGAAGCAGAACAGGAACTGCTCACTGATTTCTCCTTCAGCTGCTAAAGATCCATTTAATCACTGGGAGTGACTCCTTAATTATCAGCTATATTAATAATACAGGTAATTTTATTAATGGTAACAGGAACCACCTGATTGGCTCGAATGTTCCAACCAACCCTTAATCTGGAAAGATTTAGCCGCAGGTTAAAGTTCACAAATGTTTACAGGTTATTAAACTGACATGAATCCTATTAAAATACAAACGAAATCTTTATGTGGGAATGAGAGTAAATCTGAAATATCAGTTCTAACGCTGCCCTGGTTTCTCAGCCAGTACTAATCTCTCCTTACCTGTGAAGGCCCATCATCATCATCATCATCATCATCATACCTGCTGCTGGTCCCACGTCTCCCTGAACTTATCTGGCATTAAAGAATAATACAAATGTAGAATAACATTTATGAACAGAAATAGGACAAGTAGCAAATAAATCAGCCTTAAAGTCCATTTTGTGCCACTTATATTCTCTGTTCACCTGACCCTGCATGACCTCCGACCCCGCTCTGTCTGTTTTATCAATAAAGATTTCATTCAAACATGTGGAAAGCAATAAAGAGCCCAAATTCTGCACAGAAATGAAAAGATGAAGTTTATTCCCAGCATGAAGTGACGAGTAAACAGGCAACATTAGTACTGTTTGCATAAAGTAGTTACTTCATTTCATCAACTATAACTTCAGGCTAAACTGGAACATTTTTACGTTTAACTATACCTAATGTATACATCAAACTACAATGTGAACTAAACATACATACCAAGTACCTAAAATGTACATGTAGTTCACATTTTAGTTTGAATTATACATTAGGTATAGTTTAACTAAGGCCAAGTACACATGTAGCCGGGTTTTCTAAAAAAATTATATTCTCATCACCTCGTTTAAAAACAAACCACACCTAACCGCATTCATGTGTTTAACACATTCATAGACATGCCCAACCTGCAGGGGGCAGTAGTTCCCCAGATCCTATCCACTCTTAGATAATCGATACCAACACGTCTCTGAGGGCATCGATGCTGTTTCTGAGTGGAAACAGGTCGGATATAACTTTGGTTATTTCTGTCCACAATAAACGATTAAAACATAAATCTTCACTCTGGTCGGAGGATTTCATGTGGATGACGGATAAAAGAAGAGAAGTATGTCTTTGTGAGATAAGCGGCTATATGAGGACAAAGCATTAATAAACTTAAAGTTCCAATTTAGTCTAAAGTATATTTGATTAAATGAACCTCAAGCTATACTACTTTTTTATCATGATATATTGTCATGTATTAAATAGTCATCAGCATGCAAAAGCATAACTAAACTTACAGCTTGTTTGGGGAAGAAAAGTGTTTTTGCCTTTTGCTGGTTCTGGATTGGTTGCTGCTGAGTTAGCATGTGCACGGTGCGTTCGAAGACGCCTTGGAAAAATACGTTACTGCATATTAACGGATCAAACGGCTAAGAAAAGTGTGGGGAACATGTCCAACGCGTATCCGATGCAGTTCAGACTGGAGCCAGCAGGTGGCAGCAACAGCAGCTCCTCTTGGATTCAAGCTTTATTGAGACACAATATATAGATGGAACAAAATCAAACGGCTGAAGGCGACTTTGAGCCCAAATGTTCTAGAAGGTTTCAGGATGAAGGTTGATGATGTCACTCCTCAGATCCAAGACTCTCCTCCTGGTTCTCCTCCTCCTGGTTCTCCTTCTGGTTCTCCTGGTTCTGTTCCTGGTTCTCCTCCTCCTGGTTCTCCTTCTGGTTCTCCTGGTTCTGTTCCTGGTTCTGTTCCTGGTTCTCCTCCTCCTGGTTCTCCTTCTGGTTCTCCTGGTTCTGTTCCTGGTTCTCCTGGTTCTGTTCCTGGTTCTCCTGGTTCTGTTCCTGGTTCTCCTTCTGGTTCTCCTCCTCCAGGTGCTCCTTCTGGTTCTCCTGGTTCTCCTCCTCCTGGTTCTCCTTCTGGTTCTCCTGGTTCTGTTCCTGGTCCAGCGCTCCTCTGTCCTCTCCGTCGTAGATGATGTCCTCTGGGTTCGGAGCAGGAGGACAGAACTCCTCCTCTGGGAGGATCTTCTGGAAGATGGACTCAGCCTGAAACCACAGAAGAAGAAATGAGCCTGAGTCCGTTTCTGATGGTTCCTGGAAACCTGTAGAAGTTCTGAGAAGATTTAGCAGAAAACACTGGATATTCCAACTTTTCCCTGATGACCCTGAACGCAGCACAGACTCAACTGGACCTCAGGTTCTACTGGTACCCTGCTGTAGCCAGCAGGTGTGTCTCACCTGTCTGACGGTGTGTTCGTGTCCCAGCGCTCCGTCTGGACCGCAGCAGGGGTACACGTTGGACGGCAGGCGGTGACCTTCGACCTGCGGCGCCGAGCCGTCGGCCATGTTGAAGTAGAGACACCAGAGGACAGAGGGACGCTGGTCTGAGGACACATGGACATCAGGGGACATGTGATCAGTGACAGGCTGGTTCTGATGAGAGGGGGCGGAGCCATCTCAGCAGGAAGGTGGTTGGCTCCGCCCCCTGCTGCATCATCATCACCACCGACATGGCAATTACACCACAGAAGAAGAACGACCCGGTACCGAGTCTGTTCACACCGGAAGGACCTGGTTCTGGTACCAGAACCGGTTCATGTTAGAACCCAGAGAGGAACATGCAGCTGCTACAGGTCCAGATCCTGGTGCCATGCTGCGTTTAGAACCGAACCAGAACCAGGTCCAGAACCCGGCGCCAGGCTGCATTTAGGACCGAACCAGAACCAGGTCCAGAACCCGGCGCCATGCTGCGTTTAGAACCGAACCAGAACCGTAGCTTGGTTCCCCTCATGGTCTCCATGTTCTGGTTTTATTCTTCTGGATGAGTCCAGATTAAACGTTAGAACGGTTCTGGTTCTGGTGCTGCTGTCTTACCTTCATCCTGAGATTCCGTGGTTCTGAACATCCTGGTTACCAACGGCGACAGGTCCTCGTGGGCGGAGCCAACTGACTGACAGGTGAGATGGACCAAATCTGCTCGGAAACAGGAGATATAACACAGCCATGGCAACGGACAGACAGCTTGTCACCATGGCAACAGGCACAGTTTTCTTATGATTTAATGCTTTTATTCTGAAAGAATCCTGGTTTCCTCTGGATCAAAAAGCTCTCAGAATGATGATGCTACAGGCTGACCCAGGAACCAATCAGCGTGACCTGATGACCGCCAGCAGAGCTCCGCCCCCTTCCCCAGGTGAACTCACATGTTCCAGGGATGCAGGTCATGGAGGACGAGCTCAGCTCCACCATCTTCACCGCAGGACATCCTGCCGCGGCTGGAGGAACCGTTACCATGGAGATCTGCAGAGACACACAGGCATGGAGCGGCTGACTAAGCTCCGCCCATTTCCTGGTCCAATCAGGATATGCCATGTTTTTTTCTTGCTGTGATTTTGTAGTAGAGAGAAGTGTTTGGTAGATTGACCCACCCGACTCTTTACCAGCATCACAACCTCTGCCTGGTTATGTACCTGAATCCGTGGGGAAACTACTTTTTGTTCAAAGACGACGGCTTTAGCGACAATATCTAGAAGGATTTAGTGAAAGACTTCGTCTTATTGAGGGGTCAGTTCCTTCTGACGATGGAAATGTCGGACACAGCAAAGCGGTTAGCTTCAAATAACGCTAAAATGATGGCAAACTTTATGTTAGATATTCATTTATTGCTTCTTTTCCGTTGTTTTGATAGCATTAGCATCAGACCTGTTAGCGCTATGTACTCAGTATTTTAGCTCCCCGATGACATACGTCTTTTTAATAGTACCATTACATAAACAATTGTTCCGTTTTATGTGTTGGAGAACGCATGATCCTAACAGTCAATGACGTTAGCTTGATGCTAGCAGTAGCATACTTGGTAACAACGTTGGGGTCTGGTTTGGAAGATGTATTCATCTCATTATTATGGTAACATTGATATAATTACATGGTGTCTGACAAGTAGTTTGTGTTAAAGTGTTGTCAGTAATACTACTAAAAGGACCACAGCATGTGTTACTGTAAAGCAGCTAACGTTTTTCTTTGGTATTTTTCATGTAGTCTACTTGCTTAAAACCCACGATTGTTATCATCTACTATAATCTTTATGTTTTAAGAAAAGCCTCTTTTTATAGCTTTGAAGTTAAAGTGTTGTTGTGTTAGTGATGCTGCTAAACATAAAACATTACTATATTTCTTTAGACCACTAAACAGTCGTCTTATATATTGTTAGTGGGCATGTTATAACAAAAGTACAAATCGGCTGGAAGAGCAACTCTTCAGAGATCTTTATAAAATGTATTCATTAAAAGTTTCTGCACCGCTAGACAATATGACAATATAGACAATATTCCGGAATTGCGCCGCTGAAGGTGGCAGCATGTTGGAGTCGCTCTGTTACTTTGGTTCATATTTTTTCCTTTTTTAAACTTTAATTCTTCCATTTCTGGTAGAAACATTGTTTTGTGGACAACTGTTCTCTCTGGTTTTGAATGCTGTGCAGCTGGAAGGATTTTTACTTTTTATTTTTGGACATTTGTTATGATGCATAACCATGGCAACAAGGTGGTTTACAACTGGCAGCAGCTGATTAACATCACAAAAGCTCAAATAAGACCTCAGGTACAGCCACAAAACCCTGATGAGTTGAAAAGAAGACGCCATAGATCCAGAGCATCCTCTTCATCAGACTGTCATACAACTACAGAGCGTCTTCAGTCAGAGGCTTCTTCAGATCTGCAGACTGCTACAGGAGATCATCCCTACCCACAGCCATCAGCATCTACAACAAATCTTTGAAGGAACTTGCATAATGAGTTACAACAACATTTAATTTCCCTTTGGGATTAATAAAGTAATTTTGAATTGAATTGAATCTAAACTACATAAATCAAACTACAAAAATGGCTGAATGAGGTTCAGTCACAACTAAATGTGAAAAGGAAGAATTTAAAAGCATGGCATTTCCTCTTTAAAATGTGGCAACCTGGTTTCTAACGAGGCGATGAAGCCTTTAAAAGGACTCGAGATAGACTGATTCAGTGCTGTTGGATTTGTTTTCCTGGTACAGCTGTGTTAATAATGATAGATTACATGACTAACCAGATCAGCCACTGTTTTTGGTAGAAATGACATTACTACATGGTGAATAATTTACCAGTAGGTGTAGTCGAGTCAGAAAAACCAACAGTTTGCTCCTGAGTAATTGGTTCAATAACTGGTTGAAAAGAGTTTGTCCAAAATAGCAGCAGTGTGGCGTCCAATCAGTGAAGACATTCAGTATGTGAAGAAACAGTCGTCATTCAGGTGGCCCTTATTAAGGATGAAGCTAGCTCACGTTCTACATGCAGTTCTCTCTAAAACCTGAGAAAGATGGGTCATGACAGACATTGTTGAGAAAAACAGCGCGCTTTAATTTAAAAGATGATTATAGAGGGGAAAACATGAAGATGGGCTGTTCAGCTAAACCTGACCTTCAATGAGTTTAAAATGGAAAGCAGAACCAGAGAGTCTCAGCCAATGATCGTCTCCAAGGAGATCAGAGACAGTCGGACGTTACCTGTGAACACTGTGACAATCAGAAGACGGTTGTATGAGGCTGATCTATCGGCTAGAAGCCCCCGCAGGGTCCCACCGTTATAAACAGGGGGAAACAATTTGCCAAAGAATGCATCGACCGGCCTAAAGAGAAACGGAGAAACATTTTGTGGACTGATGAAAGTACGATTGTTGTTTTTGGGTCAAAGGGCGGCAGACCCAAAAACAGAATTAAAGCCACAGTAAACTCTGATGAACGTGAAGCACGGTGGTTCCACCATCATGATGGGGGCTGTTCCTCTCACGATGGTGTCGGTCCTATTTTTGGCTCTCATGGATCACGGATCAGTTTGCTTTTATTAAAATAGTTGAAGAGCTCACGCTGCCTTATGCTGGAGAGGAAACGCCTTAAATGGATCTTTTAACAACGAGGCCAAACACCAGTAAACGAGATTAACCAAGATTAACGTCATGTAGAGGCAAGCCCGATCCCCCGACCTTTAACCCCATAGAAAACTTGTGGTTTGACATAAAAACACCTGTTTCCAGGTGACAGAGGTTGATGGACTCCATGCAGCAGAGACGTGAAGCAGTTCTCAGAAACAATAGTTATACAACTAAATATTAGTTTGGTGATTCACAGGAATGCTAAATATTTAAGTTTTTACTATGGCTGTCAAAGTTAACGCAGGTCGATTTATACGTCACTTCCTGCTCTACTGCGCGTTTAGTCTGCAGATGAGACACGATCAGGTGTTGTAAATGATCAGAAGAAGTGATTGGAACGAGCAGATGATTAAAAATAATGCAACAATCTGGAGCGATAACTTCACATCAGGTAAGCCTTGGCTAACAACCAAGCAAACATAGCTAACCAACACTGCAGCAGTAAATAATAACAGTGGAAACGTGAGTTATGTAAAGGTTCGGTTCCACACCAGTTGCTCATGTCGATAAGGAAATAATCCCTCTATTGTTCAGAAGAATACAATTAAATTAAAAAAGGCTTTATTGATCCAAGAGGGAAAATAAGTGTTGTTGTTGTTGTTGATCCTCCTGGCTGTGGGCAGGAAGGATCTCCTGTAGCAGTCTGTGTTGCAGTGAAACAGAAGAAGCCACCGACTGAAGACACCCTGTTGTTGTAGAATAGTCATATGAAGAGGATGCTCCAATATTGTCCAATATTAATAAGAAACGGTCAGCTTTACATTCAGAAAATGTAAACCAGTTAGTTAGCCTTTAGAAACTAAAAGATAAAAAGGTTAAACATGTAAATGTGATAGTGGAGTTCAAAATGCATTTCAAAATCATCCGTTTTGTCCGTTATTTACACAGAAAAGTGTCGTTTCTCAGTCATATTCAGGAAAGTTAATTGTGAATAATTTATGTGATTAATTAGATTAACATTTTAATGGTTTTTATACTTTACTCAGTAAATATTTGACTTTGTACAGAAAAATGCAAACGCTGCTATTGTTTTGACCGGCCCAGTATCCGTTTGTTCTTTAATTTTCTGTGCAATAATTATGATGTTAAAACATTTTTCTTCTTGTTTTGATGTGGAATATAATAAGCAGCGTTCCCAAAGAATGGAAATAAAATATATTAGAGGGATTTTTCTCACGTTTTAGCAAACATTGCTATTATTTTGTACACAAATGTAAATCTTATTTTACAGGTGTGTTTAAATGTTACCATAGCAACCACAGAGTGTTAGCATGAAGCTAGGAGAATACAGTGGATCTACATATTATTATATTTATAAATAAAACAGTTTTTTTCCTATTTTGTTTCTTTTTACCTGCTGCTGACGTTCAGGTGAGGAAGGGGGCGGAGTTACCTGCTGATCAGAGTCTGAGGGCAGAACCGACGAGTCTGTGATGAGGACGGCTCGGCTCAGGTACCTGGACACACATCATCATCATCACCTTGATTATCCACAGGAAACCAACCGGGAGGACTCATGGTCTCACCTGGGGGGCGTGGCCACCTCCTTCCTGTCTGTGTCCAGGTAAGTGGTCTCCACGACAACATGGCTGCAGCTGATTCGCTGTCCTCGGCTGTCGATCACCGCCTTACACCTGAAACGGAGGAAAGGATGTCACCAGACCCGTAGAGATGTTCTGATTGGGTTTATGACATTTGACCTCTCAGTGTGACCTGATCAGCTGCAGCCTCTGACCTCTGACCTCTATAATCGCTCTGAGGAACCAGGAGCTGGGTCCAACAGGAAACTTTCTTCTAATGGGCTTTTTTATGATTGTTGTCGTCCTTCCCCTGAGGAGCCCAGCAGGCCGACGTCGTTGTTAACGTTATGAAGGCGGCCATATTAACGGTGACATCATGTGACAACATGTTCATGTAACGGACCGACGCATCGCTGCTGATCAGAACCGCTCTCTGGTTCTACATCCTCCTAAACGTGTGGCTCATCCATCACCAGTTAAAAAGGTTCTGGTTCTGGTGTTAAAGGGGACTTTTCCTCTCCACTGTCGCCCCATGCTTGCTGCAGGTCAGCGACCCGGTTGGTTCTACTGGTTTAGAACCTGTTGAACCCATTATGACACCAGAACTTGGTTGCACGGGTTGATGACCCGGTTCCAGGATCTGACTGGATCCTGATTGGTCTCCGACTCCAGTCAAGATTCAGTTGCCATGGAAACACTCTTTGTTTTCAGTGTTGAAGTTCTGGAACTCGGACTGGTTCTGGTCCTGGTCCGGAGGACTCACTATCCTGACCTCTGATGGTAGTCATGGAAACATCTGATGGGGTTGGGGGGAGCTAACCTGATCAGATGCTATTATTCTGACAGTCTTCCTCACAGCAGCTACTTCCTGACCCCCACAGCTCCAAGGATAGGCTGACAGATGTCCAACAGTAACCATGACAACAGCAGGTGTATGGGGGAGGGGGGAGGTGATGAAGAGCATCAGATTAAATGATGATCTTCATTTCCTCTCCATAAATTGAATATTTCAACCATCATAAATTATTGTCCAATCACAGCTTAGAAGGTCACATAAAGTAGCGGTAACCATGAAGCCATGAGCAGCCAATCAGAGAGCCAGGATTGTTATTATTTATTTACCCTTTAAAGGTGAAGAAGAAGGATTGATAACGACGCAGAGCAGACCACAGACACATTAACACACATTGAGCTGCACAGGGGAACCGTTGGTAGCACTGCTGCCTTGCAGCAATAAGGTCCTGGGTTTGAATCCCAGCCTGGAGTTTTTCTGCATGTTCTCCCTGTGCATGCGTGGGTTCTCTCTGGGTACTCCGGCTTCCTCCCACAGACTGTTAGGTGAACCGGTTTCTCGAAATTGTCCTTAGGAATGAGTGTGTGTCTCTGTGATGGACCACTGACCTGTCCAGGCCGTAACCCCGCCTCTCGCCCAATGACAGACACCCCCGCCCCGCCCCGCCCCGCCCAGGATGGACGGACATTAAAACCAGGCTGGCGGCCCTCAGCTCCTCAGCATGAGGAACCTGAATGGTTCTGTCCCAAACGGACCTTTCATCTCCTCCTCTGGTTCTGGTAACATCTCTACGGAGGCTGGCTCTGACCTCTGAGACGGGTTACCATGGTTACCTGTTGGTGTCCTTGTCCACGATGAGACAGCGGACAGAGTGTCTCAGGCAGTAGATCCCTCCGAACACGGCGCTCATCCTGAAACAACAACGGGTCAGAACATTACGACCAGAACCAGAACCTCTGCTGGTTCTTTTGACAGAGGACTCTCATCCAATCAGAGCTAAGGATCAACCTGTGCTGTTCACAGAGTCAGACTGACCAATCAGAGGCAGCCGTTTGATGCCCCGCCCCCATGATTACACACTGATGCGCCGGGATTAATGTCACACCTGTAACTGAAACACAATCTGTGTGTGTTAATGTGTGTCTGAGTGAGTGTGGTGACCTTTCCTCCCAGGTAACTCAATCAGCAGGAGATCATTACACTGAAACTGATTAAAAAAACAAATCATCGACTGTGGACCACACACACATTAACACACCAAGTGCAGTTCATCAGTGTCACATGACCTTTTCACACACACCGTTTCAGACTGACCCCCCCCCTGGTGGTGGTACTGTGGTATTACAGGGATGGAAGCCTCCTACAGCCATTAGCAGGAGGAGGTTTTATTTTAAGGTAAATTAACATTTAGAAAAACTTATACACGACTTTATTTTGCAGATTTCTCCTCTGCTTTTAATAAAATGCAACCAAACGATGGACCAGTTATTTTAAACAGCCAGATCAGATCTAAATGTGTTGACTGATGGAGATCTGTGTGTTTGTGTCTCTCGCCACTGATCGGTTTTATGACGGATATCTGCAGATGGTCCGGTTCTGGTTCTGGTTCTGGGTCTGCTCCACGGATCAGTCTAATTATCACCACGGCTCTTTACTGTTTTCATTTGTTACATTTCCTGAACTTGAATGTTGCCAAAACTAAAGAGATGATTATTGAATTTAGGTTAAATAAGTAGGAGCACAAAACTACGTTTATTTACCAGCTGATGGAGACGTATAAAACCAGATCTGACTCCCAGGTAAAGTTAGTACCACCAATATATACTCCGTATACCTCAGTACCACCAATATATACTCCGTATACCTCAGTACCACCAATATATACTCCGTATACCTCAGTACCACCAATATATACTCCGTATACCTCAGTACCACCAATATATACTTCGTATACCTCAGTACCACCAATATATACTCAGTATACCTCAGTACCACCAATATATACTCCGTATACCTCAGTACTACCAATATATACTCAGTATACCTCAGTACTACCAATATATACTCAGTATACCTCAGTACTACTAATATATACTCAGTATACCTCAGTACTACTGATATATTATGTATACAATGTCTCCAAGCTTGATTTCGCTGATGTTATGATTGTCATCAGTATTTTTATATAAACGCTTGATAAGTTACAATAATCAACTTGTGCATATGAGGGTAAGAGGAATTATTTAAGAATGTGGTGACAGTGTTGATGGTAATAAATACAGAAATTATTACTATAAAAAATTGTTAGGCTTAAACAATAATTATAGTCTATTGGAAGACTTACACATAGTGTATAATTGTTGGGTTGGTATGTAATGATTTATGCAAACCATTCATTTCATGAGGAAACTGAACCCTTTTGGAGTCTTAAAAATGATCCCATGTAATATTTGTTATACCATGATTTAGAGCCTTTTAATTTTTATACGTTGTCTTAAAAGGTCTATGAGTTAAAGACAGGAACGGTCTGAATAATATTGTTAGGTTTTGTTCAAAGAACACAGAAAACCATCATCAGTCAGCGGGATCAAACCTGTAGACCCCTGTGATCTCTAGAGACACCTAGGGGGAAACACTGCTCTAAATGACCCTTGACCTTAGTGGGCCTCAGGGTGGATGCAAGCCCAGATAATCAGACCCGAATAAACAGAACCACAACCTGGGAGGCGTTCAGCAGAACAGAACTTTAACAGAACCATTACTGATGTCCGATTGATGTCAGAACTTTAAACAATGTGAGCAGAACAGCTTCATCTCCTCTGCTACCAGGTTTGAGCTGTAATATCCGCTGAACTCGTCTAATATGTAGATGAGCTCAGCCCTGGGCGACTCCCTCCTCATTAATATTCATGTTTGCTTTAATGAAACAGCAGCTGTCTGAGCATCTCTACAGCTTCTGGAGCTCCACATCACTGAGGCTCTGATTATTAATCCTAACAGGGAAACAACCAACATCAACAGTAACTTCATCTGGAAGGGGAAACCTTGGAGTAAAAGGCACAGGCGCACAATAAAAACAGTTGCTGTCTGGGTGGTGTCTAGTTAGTATCTGGGTGGTGTATGGTTGGTATCTAGTTGGTGTATGGTTGGTATCTAGTTGGTGTCTGGTTGGTTTTCTAGGTGGTGTATGGTTGGTTTTCTAGGTGGTGTATGGTTGGTTTTCTAGGTGGTGTATGGTTGGTTTTCTAGGTGGTGTATGGTTGGTGTCCAGTTGGTGTTTAGTTGGTGTCTGGATGGTATCTGGGTGGTGTCTAGTTGGTGTCTAGGTGGTTTTCTAGGTGGTGTATGGTTGGTGTCCAGTTGGTGTCCGGTTGGTTTCTAGGTGGTGTATGGTTGGTGTCCAGTTGGTGTCCAGTTGGCGTCCGGTTGGTTTCTAGGTGGTGTATGGTTGGTATCTAGTTGGTGTATGGTTGGTGTCCAGTTGGTTTTCTAGTTGGTGTATGGTTGGTGTCCAGTTGGTTTTCTAGGTGGTGTATGGTTGGCGTCCAGTTGGTGTCTAGTTGGTGTCCAGTTGGCGTCTGGATGGTGTCTGGATGGTGTCTAGTTAGTATCTGGTTGGTGTCTAAGTGGTGTGTGGGTGTTGTCTGGGTGGTATATGGGTGGTGTCTAGTTGGAGTCTAGTTGGTGTCCGGTTGGCGTCCAGTTGGTGTCCGGATGGTGTCTGGATGGTGTCTGGATGGTGTCTAGTTAGCATTTGGTTGGTGTCTAGTTGGGGTCTGGATGGTATCTGGGTGGTGTCTAAGTGGTTTGTGGGTGTTGTCTGGGTGGTATATGGGTGGTGTCTAGTTGGAGTCTAGTTGGAGTCCAGTTGGCATCCGGTTGGCGTCCGGTTGGCGTCCGGTTGGTTTCTAGGTGGTGTATGGTTGGTATCTAGTTGGTGTATGGTTGGTGTCCAGTTGGTTTTCTAGGTGGTGTATGTTTGGTGTCCAGTTGGCGTCCGGTTGGTGTCTGGATGGTGTCTAGTTAGTATCTAGTTGGTGTCTAGTTGGTGTCTGGGTGGTGTCTAGTTGTGTCTGGGTGGTGTCTAGGGGAGGTCTAGGTGGTGTCTGACCCAGCAGTCCGTACCTGGACGGTCCGCAGGGAAAGAATCACCTGTGGTATCACCGTGGCAACAGTTGGTTCTCACCTGCAGAAGCACTGGGGGATCTCTCCAAGGCCATACACAGGAAACAGGAAGGGAGTGTTGCCGTAGCGACCTAGGCTACGCAGGAAGTGACGTGTGGAAGCAAGACCTTCCTCTGTGGGCGTGTCTTCTGTTACCATGGCGATGGAATGAAGCAGGAAGTGTTGTAGGCTATCCCCCAGCTGTTGGTCACGCAGGAATTCCAAATATGGGCGACCGTTGTAGGCTGAAAGTAGAAGACTGCATTACCCATGATCCCTCAGGGGAAACAGGTTACATCATCATGAAATGGATCCTGAAACGTCCTGATGATGTCAGCAGAAGGACAGGTGAAGAGTCTCACCTGTCTGCTCCTCCGTCTCCTCCATACAGGTAGTCAGGAAGCGCATCAGCTTCCTCTTCTCTACAACTGACAGCTGGCGACTCGCGAACACATCAGCTCTGCTGCAAGGCACCTGGCAGGTAGACAGGAGACAGGTGAGACACAGACACCTGGCAGGTAAGACACAGACACCTGGCAGGTAGACAGGTAGACAGGAGAGACACCGACAGGTAGACAGGAGACCGGTGAGACACCGACAGGTAGACAGGAGACCGGTGAGACACCGACAGGTAGACAGGAGACAGGTGAGACACCGACAGGTAGACAGGAGACCGGTGAGACACCGACAGGTAGACAGGAGACCGGTGAGACACCGACAGGTAGACAGGAGACCGGTGAGACACCGACAGGTAGACAGGAGACAGGTGAGACACCGACAGGAGACAGGTGAGACACCGACAGGAGACAGGTGAGACACCGACAGGTAGACAGGAGACCGGTGAGACACCGACAGGAGAGACACCGACAGGAGACAGGAGACAGGTGAGAGACAGACAGGTAGACAGGAGACAGGTGAGAGAGGTAGATTGCACCAACCTGCTCTACGTTGCCATGGCGATACGTGAGTATCCTGGTAACGTTCTTGAACTCAGCGTAGCGACTGACGTTTGATTTGATGAGCAGATCGACCAATGAGCCGCGAGAGAACAAGAGCTGAGGAAGAGGAGGAAGTTTTCCGTTTCCTCATTCAGGTGTTTATATGTGACATCATCAACCTACATTACCAGGTTTCTGTGACATCATCAGTTCCTCTGACTCCTAACATTATGTTCTGATGTTTGATGACATCACAGCTGTGGTTACCTTTGAGACCAGGTCGATGTTGAACCTGCGGCCTTCCTTCACCAAGTGGGCGTAGCTGATCTTCTTTCTGAATTGTTCTGATTGGTTCAAAGGAGGGGAGGTGATTGGCTGGTCAGCCTCTGGCTCCTCCCCTTCTGTCTGAGCAGGCTGTGATTGGTTAATAACAATTAGTGGAACATGATCAGACCTAATTAAAACTCCATCATCATTGTAATCCTCCTCACCTGCTGCTCTTCCTCTCCAGCCTCCTCCTCCTCCTTTGAATCTGCACCATGTTTGAATCGTCTTCGTTAAAACAGCAAATTCAGACAATAAATGATGAATAATAATTAGAACAGACCTGCAGATTCTGTCTCTGACGACTCTTTGACTGCGTCTTCATCAGCTGCTTTCTCTTCCTCTGTGGTGTTTGGAGCATCAGCACTCTGAGCTTCCTCCTCTTCCTCACTGAGAACAATTATTGACGATGGATCAATCATGTAAAGGAGCACAATAACTACATTCACCTGTAACATGTGACGAGCATAAAAGCCTTGTGGTAAATCAGAGAGGCGGAGCTTACCTGACGTAACTGAACACCTGCAGGTTAGTGATGGAGGTGGAGTCTGAATTTGAGAGGTGTATTAGCTCCTCCCCTACCTCCATTAAACTGGACCAATCGTTGACCTCCTCTGGCTTAGGCTCCTCCTACCAACACACACAGTCCCAGGTAAGTGTAACCCCCAGACCAATGAGCTGATGGTCAATAACCAATGAGCTCACCTTCTGCGCCTGGATCCAGGTGAGCAGGCCGTTAAAGGTGAAGCTGGCCCAGTTAGCTGCATAATAACTCCTCCTGAGGACACAAACAGGAAGCTGGTAATGCACAAGACTTTCACAATAAAAGCCAGACTTTATAGTGACAGTAATATTATTGGTGATAATCAATAACCTGATGAATATTCCCATTAATTAACTAAATTAACTAAAAGATGTCTGAGCTCCACCCAGGCTGAATGGAAACACTGATTCCAGATGTTATTTCACTAAAAACATCCAATATTAATTATTATCATCTAGGGATGTAAGAAAAAAATCGATACACCGATATATCGCGATATTTTATTTCCCGATTTTGTATCGATATTAAAAACAACTCGATTTTTTTTTTTTTAGGATTTGAACGGAACCATTAATGATGACAGTAATTATTGTAGTAAAACTAAAAGTATAACTGGTAGTTTGTGGCTGTTGTTACCTTCTTGGTTCCAGTGGATCAACTAGATCTAGTAATAATGTGTTTAAGTATGAAACAGGTTGGAGTTTTAGAATGATGGGGCAGTTTTTATACAGTTAAACTGAGTTTTAAAAATCACAATATATCGTGTTACTCATAGTATCGCGATATATCGTATCGCCTCCCCTGTATCACCAGATTTTTGCCAATACACATCCTTATTATCATCCCATCACAAACAACAATAGTCACTGATAGGTTGAAGCTCACCTGTCCAGGTGAAGAACTCTTTGTCCCACCCTCGAACAAGCAGCTGCTACCACAGACTCAGCAAGACCTGATCAATCAATAACAGATACAGATCAGCAGAGGAGACCAGAAAACCCACACAGATACAAACACATTCAACATCTATTATTGATTATCTATAGCTGAGAGAAACAGGGAGGGAGAACATAAAGAGTGATACCAGGATTATCAGGAGAGCTGTTATTAACTTCATTAAGCTAAATAAGACCCTAATAAGTTACATTAACTAATAACTGAGGTTGCTGTTTTTAAACAGGCATGTTCCAGGACAGCTCAAAGCAGCTCCCATGATGGAGATCAGCAGTGGAGAACAGGACCAGAACCTTTGGGCTTCATTTGATGAAACCTGATAAGAACCCATCCAGGAGAAGATCTGGACTCCAGGATGCTGGACTGTGATGAGATCTAGAACTCCATGAGACCCAGCAGAACCCAGCATCAGGTTCTTAAGGACCCCCATCCTCAGGATGACCAGTAGATCCCGCTGGTCCCTGGGTCTGGTTCTGACCAGCTTCCAGAACCACAGTGGTGCTCTGCTGAGGCTGGGGGCCTCTCTCTGGTTCTGGTCCATTTAACTCTGCAGATGTTGCTGATCAGAAACACAGAAAACATCCAGAAGCAGCAGGAGGAGCAGGAACCATCTGACCGACCCACTGTTAGCCTCCAGTCAGACTGTCTTGTCCTTTTTTTATCTTCTTCTCTCGTCTTTCGTGGTTCCTCTCATCACACCATTCATGTTTATCACCCTTCTTCCATCCAGCAGCTAACACTGAAGCTACTATTAGCTGCTAGCCGCTGTCATTAGAAACACATTGACTGTTAGCCTCATGCTAACGGCTAGGCTAACTCCACCTTCTGGTCTGGTTCAGACTGGTTTAAATCGGTCCTTAAGGATGTTTTGGATCAAATCGGAACCAGAACCCATTCCGATGAAAGACCCAGATCAGATTACGTGATCAAAGTCAGGTGGGCTCGTACCTGTGCCCAGAATGACGATGTCAAAATCAGACGGCAGGTCCTCAGCAGCCATGTTGGCAGCAGAAACAGAGTCATGTGACCCGGAGGTCCAGGAGGAGGATTTTCTTTCTGTGATCCATAAATACATGTCCCGTTCAAAATATTAATATTCAGGTACATTTAGGATAAATCTCAGTTCTTTTTTCCTAATGTGTCTCTATTCAGTATAATGTGATCATCAGTTTAATTATTAGTGTTTTAATGACATCCTACCCACATCTCTCCTTAAGAAAGTTTTCCCTGTCATTGGGTCTGATCTTGTTCAAATAGTGAACTCATCCCTCCTGCCAGGTCTCCTCCCACAGGCTTTAAAAACAGCAGTTATTAAACCACTGCTAAATAGAATATTCTGGACACGTTAATGCAGAACTACAGGCCGATCTCTAATCTTCCATTCATCAATAAGATTATTGAAAAAAGCTGTTTCAGCAGTTAAATAGCTTCATAACAATGACCAACCGCTTTGATGATTTTCAGTCTGGTTTCCGTGGTGACCACAGCACTGAGACTGTCCTAGTCAAAGTATTCAATGACATCCGCATAAATACAGACTGTGGTAGAACCACAGTGCTGGTTCTGTTGGACCTCAGTGTTGATCATGATATATCACTGGAACGACTGGAGAGCTGGGTCGGACTCTCTGGTACAGGACTTGGCTGGTTTGAGTCTTACCTAAAGAACAGGGACTTCTTTGTTTCAATAGGAAACTTTTCATCAGAACAAACAGAAATCACATGTGGGGTTCCCCAGGACTCCATCCTGGGGCCCCTCTTATTTAATATCTACATGCTCCCACTAGGCAAGATTATAGCAACCAATAAGATTAGCTACCATAACTACACGGATCACACTCAGCTTTACATTACGATGTCACCAGGTGACTTTGAACCCATCCAAACCCAAAGTAAATGCATCGAGCAAATCAATGGATGGATGTGTCATAACTTTCTCCAGCTGAACAGAAACAAAACAGAAGTAATTACTTTTGGATCTAAAGAGGAACGATCAACAATCAGCACAGCTTCAGTTAATCCAGCTAGAAACTACTGATCAGGCCTGAAATCTAGGTGTAGTAATGGACTCAGACCTGAACCTCCAGGGTCACATAAAGGTCAATAACAAGTTCAGCCTTCTATCACCTGAAGAACATTTCTAGGATTAAAGGACTGATGTCACAACAGGACCTAGAAAAACTCATCCATGTGTTTATCTTTAGTCGGATTGATTACTGCAACAGCGTCTTCACAGGTCTGCCTAAAAAGTCAATCAGACATCTGCAGCTGATCCAGAACGCTGCTGCTCGTGTTCCTCACTAGAACCAGGAAAGTAGAGCACATCACCCCAGTTCTAAAATCCTTACACTGGCTCCCTGTAGCTCAGAGAATAGACTAATAAATACTTTTACTAGTTTATAAATCATTGAATGGCTTAGCGCCAAAGTATGAAGATCTACTGTTACTATAGCAACCCCCCCCCCAGACCAATCAGGTCCTCTAATTCCAGTCGACTCAGCATCCCTAGAATCAGAACCAAACATGGAGAAGAAGCTTTCAGTTTCTATGCTCCTCTAATCTGGAACAAACTTCCAGAAAACTGCAAAGCTGCTGAAACACTGAGATCTTTTAAATCACAACTAAAAACGTTTCTGTTTAGAGCTGATTCCGAGTAATGCTTTAATATATCATATGTTTTGTGTGCTTCTTGCTTTATTGCTGTTTTTACTTTATCCTACATGCATGTCATCATCATCATCATCATCATCATCATCATCATCATCATCATCATCATCATCATCATCATCATCATCATCATCATCATGTCTGGATCATTTTATACTCAATGACTTTAGCTTATTGGGTGATTTCTGTTGGACGGATGAGAAGTTTTAGTTTCCACTGAACTGTTGATTCTGAACCAGAGAAACTTCCCAAAGCTTCATCCCTCAGAGTGACGGCTGATTGGTGCTCAAACTGAGAACACAACCAATTTATCACCATGGCAACGACTGACATCTCCTGTTCATTAGGAGTAATTGATAGATAGATAGATAGATAGATAGATAGATAGATAGATAGATAGATAGATAGATAGATAGATAGATAGATAGATAGATAGATAGATAGATAGATAGATAGATAGATAGATAGATAGATAGATAGATAGATAGATAGATAGATAGATATTCATACATCCTTTCTTTGCTTACTGCAGGTTTAATCAGGCCTCTGAAGGTTAATTTAGGCTTTTATTTTGAAACCTCACCTGATAAATGTGCGGTTCTGTTAATAACATGGTGAAACCAGAACCCCGATCAGAACCGGACCAGTCCGATTCACCAGCAGCTCCATCCTGAGGTAAATAACAAATCAGATTCCTTTTTGGTTCACCCGGATATTTATATTAGAAGGAATGAATGAATCACCTGTCATGTTTATTGGTCATAAGCACCGCCCACAACTTTCTGCAGCCATTCAGAGCTCTGTCCGTCTGCGGTCCAGCTATCTGATTGGCTGTTGCGATAAGGAGAGAGAGTAGGTAGAGAGAGCTTGAGTCAGAGCGGAGGAGCATCAGATGAAGAGGAGCAGAAAAGAAGCTGTTCTGCTCATCTTCCTCTCACTCTTCTTCTTCTCTGGTTCTGCTCCGACATGGCTGACCCCTCGAACCGGACCTCCACACCTCCCTCCGACCCAGTCTTTCCCTCTGAACCGGTTTACAGCGCTCCGAACCTGGGCTGCTCCCCGCGGCTCCCCGCAGCGTTCCTGAGCGGCAGACTCCCATTAGGAGTGAACGGAGCGAGCGGCAGCGGCAGCGGCAGCGGCGCGGCGCCGCACGCGGAATGCCGCCTGGTGGAAGTTCACGGAGTGACGGTGGCCTCCTTCACGGTGGACGGAGCGGAGCTGATCTGCCTGCCGCAGGTGTTCGAGCTGTTCCTCAAGCACCTGGTGGGGGGGCTGCACACCGTCTACACCAAGCTGAAGCGCCTGCGCATTAGCCCCGTGGTCTGCACCGTGGAGCAGGTGCGCGTCCTGCGCGGCCTCGGAGCCATCCAGCCCGGAGTGAACCGCTGCAAGCTGATCAGCAGGGCCGACTTCGAGACGCTGTTCCGGGACTGCGCCAGCGCCAGGTGAGCCTGGGCGGCGGGGACATGATGGGGCACAGCAGGGATGGATTTATGGGTCAGAAAACATCTAATAAAACATCAAACCTGAATATTTTATCAGATGGAAATACAATCTAATAACTGATCAGGTCCAGTTTAGTTGGGATTATAAAGATGGAGGTTTAGATTTAAAATCTTCAGCCTGGATGTAAATAAAAGCTACAATCATTAAAGTGAAATAGTTGAAAATCAAATTATTAGGAAAATCAGATAAATATTCATATTGTTTCATATAAACATTTTACTTTCTTTAATGTTTGAACCATAAAAACTGAAAATATTTTAAAATTTGCTTATAAATGATGAACATGTTCAATATCAGAATAATGATGTGATAAATTAGAGCACAATAACTATTTATAAGTTAGGGTCTGTTTGATCTAATATTATCTAATTAACTCATAAAAATTATAAACAACTGAATTATTTGTGGTTATTTAAGACATCAAAATATCTGACGTAAAATACTTATATTTTCTCCATAAAACTGATTTTTTTTTTATTCATCATTTTTTCAGTTTGTGTTTTTAAATAAATGGAACAAATTACATTATTAATTTCAAATAAAATAATTATTAGCAGATGAGTTCACAGTTAATCTCATTAAAGATGCAGCAGTAAAATATTTCTGACTGAACCTGGATTATTGAATATAGATTATTGTTCTGATCAACAAAACCTGATGATTTGATCTGATGTCAGTCTCAACAGAACCGGCTGGTCCAGTTTTCATGGTTCTGGGGTGGATTCATTGGATCATCTGATGATTAATAATATATATATATATTGCACCGATGGATGGTGTGTGTTGGATGGTTTCAGGACCAGAACATTTAGACGGGTCCAGCTGAGCAGAACCTTAATAACTGGTATTTCTGCTGTGTGAGCACAGTGCCGGAACCTGTGAGGTTCTGTTCTCTGGGTTGAACCGGGTCCACTGGGTCGGTGTTGGCAGGACATGAAAGAAACCTTGTCCCCCCGGGTTCCAGAGGAATTTAATTTAGTGTGTGGGCGGGCGGGTCGGCTCTGAACCGTCAATCACACACTGAGCCGTGGCCCCACCAGAACCCCCCCAGGACCATCACTGTGTGTGGTCACTGTAATGGACCTGGGGGGGGTCTGGCAGCTGGTTCTGGTTCTGGTCCAAATGTGATTAGCTAGTCATCAGAGAGGTTTGACCTTTTTACAGTAAAGTGAAGAAGAGCAGCTAGATTCTCATCCTGTAGGATCTGATCTAAATGACATCAAAATAAAGTTCTTCTGTCATGAATTAATATAAAAATATGATTAATCAGTTTATGTTCAAATGTATCATTCGGATTTATTATTCTGTTTAAATCTGAACACATAACTCGATCTTTGTTGAAGTTAAGCTGCTAGAGGATTTCATTTAATTATGTCCTATCCTGGCAGTTTAGGCAAACAGTGGGTGGGTCTGGCTGCCCTATAGTGTCAGAGCCAGATGTGAACAACAGGAGGAAAATCAGTGAGGTTCATTAAATCACTGATGGGACGGGACTTATCTGGTTCCAACTGCAGATATAAGGAGAAGCATTTAAAGGCGGAAGAGCCACCTCGTCATGGTGTTATAGGGGGAGGAGCCACCTCATCATGGTGTTATAGGGGCGGGGCCACCTCATCATATTGTTATAGGGGGAGGAGCCATCTTGTCACGGTGTCATAGGGGGAGGAGCCACATCATCATGGTGTTATAGGGGCGGGGCTACCTCGTAATATTGTTATAGGGGGAGGAGCCATCTTGTCACGGTGTCATAGGGGGTGTGGCCACCTTATCATGGTGTTATAGGGGCGGGGCCACCTCGTCATATTGTTATAGGGGGAGGAGCCATCTTGTCACGGTGTCATAGGGGGTGGGGCCACCTCATCATGGTGTTATAGGGGGAGGGGCCACCTCGTCATATTGTTATAGGGGGAGGGGCCATCTTGTCACTGTGTCATAGGGGGTGGGGCCACCTCATCATGGTGTTATAGGGGCGGGGCCACCTCATCATGTTGTTATAGGGGGAGGAGCCATCTTGTCACGGTGTCATAGGGGGTGGGGCCACCTCATCATGGTGTTATAGGGGCGGGGCCACCTCGTCATATTGTTATAGGGGGAGGAGCCATCTTGCCACAGTGTCATAGGGGGTGGGGCCACCTCATCATGGTGTTATAGGGGGAGGGGCCACCTCATCATATTGTTATAGGGGGAGGGGCCACCTTGTCATATTGTCATAGGGGGTGGGGCCACCTCATCATGGTGTTATAGGGGCGGGGCCACCTCATCATATTGTTATAGTGGGAGGAGCCATCTTGTCATGGTGTCATAGGGGGGTGGGGCCACCTCATCATGGTGTTATAGGGGGAGGGGCCACCTCGTCATATTGTTATAGGGGGAGGAGTCATCTTGTCACTGTGTCATAGGGGTGGGGCCACCTCAGCATGGTGTTATAGGGGGTGGGGCCACCTCATCATGGTGTTATAGGGGCGGGGCCACCTCATCATATTGTTATAGGGGGAGGAGCCATCTTGTCATGGTGTCATAGGGGGGTGGGGCCACCTCATCATGGTGTTATAGGGGGAGGGGCCACCTCGTCATATTGTTATAGGGGGAGGAGTCATCTTGTCACTGTGACATAGGGGTGGGGCCACCTCAGCATGGTGTTATAGGGGGAGGAGCCATCTTGTCACGGTGTCATAGGGGGTGGGGCCACCTCATCATGGTGTTATAAGGGGAGGGGCCACCTCATCATATTGTTATAGGGGGAGGAGTCATCTTGTCACTGTGTCATAGGGGTGGGGCCACCTCAGCATGGTGTTATAGGGGGTGGGGCCACCTCATCATGGTGTTATAGGGGCGGGGCCACCTCATCATATTGTTATAGGGGGAGGAGCCATCTTGTCATGGTGTCATAGGGGGGTGGGGCCACCTCATCATGGTGTTATAGGGGGAGGGGCCACCTCGTCATATTGTTATAGGGGGAGGAGTCATCTTGTCACTGTGACATAGGGGTGGGGCCACCTCAGCATGGTGTTATAGGGGGAGGAGCCATCTTGTCACGGTGTCATAGGGGGTGGGGCCACCTCATCATGGTGTTATAAGGGGAGGGGCCACCTCATCATATTGTTATAGGGGGAGGAGCCATCTTGTCATGGTGTCATAGGGGGTGGGGCCACCTCGTCATGGTGTCATAGGGGGAGGAGCCACCATCGTTATGGTGTTATATGGGGCGGGGCCACCTCATGAACTCCTCCTCCTGTTTAAGCTGAAGTGACTCCTCCCTCCCTCTGCGTAACTCTCTGATTTTGTGTCTCAGCTCTCGACCGGGTCGTCCTCCGAAGAGAACTTTGGCTCTGGCTAACATGAGTGATGGCTCCAGGCTCCTCCCACACGGGCTGCTAAGCCCCGCCCTTCTGTCTCAGACAGGTGAGTCATTCTTCTTTATTTACCCCGAATATTCAGAACATTTCAGCCTTTCACACATTTCTTCTAAAACCTGTAAAAGAAAGCGGTTTGACCATAAACATCTATCTTCTTTACTGGATTTACAGAACCAGAACCACAAGGAAGCAGAACCTTTCTGGTTCTGGTTCAGCTGGTTATAAAGTCGCAGGTCAGACATCATGTTTTCATCCGTTAATAAATTATTGAACCAACCGCAATAAGAAAGTCAGAGAAGTCCAACATCTGCCAAACGGATCCGATCAGAACTTTTTGACCCAACAGTGAGAATCTGATCCCCAATCTGATTGGCTGAACCTTTTTTAAACCAGGAACCCTAAAGAAAAGGAACGTTATTTACCAGAACCGACCTGGTTCTAACTGAGACTCGTCTGGTTCTCTGGGTCCAGCAGCATCAAGCTAACATGAAGCAGGATGGAACCAAACAGCTTCCTGCTCTTCATCATCCGTCTGATGATGATGATGTACAGGTTCTGATTAAATGATTTACACCAGTTCTGTAAAGAAGGTTCTGCTCTAACAGAACCTGCTCCACCACAGCTGTTTTAAATGATTCAGAACCAGCCTTTAGTTCAGGACCAGAACCCTGAGGTTCTCTGTGTCGGTCCAACTCCAGTGTTCTCCGGTGTCGCTGCTTCCTGGACCAATCAGGGCAAACCCGCCCGTCTGACGGACAGAACCACCTAAACTCGACCCAGTCAGGAGCCGTCGGCGCCGATCATCATGTCCTGTTGCTATCAATCAGCTGCATGGTTCTGGTTCTGAACCAGCTGCATGATCAACAGAGGGTTCTGTCCACCAGGAGGTCCAATAAGCGACCTCCATCCTGTAGCAGAGGGCGGGGGTAGTGACATCACTGATCATGTGACTCAGGAGGACGGCTGGTGTGTTCAGACAGGATCCAGATAGAAACTGCTTTCGTCTGATCCGTCGGAACCAGAACCAGTTGACGCTGCAGGTCCGACTCCAATCTGTCAGTCTCTTTGATGTCTGCTAATTACTGAGCTAATTATACCTCTGATCACACAGAGTACAGTAGCTCTGTCTGTCAGGCGGGATTACAGCTGCCTGACAGACAGAGCTCAGGGCTAAATTATCATGTCTAACGGCTTCTCTCTGCTTTATAATCTGGATTTCTGCTCATAATGAACATGAAGGTGGTTCTGATTCATGTTCCTGGAGGCTTCCTGCCTGTCGGCTCGTCTTTATCCCGGATCAGAACCAGCTGGGTCCCGCTTCCTTCTTTCTGTTATAAGTCTGGGTGTTTCTGTTTATAATCCAGCAGATTAAATATGAAATCAGAGGAAAGGAGCCTGATGAACATTTAGCGCTGCAGGTGGAGCGGTAAAATGAAGCCAGAACCCGGGCCCAGAACTCCCTCCATCCGTCTGAGGAGAATCCAGCCTTTCATGTTTTAATGTTTCTGCTCAGCGGAGCGTCAGAACCGAGCTGACCCGCTGACCTCCATCACCTCGCTGACAGCTTAATGAAAACACTCGGCAGCTTTTATTAAAAAATGTCCTGAGCTCCATGTTTCTGCTGCAAGGTCACAGAACCCAGATTAAAGCTCAGGTTATTAAAGCTAAAGGTTTGGTCTGAACCCCCCCCCCCCACCTTCTAAGGTTAGACTCCGAGTGTTCAGTTTAGTTTATTTCTATAGCGCGTCATCTTAAGTCACTTATCATACATTCTAATTACTCCTTCAGTTCATTATTTAGTGTAAAATGTTCTCCTCTCCATCCAGACTGAAGCTCAAGGTTCTCCAGTGCTCCCAGTTCTAACTGGATCCGTCTCCAACCTGCTGACGCAGCAAAGCTGAAACAAACCCTTTTCTTTTTTTCTTCCTGAGTTCAACGAGCTGCAGGGAGAACCTCGTTAGTGAAGCTCCCTCGTTAATACTCATGGAGGTAATTAGAGGAGCTCCTTATCTGGGCCATGTAGCTGCAGGCCAGAGAGCTGGTCCAGAGTCAGCCTCCAGAGACCATCAGGCCGTCAGGAGTATTAATTATTGATCAGTTGTTAACACCTCCCTCTCTCCCTCCTGACCTGCTTTCTGCTGATGCAGCGCCCCCTAGAGTCCCAATTCAGATCTCTGTGTGATGTTCTGCCCTCAGGTCTGACTGCAGCTCTGAACATGCACAAGATGAGGATCATGATGCGTTTCCATGGTGACCAGCAGCGACAGCCAGGCGAAGCTGAGTCGGAGAACGACGACACAGGTCTGATTCCTGGTTCTTCTCCTTGGTTCCTGCCTCCTAAGCCTCCTAACCACTTCGCTCCCTTGTGTCCAGGAGGCAGTGAAGGATCATGGGAGAAGGAGCAACACCTCCTCTCTCCCGCCTCCTCAATCGTAGCGCCCCCTGCTGGTTCCATTTGCCTCAGCGCTCTGCAGCAGCACAGCTCCCTGTTGGCTAACCGTTAGTCACATCTGTCCTCTGATTGGATACCTGAGCTCTGTGGGCGTGTCACTGATCCTCTTTATCTCTGCTTCCTCAGGTCTAACAGATCTTCCTTTTATGGTCATGCCACACCCACTCCTTTCTGTGGGTCTGCCTCCTACTAGTGTTGCCATGGCGATAAACCAGATCAGTCAGCTGAGCAGTTTAGCTAACATGACGGTTGGATCGCAGACAGACGACAACAGGGTGAGTGAAAACTATGATAAGCATGCTAATAAAACACTAACCATGCTAATAAAGCCCTAACATGGCTAATAAAGGGCTAAAATGCCTAATAAAGCACTAACAGGGCTAATAAACTGTTAACAGAGCTAATAAAGTGCTAACAGGGCTAATAAACTGCTAACAGAGCTAATAAAGTGCTAACAGATCTAATAAAACACTAACAGGGCTAATAAACTGTTAACAGAGCTAATAAAGTGCTAACAGGGCTAATAAACTGTTAACAGAGCTAATAAAGGGCTAATATGCCTAATAAAGCACTAACAGGGCTAATAAACTGCTAACAGAGCTAATAAAGTGCTAACAGATCTAATAAAACACTAACCATGCTAATAAAGCCCTAACATGGCTAATAAAGGGCTAATATGCCTAATAAAGCACTAACAGGGCTAATAAACTGCTAACAGAGCTAATAAAGTGCTAACAGATCTAATAAAGCCCTACCAGGGCTAATTAACTGCTAACAGATCTAATAAAGCACTAACAGGGCTAATAAACTGCTAACAGAGCTAATAAAGTGCTAAGAGATCTAATAAAGCACTAACAGGGCTAATAAACTGCTAACAGAGCTAATAAACTGCTAACAGAGCTAATAAAGTGCTAACAGATCTAATAAAGCACTAACAGGGCTAATAAACTGCTAACAGAGCTAATAAAGTGCTAACAGATCTAATAAAGCCCTACCAGGGCTAATTAACTGCTAACAGATCTAATAAAGCACTAACAGGGCTAATAAACTGCTAACAGAGCTAATAAAGTGCTAACAGATCTAATAAAGCACTAACAGGGCTAATAAACTGCTAACAGATCTAATAAAGCACTAACAGGGCTAATAAACTGCCACCAGAGCTAATAAAGTGCTAACAGATCTAATAAAGCACTAACAGGGCTAATAAACTGCTAACAGAGCTAATAAAGTGCTAACAGATCTAATAAAGCACTAACAGGGCTAATAAACTGCTAACAGAGCTAATAAACTGCTAACAGAGCTAATAAAGTGCTAACAGATCTAATAAAGCACTAACAGGGCTAATAAACTGCTAACAGATCTAATAAAGCACTAACAGGGCTAATAAACTGCCACCAGAGCTAATAAAGTGCTAACAGATCTAATAAAGCACTAACAGGGCTAATAAACTGCTAACAGAGCTAATAAAGTGCTAACAGATCTAATAAAGCACTAACAGGGCTAATAAACTGCTAACAGAGCTAATAAACTGCTAACAGAGCTAATAAAGTGCTAACAGATCTAATAAAGCACTAACAGGGCTAATAAACTGCTAACAGATCTAATAAAGCACTAACAGGGCTAATAAACTGCTAACAGAGCTAATAAAGTGCTAACAGATCTAATAAAACACTAACATGGCTAATAAAGGGCTAATATGCCTAATAAAGCACTAACAGGGCTAATAAACTGCTAACAGAGCTAATAAAGTGCTAACAGATCTAATAAAACACTAACAGGGCTAATAAACTGCTAACAGAGCTAATAAACTGCTAACAGAGCTAATAAAGTGCTAACAGATCTAATAAAGCACTAACAGGGCTAATAAACTGCTAACAGATCTAATAAAGCACTAACAGGGCTAATAAACTGCTAACAGAGCTAATAAAGTGCTAACAGATCTAATAAAACACTAACATGGCTAATAAAGGGCTAATATGCCTAATAAAGCACTAACAGAGCTAATAAACTGCTAACAGAGCTAATAAAGTGAGGAGTTTGCAGACCACTTCAGAGGGAAGGTAGACACCATCAGATGTAAGATTTTATCTTCTCAGAGTAACATGGTTTTAGACAAATCTGATCATGTGTCTCTACTAGAGGAAACATTGGACAGTTTTTTCCTGGTAGAAGCTGGGACTCTTGACAAAGTTTTCTCCTCAGTGAGGCCCACCACATGTGTTTTGGACCCGATTCCCACTTCATTTTTAAAGCAATTTTATGGATGAGATTGATGAGATGAGATTTTAACCATGATGAATTGCTCCCTTCAGACGGGGGTCTTTCCTGCCGCCTTTAAAGGGGCGGTAGTGAGGCCCCTGTTGAAGAAGAGCAATTTAGATTTTAATGATTTTAACATTTTTAGACCAGTATCTAACTTTTTAGCTTAGCTTTTAACTGATTATTATTTATTACTGTTTGTTTATTTGCTCTGCAAAATGTGTGATTATATTTTTATCAGTGCTTTACTATTTAATCTTAGCACATTAATTTACTGTTTATTTTTATACTTTAATTTATCTTAATCCCCGTTCCAGTGTTTCCTCTGTGGGAGCCCTCTGCCCCGGGAGCGGTGGTCGGCTGTAGATGCTCTCCAGGTGGAGCTTGGGTGGAGGTGGGGGTCTTGGCCTCCCCTCCACTGGGCGCCCTGTGTCGGTGCCTCGGCTGCTGCTGTTAATCTACTGCTGCCGGGGCAGATGGCTCTTCTGATGGCGTTTCCTTGCATGGTTCATCTACACTCGGCCCAATGTCCTTTTTAACTTTTTCTTTTAACTGTGTGTGTGCATGGGAGATGGGTTGGGGGGAGGGGGGTATAACTGTGACTCTGCTTTTAAATCTGTGGGGGAGGGAAGGGAAGGTGGTTTTATGTGGGGTCATTTTAATCTGTAAAGCACTTTGTGATGCAACTTCTTGTATGAAAAGCGCTTTATAAATAGTTTGATTTGATAATAAAGTGCTAGCAGAGCTAATAAAGTGCTAACAGACCTAATAAAGCACTAACAAGACTAATAAAGCGCTAACAGACCTAATAACACACTAACAGGGCTAATAAATGGCTAATAAAGCACTAGCAGAGCTAATAAATGGCTAATATGCCTAATTAAGGGCTAACAGAGCAAAGAAAGCGCTATCGGGGCTAATAAATGGCCAATAAAGTGCTAGCAGAGCTAATAAAGCGCTAGCAGAGCTAATAATGCGCTAACAGAGCTAATAAAGCGCTAACAGATCTAATAAAGCGCTAAAAGAGCTAATAAAGCGCTAACAGGGCTAATAAATGGCTAATATGACTAATAAAGCACTAACTGAGCTAATAAAGTACTAGCAGGGCTAATAAAGCGCTAGCAGAGCTAATAAAGCGTTAACAGGGCTAATGAACTGCTAACATAGCTAATAAAGCACTAGCAGAGTGAACAATAACATAAAAATGTTAACTAATGAGTATGCTAACTTTGTCCTCTGTGTTCAGGAGTTTCCTAAAGGAAGCCCCTGCCCCTCCCCTAGTGATGAAGACCTCCACATTCAGGAACCAACCAGCCAATCACCTTTCAGAGAATCTTCATCTTCTTCTTCATCACCTCCTCCTCCAGAACACACACCGGAACTGGGTCAGCACACACACACTTCTGTATCATTGCCTAGTGTTGCTAGCCTCTCTTAAAGGAACAGACACCCATTTAAGTTTATGACCCCTAGGCTCTCTCGGGCTCTTGTTTCACCTTCCAGCGTGCTCGTTCATTTCTGTAAAAAGGAGCAATAAGAACAACAAACAACAATGATAGATTTTAACAGCGAGACGTTGTTCGCTGGGCTCAGTTCTCCTTAACTGGGCACAGTTCTACGTCAGCACAGAGTTTTTATTGAAACACGAGTTGCATGACACCCCTCCCACATCTATCTTTGTTCACAGAATAAGGATCAAAGCCTCTTCACATAAGGCAACGCGTGATGTACTACATTCTTCTTGATTGTTCACTGTTTCTAAGTGTTTCCACATGAACTACAGAATTAAACCCTCATACAACATTTACAGAATTTTTATCTCTTCATCTCCCTCTTTTGACCTCTTATAATAATAAGAGGTCTTCATATATAAAGAAAAACGTCAGGCATCACACTTATAGAATCATATATATTTTGAGTCCTTCTTCTTTGGAACTTTTCAGATCAGCAGTCAAGTCACCTTGTTCTGGCCGGGAATTGTGGTCGTCCGGCTCGCTCTTCTATGACCTAGGGTGAGAGGTTACTAGCACATCACCCATATGCAGCTAACAGTGTACGTCTTCAGTAGCCTTGACTGTGACAACTCTCAGAACTCTTTAAGCAGACCAGAGGATTGTTCTGCCCCTTTTGGCAGGGGTCTCAGCTTCTTTTCCTTCGAACCCTGCTGCCCCAGCTGGGCAGCTCTGTGCTCCAAGCCGCCCTGCCACCTGATGGTGCAGGTGTGCAGAAGTTGGAAACCTCTCAGCAGAGGGTTCAAGTAGGTTGTGTGGTCTGCTCATTGCTGTTCTTCTCCCGCTCTGGCTTGCTGCTTCTGGATGTCCTCTCAGGTGCGTCCTGGCTCCTTAGTGGGAGTGCATTGGCTCCAGCCTTTTCTTTAGTCTGACGACCCGAGAGACCCTGGTCTGGTTGGCTGCTGGTCTCTCACCTGGTCAACAAAGCCTAAAAGAACAGCTTGCAACTAATTTGCTTTTCCTGTTTGCTTTATCCATAATTGTATCTAATTTGAGATTAATTTCTTATGCATTTGTCCATTTTTTTTAAAATCCCTCACTCACCCCATAGGTCTAAGTAGCGCCGCACTGATCGGCCGCACTAACACAAAATCAAACTATTATCCAGACTGCTACAAACATTAGGTCTATCTGTAGAAAAAGCTATTACTTTTCCTGTATGTTGAAATCACAGAAATCATCATTGACGCAAAGCGCACTCTAAAAATCCTGTATCAAAAATGAACAACACTGTAACAGCCTAGACCATAAATTATTTTTCTTCAAAATATATAGTGGGGCTTATAATGTAAATAAAAACTTCCAAACAAACACTGAATGCATAAACATACCACAAGGTAAGATTAATGGCTTGTGTGCTAAAACAACCAACTGCACAAAGGTGCAAAAACAGGATGAAAAAACAGGAAACATCTGGTGTTTGGATTGTGCAAATGGTATGATGAGCATGTGAGACCGCTCAAAAGAAAAATGCTTTGCTGCTTAAAGCTCAACCCCTCACAGAAGGACCACAGTCTAATTTTATTCATTGACACTGCTAACAGCCTTAGTTCATCAAACCTATAATTTTATAAGATTTTACCACATAAACGACTATTTTTATTCATTTTCTAAGGCCATAAATAGTTTAAATCTAAGTTCCCCTTGTGCCTAAGGATCTCCCCCTCTTTCTGAAACAGAACTTTAGTACCAACCAATCTATTTCAGAAACATCCAATTACAGGTCCTTCTCAAAAAATTTGCATATTGTGATAAAGTTCATTCTTTTCCATAATGTAATGATAAAAATTAAACTTTCATATATTTTAGATTCATTGCACACCAACTGAAATATTTTAGGTCTTTTATTGTTTTAAAACTGATGATTTTGGCATACAGCTCATGAAAACCTAAAATTCCTATCTCAAAAAATTAGGATATCATGAAAAGGTTCTCTAAACGAGCTATTAACCTAATCATCTGAATCAACTAATTAACTTTAAACACCTGCAAAAGATTCCTGGGGCTTTTAAAAACTCCCAGCCTGGTTCATTACTCAAAACCGCAATCATGGGTAAGACTGCCGACCTGACTGCTGCCAGAAGGCCATCACTGACACCCTCAAGCAAGAGGGTAAGACACAGAAAGACCTTTCTGAACGAATAGGCTGTTCCCAGAGTGCTGTATCAAGGCACCTCAGTGGGAAGTCTGTGGGAAGGAAAAAGTGTGGCAGAAAACGCTGCACAACGAGAAGAGGTGACCGGACCCTGAGGAAGATTGTGGAGAAGGACCTATTCCAGACCTTGGGGGACCTGCGGAAGCAGTGGACTGAGTCTGGAGTAGAAACATCCAGAGCTACCGTGCACAGGCGTGTGCAGGAAATGGGCTACAGGTGCCGCATTCCCCAGGTCAAGCCACTTTTGAAACAGAAACAGCGGCAGAAGCGCCTGACCTGGGACACAGAGAAGCAGCACTGGACTGTTGCTCAGTGGTCCAAAGTACTTGCATGTCATTCGGAAATCAGGGTGCCAGAGTCTGGAGGAAGACTGGGGAGAAGGAAATGCCAAAATGCCTGAAGACCAGTGTCAAGTACCCACAGTCAGTGATGGTCTGGGGTGCCATGTCAGCTGCTGGTGTTGGTCCACTGTGTTTTATCAAGGGCAGGGTCAATGCAGCTAGCTATCAGGAGATTTTGGAGCACTTCATGCTTCCATCTGCTGAAAAGCTTTATGGAGATGAAGACGACCTGGCACCTGCTCACAGTGCCAAAACCACTGGTAAATGGTTTACTGACCATGGTATTACTGTGCTCAGTTGGCCTGCCAACTCTCCTGACCTGAACCCCATAGAGAATCTGTGGGATATTGTGAAGAGGAAGTTGAGAGACACAAGACCCAGCACTCTGGATGAGCTTAAGGCCGCTATCGAAGCATCCTGGGCCTCCATAACACCTCAGCAGTGCCACAGGCTGATTGCCTCCATGCCACACCGCATTGAAGCAGTCATTTCTACAAAAGGATTCCCGACCAAGTATTGAGTGCATAACTGAACATAATTGTTTGAAGGTTGACTTTTTTTGTATTAAAAACACTTTTCTCTTATTGGTCGGATAAAATATGCAAATTTTTTGAGATAGGAATTTTGGGTTTTCATGAGCTGGATGCCAAAATCATCAGTTTTAAAACAATAAAAGACCTGAAATATTTCAGTTGGTGTGCAATGAATCTAAAATATATGAAAGTTTAATTTTTATCATTACATTATGGAAAAGAATGAACTTCATCACAATATGCTAATTTTTTGAGAAGGACCTGTATAAAAGTCTCCTGTTAATCAGGTGTGACTAGATTTGCAGCCTGTTACGGAGAGATGTTATATATAGGGCAGTCATACGATTTTCGAATTTTAATCTAATTAATCGCAGGGTAGCTGTGAATTCATAACGATTAATTCACATTCCTAAATTTGACTAAAAAAACAATTATCCATGTAAAAGGACAAATCTGGATGCCGCTGCTGTTTTATTTAATAAAATAAATGATAGATCAATTGAATTTTCAATTGGCATTTTTGGTTGGAACGCCACAATCACGTTCACATTTTGCCCTTTTTAACCTATTTATGTTTTAGCCAGTTTCTAAGTAAAACTATCTGGTTCACATTTCTGTATGTAAAGCTGACCTGATCATCCTCTTTATGGGACTATCCTACAACAACAGTATTTTCAGTCAAAGGCTCCAAAAGTTTTTCTACAACACCGACTGCTACTGTAGTGGATGAAACGACCTGTCTATTGAGGTTATACCCACCAGGGCTAGCAAAATACTGACGATCTGACGGGTATGACGTTCTGACGGGTATGACGATCTGACGGGTATGGCGATCTGACGGGTATGACGTTCTGACGGGTATGACGATCTGACGGTATGACGTTCTGACGGGTATGGCGATCTGACGGGTATGGCGATCTGACGGGTATGACGATCTGACGGGTATGGCGTTCTGATGGGTATGACGATCTGACGGGTAGGACGATCTGACGGGTATGACGATCTGACGGGTCTGGCGTTCTGACGGGTATGACGATCTGACGGGTATGACGTTCTGACAGGTATGACGATCTGACGGGTATGACGATCTGATGGGTATGGCGTTCTGATGGGTATTGTGATCTGACGGGTATGGCGATCTGACGGGTATGACGATCTGACGGGTATGGCGTTCTGACGGGTATGACGATCTGACGGGTATGACGATCTGATGGGTATGGCGTTCTGACGGGTATGACGATCTGACGGTTATGACGATCTGACGGGTATGACGTTCTGACGGGTATGACGTTCTGACGTTCTGACGGGTATGACGATCTGACGGGTTTGACGATCTGACGGGTATGACGTTCTGACGGGTATGAGGATCTGACGGGTATGACGATCTGACAGGTATGGCGTTCTGAAGGGTATGACGATCTGACGGGTATGTCGTTCTGACGGGTATGACGATCTGACAGGTATGTCGTTGTGTTCTGATGTTCTTTTGGTTGTTTTTTTCCTGGTTATTCTTCTTCCGGCTCTCGACGAGGACAGATGCTTTTCTCTCTTCTCCTCCCTCGTGTTCCATTCCACCCCCTGCTCTCTGTCTCGTGTCCTATTTGGAGCACCTGTCTTCACTCTTCTTGGAAAGCAACTATGGATCTGGTCAGCTAGTCCCTGAATTGAAAGCAATTGCTAAAAATTTTTCAACCCAAAAACTGGGGAAGGGGGAACCCTCATGCCCTGCCGGTACATACCCGTCAGGTTTTACGATGGATTCCTGGAGTAAGTTGAAGATCGTATGTCTGTCAATGCTGTCAGTGGAGATATCTACATAATTAGATTCATGATAATCGGGTTTCTGCTGTTTGGCTTGGGTGGATTCCTGATGTATCGCAAAGAGAAGAAGCGGTCGGAAGCAAGTGGCAAGCTTTTGCAGCTTCAAGAAGGATTATGTAGTGCTGTAAACACTCAGACTAATGCGCTGAACAAGCAAAACCGTAAACCGGATGCCATGACTGGCAAACAGGATGTGGTAAATGGACTCGTATGCGAGGTGGGAAACAACCTGGAGAAGTTTTTCAGCCGGGCTGATGGAAACTGAGCCATTATTTGGATGTTTGGAGCGCCACTGTGGCTATGAGACTGTTGAAAAAACTTTAAGGCTGAAAAGTGCCCCAGCCTGAACAACAACTCAATTCAGTTTATTTATATAGCGCCAATTCACAACAGATGTCATCTCAAGGCACTTAACAAGAAGTCATTTCAATACATTTATAAAAACATTCCAATCAGTTAAAAAGTTTCCTATTTAAGGAATCCCAGCAGATTGCGTCAGTCATTGGCGTGAGGTTGGGCCCCATTGATGCAGACTTTCCAACCACAGCAATCCTTCAGCAATCCCTCATACTGAGCAAGCATGTAGCGACGGTGGAGAGGAAAAACTCCCCTTTAACAGGAAGAAACCTCCAACAGAACCAGGCTCAGTAGGAGCGGCCATCTGCCACGACCGTCTGGGGGTTTGAGAAGACAGAGCAGAGACACAGAAGGAACAGAAGATCTGATATAAGAGAACTTTCTATGTTACAGAAAGTAAAAAGTTAATAACAGGACACAGAGGATGTTCAGTTACTGGGAGCATCATCCCAGTCGATGCCCCCCGTCCAACAGGGCATTGCAGCTGTTGAGGCTATGGCCTTTACTGAACGAACTGCATCTCCCAGCACCCATTGCGCTGCCCTCGACCCATTCTCATTGGTCTGTGGCCAGTGATGACATCACAGAGCTGATAAAAGCAGCGTGAATATTGAAATCAGCGTCTCTTTTGGTCCCAGAGCGGTGCCTGTGAGGAGACGCTTTAATCCACTGCTAGCATTTTTCCCTTTTTCGTTCAAACCTGCTGGACCAGGAAGAACTTTCCTTTTAAACTTCGAAGTGAATCGGCCGATCAAACAGACTTTCCTGTACCAGGGAGTCCGCTGGCCATCTGAGCTCTATTGAAAACAGGCCTGAGTCCCTCAGCGCCTAAAAGTCGGACGTCCGCTTTTCTGACCTCGGTTTTGTGCAAAACTGCTCCTTTAAACTGGACACTTTCTACGTTCTTCGTCGTGGACTGTGGAGAGCTGCCCCCACCAAGTAGGCTTAAACTGGTTCATATCTTTGGTTTGGGTAGAGGAGAATTAGGTCTTGACAGTTAATATCCGTTTTCTGTTGGTTAAAATAAGTCTGGCAACTTGTTAACCACTGTTATTCTTGGTCGTCTGTCGCTGTACACCGACCCTGAATGTGCATGCTTTTTGTGTTTTATTATGTGACTTTGGTTGCAACCAGAAGCAGTATATTATTTTTGTATTATTTCCTTGTTTGTTTATTGTCTGCTGCGGTCGGCGCGTGTCTGTTTAGACAGGTCGCGTGGCATCAGTAGATCCCCTTTCTCCGTCGCCCTCGTTTCCTTTGTCTAAGCCACCATTGCTAATGAAATTAGCCTTTGTGGAATCGCCACGCGGTCTTCCTTTGTCTTCCTATGTGAACCGATCGCGCCAATTGATAAGACTTGAGTTATTTATCGCATTGAGTGTGCTAAACTGAACCCCCCTCATCCGCTCGCTGTCTCCCACACACAGCCGCACAAACACGCCCCCTTCCCTCAACGTTAACTTTGTTTTATATTTTTGCATGCGTTAGAATAGATGGAAATTATGAATGAAATGTAATCTGTAAAGTTGACCTATTTCATTAATAAATTCCCTTAAGTACCGGGAAGTTTCCTGTGCTATTTCAGTGTGTGCTGTGAAGTTTGTTTTAACCCCGCGGGCGAACTCTACGTCTTTTTAGAGAGACTGACAGTTTGGTTTAATTTAAATTATCTCATTTATGAGATTGGTGCCCCTATATCTTTAATAAACAGCTTAAACTCGAACGTCATCAATAATTATATTAATATTAAATTATTGATTATAATGATTGATGCTCAGAAAACCAGACAACAAATATTTATTATTAGTAGTTACAACACAGCCAAGCAGGATACCAGACCAGGTATATCTTCTATGGGGAGAAAAACACTGAGAGAAAACAAAGTTAACAGTCGAAATAACAGAATGTACTGTAATACAACTGGAGAGTAGTAGGAGAAAAGGAAGTAGCAGAGTGAAGAAACGTGATCAGTCTGTCCTCCAGCAGTCTAAGCCTATAGCAGCATAACTACAGAGATAGCTCAGGATGACCTTAGCCACTCTAACTATAAGCTTTATCAAAAAGGAAAGTTTTAAGCCTGACCTTAAAAGTAAACAGAGTGTCTGCCTCACGGACTAAAGCTGGGAGCTGGTTCCACAGGAGAGGAGCCTGATAACTAAAAGATCTGCCTCCCATTCTACTTTTAGAAATCCTAGGAACTACAAGTAAACCTGCAGTCTGAGAGCGAAGGGCTCTGTTAGGAACATATGGAACAATCAGATCTCTGATGTATGATGGAGCTGATTATTATGGGCTTTATATGTAAGAAGGAGGATCTTAGATTTTATTCTGGATTTAACAGGGAGCCAATGAAGGGAAGCTAAAACAGGAGAAATGTGATCTCTCTTTTTAATATTCATCAGAACTCTTGCTGCAGCATTTTGGATCAACTGAAGGCTTTTAATGGCATTTTGTGGACTTCCTGATAGTAAAGAATTACAGTAGTCCAGCCTTGAGGTAACAAATGCATGGACTAGTTTCTCAGCATCACTCCTGGACAGGATGTTTCTAATTTTAGCAATATTCCGGAGGTGAAAGAAAGAAATCCTAGAAACCTGTTTAATATGGGATTTTAATGTCAAGTGTTGTTCAAAAATAATGCCGAGGTTCTTTACGTTATTACTGGGGGCCAATTTAATGCCATCCAGATGAAGTGATTGACTAATCAGTTCCTGTTTAAGAACTTGTGGTCCAAAAACAGCAACTTCTGTTTTGTCAGAATTTAAAAGCAAAAAGTTTAGGGTCATCCATGTTTTCATGTCTTCCAGACATGCCTGTAATCTACCTAACTGACTGGGTTCATCAGGATTTATGGATAAATATAGTTGTGTATCATCTGCATAGCTGTTGATATTTATCCCATGCTGTCTAATGATTCTACCAATTGGAAGCATATATATGGTGAACAGAATTGGTCCAAGCACAGAACCCTGTGGAACTCCACAAGTAACCCTTGAGAGTGAAGAAGATTTATCATTTAGATGAACAAACTGGAATCTATCAGACAAATATGATTTAAACCAGCCTAGTGCTGTTCCTTTGATCCCTGCAACATGTTCAAGCCTTTCTAAGAGAATATTATGATCGACTGTGTCAAAAGCAGCACTGAGATCTAACAAAACCAGAACCGACACAAGTCCATTATCTGAGGCCATGAGAATATCATTAGTAACCTTCACCAGTGCTGTTTCAGTGCTATGATGAGCTCTAAAACCTGACTGAAACTCTTCAAACAGCTCGTTACTGTTTAAATGCTCACAGACTTGATTAGCAACAATTTTCTCAAGGACTTTGGATAAGAAAGGAAGGTTAGATATAGGTCTGTAATTCACTAAGTCATCTTGATCAAGGGAAGGTTTCTTGAGAAAAGGTTTAATTACAGCTATTTTAAATTCCTGTGGTACGTATCCGTTTACTAAGGATAGATTCATCATATCCAAAATGGGGCCAGGAACCAAATGGAACACTTCTTTAAATAATTTGGTTGGGATTGGGTCCAACATACAAGTTGAAGGTTTAGATGAGGCTAATATTTTTGATAATTCCGAAAGCTCGGCTGAATCAAAACAGCCTAAGCACAAATTAGGTTCTACAGTTCTTTCTGATACTGACTCATTTACTGAGGAAGAAGTAATCATGTTTGGGAGGATGCCAATGATTTCATTTTTAATAGAATAAATTTTATTTATGAAGAATCCCATAAAATCATCACTGCTTAGAGCTGGGGGAATAGTTTGCTCCACAGAGCTATGACACTGTGTAAGTTTGGCAACTTTACTAAAAAGAAACCTAGGATTGTTTTTATTCGCCTCTATTAATGATGAAAAATATGCTGTTCTAGCTTGTCGAAGGGTCTTTTTATACAGCAGTAGACTGTTATTCCAGGTTAAATAGGAATCCTCTAGGTGTGTAGAGCGCCATTTTCTCTCCAACTTCCTAGTATTATGCTTTAAAGTTCGCAACTCTGCGTTAAACCAAGGAGTCAGCCTCCTATGGCTAGCCACTTTCTTTTTTAAGGGTGCTACACTATCTAATGCCAAACGCAATGAGGACGTAACGCTGTGAACCAGATCATCAATTTCTGAAGGGTTAGAGATAGAATTGCTGCCATCCACTGTGTTACCCTGAGACACTAAGGAAAGTAAGAATAGAACAGATTCTTTAAAACTTGTTACAGCATTGTCTGATAAAGCTCTACTATAATGACATTTTCTTTCAGATTTAAGATGGTAAGTTAAAGTAAATTCAAAAGTTATTAAGAAGTGGTCAGACAGGACCGGGTTATGTGGGTGGACTGTTATTTCCTCACACTCAATACCGTACGTCAGTACAAGGTCCAAAGTGTGTTTACCCGAGTGGGTTGATCCCTGTACAGGTCCTTCTAAAAAAATTAGCATTTTGTGATAAAGTTCATTCTTTTCCATAATGTAATGATAAAAATTAGACTTTCATATATTTTAGATTCATTGCACACCAACTGAAATATTTCAGGTCTTTTATTGTTTTAAAACTGATGATTTGGGCGTACAGCTCATGAAAACCCAAAATTCCTATCTAAAAAATGAGCATATTTCATCCGACCAATAAAAGAAAAGTGGTTTTAATACAAAAAAAGTCAACCTTCAAATAATTATGTTCAGTTATGCACTCAATACTTGGTGGGGAATCCTTTTGCAGAAATGACTGCTTCAATGCGGCGTGGCATGGAGGCAATCAGCCTGTGGCACTGCTGAGGTGTTATGGAGGCCCAGGATGCTTCGATAGCGGCCTGAAGCTCATCCAGAGTGTTGGGTCTTGCGTCTCTCAACTTCCTCTTCACAATGTCCCACAGATTCTCTATGGGGTTCAGGTCAGGAGAGTTGGCAGGCCAATTGAGCACAGTAATACCATGGTCAGTAAACCATTTACCAGTGGTTTTGGCACTGTGAGCAGGTGCCAGGTCGTCTTCATCTCCATAAAGCTTTTCAGGAGATGGAAGCATGAAGTGCTCCAAAATCTCCTGATAGCTAGCTGCATTGACCCTGCCCTTGATAAAACACAGTGGACCAACACCAGCAGCTGACATGGCACCCCAGACCATCACTGACTGTGGGTACTTGACACTGGACTTCAGGCATTTTGGCATTTCCTTCTCCCCAGTCTTCCTCCAGACTCTGGCACCTTGAGTTCCGAATGACATGAAAGTACTTTGGACCACTGAGCAACAGTCCAGTGCTGCTTCTCTGTAGTCCAGGTCAGGCGCTTCGGCCGCTGTTTCTGGTTCAAAAGTGGCTTGACCTGGGGAATGCGGCACCTGTAGCCCATTTCCTGCACACGCCTGTGCACGGTGGCTCTGGATGTTTCTACTCCAGACTCAGTCCACTGCTTCCGCAGGTCCCCCAAGGTCTGGAATCGGTCCTTCTCCACAATCTTCCTCAGGGTCCGGTCACCTCTTCTCGTTGTGCAGCGTTTTCTGCCACACTTTTTCCTTCCCACAGACTTCCCACTGAGGTGCCTTGATACAGCACTCTGGGAACAGCCTATTCGTTCAGAAATGTCTTTCTGTGTCTTACCCATGATTGTGGTTTTGAGTAATGAACCAGGCTGGGAGTTTTTAAAAGCCTCAGGAATCTTTTGCAGGTGTTTAGAGTTAATTAGTTGATTCAGATGATTAGGTTAATAGCTCGTTTAGAGAACCTTTTCATGATATGCTAATTTTTTGAGATAGGAATTGTTAGGTTATTTTAGAATTCACAGGTTACCTAGAAAGGAAAGCACGCACAGAGGAGATGTGAAATGTGTTTGCTCAATTGAGGGAGACCGTGCAGTAACAGAAATGACACACCAGTCTGAGTTCCATTCCAGCAGAGTCTCAAAGATGTTGAGAATCACAGCTTCTATTTATTCACACATTTGAACCGTTTCACCACACCCCCATTATCTTATCACCATACAACACACAGCAGAACTGTTTCTAACGGTTTGTAGGTGCATCCTGTTTGGACAGCATATTTCTGCAAAGTCAGCTCCTTATAAGCACATTTCCTTAAGAAAGTTCTTACCCCCACACTAAAAGTTACTTCCCTTAGTCTTGTCACACAAAGTTAAACAAAAGAACAGACTGCATTTATCACATTCTCCAACAGGAATTTTGGGTTTTCATGAGCTGTATGCCAAAATCATCAGTTTTAAAACAATAAAAGACCTAAAATATTTCAGTTGGTGTGCAATGAATCTAAAATATATGAAAGTTTAATTTTTATCATTACATTATGGAAAAGAATGAACTTTATCACAATATGCTAATTTTTGGAGAAGGACCTGTACTTTTTGAGTAAAACCAATTGAGTCTAAAATAGCATTAAAGGCTGCATTTAGGCTATCACTTTCAGTATCCACATGAATATTAAAGTCCCCCACTATAATAACCCTATGAGTATTTAATACTAAATCAGATAAAAAATGTGCGATCTGATCCAAGAATTGAGAGTAAGGGCCTGGTGGACGATACAAAACCACAAAAAAAATGCTTTTAATGTTTTGCAACTTGGATGAGGAAAATTAAGGGTTAGATGTTCAAAAGAACTGTAGCTATCAATTGGTCTGGGACTAATTAGTAAATCAGAACGAAAAATGGTTGCAACTCCTCCTCCTCGCCCAGTATTTCTAGGAATGTGAAAATTTAAATGACTGGAAGGAGTTGACTCATTTATACTGACATAATCCTTCTGCTGCAGCCAGGTTTCTGTGAGACAAAAGAAATCAATGTGATTATCACAAATCAAGTCATTTACTAACAAAGTCTTTGAGGAGAGAGATCTTATGTTTAATAAACCACATTTAATAGATTTATTTTATGTTCAGCCAAAGTCGTATTTATCTTTTTGAGATTTCCATAATTTGCTTTTGTTGGCTTAACTTTTAATCCATTTAATTTTGGCCGTGGGAAAGACACTGTTTCTATAGGGTAATGGGGGGGTAACAGTACAGAAGCAGCAGAGAGGTGGGTTAAACTAAAATAATTTGTAATTGCAAATTACCTCTTTGTGGTTTTATATATCTTTGCAATCTATGTTTGGCACACATTAGACAGGCCAAACAAAATTTTTATGTGACTTTTATCATATCCCCCCTGTTTAGACATGACAAGGTATATCTCAATATTGACGCCCATCTGTACAGGATTTTTAGCAAAACACATTTCCCCTCGGTTCAGACAGTGAGATCATCTTCTTCAGTACAGGATTTGTTTGTTCAAAGCTGTTTCTTAATTTTATATGAAAAGCTTTTTTTTTCATGTCTGACACACTTCTATGTTCACATACTAATCAGTTTGAGAAATGAATTGTCTGTAATAAATGCTCTAATTAGTTCGCCACTAAAGGCCACCATACCCCTGTTCCCCATTGTTGGCCAAAAACATGCAAGGTTGAATATGGATCTTCTGTTAGCAATAATATTATTATTTTATCTTTATCTGATTACAAACTTAAGTTAAAACTTTATTTTTTTATTTTCCAAGTAGAACAGTTCTTTGGTAGCTGTCCTGTTTCAAGAGTTTTATGAAAATCTACAATTTGGATTATTAGTTTATCTCCTACAAATAACATGCCCAACTTCAAGTGAAATAGGAAATCTCTTCCTAACAAATTAGAAAACAATCTGGAGATAATATAATTACCACTACGGATTCTTCCTGTAGCTAAATCTAGTATTTTATTTCATTTTTTAACAACTCAATCTCAGGTTTTATTTGAGTGTAAAACAAAATTCCTCTAAATTCAGCACTTTCCTCTCCATCTGGCTTCATTCACTTCCCCTACTTCTGTCAATCATATAATCAGCAACTGATATTTCCACCATAAAACATCACATTCTCTATTCATTGCTCTCTGCTTATCTGCTCCTTCATAAATATTCTACAAACTAGCTTATTATTATGATTATATGTGGAAGGGTCTGTTGCTAGATGTCCAAAAATGTGGTCCCATTATTCAACTCAGTGTAGGTCCAGACATCTTTCCTGCTTAATCAGACCCTTAATTTAATCCAATTAGCAACAACTCCATTGAGTGTATATATTGAAGTGCGCTCATACTCAGTGTGTTACTGTTACTAAAGTTGAATTTTGGTGTGCGTTACTAAATTCTGTACTATGGTAATCCCGTAACGAAAAATTCCTCTCTTCTTTGCAGTCTCTAACCCAGCGCCTTGCGAGATTGTTCCCCTTCAAGAGGTGTGTCGTATCCCCTCTGCATTCCTTTCATTTACTGGCAAGTTTGGATATCCTTTAACAATTTTGAAACGCATGGTGGATCTAGTTTTAGTGCAGGGATGCTAGGAAAGCAATAAAAATTCAAACACAAGTCTTTTCTCTCAGGAAGCGCATTTACCGGTGCTGATGCACCCCACCACAGTTGGTTTGTTTATTAAGAGAACGACTAACGACCCATTGTTGAGGGAAAGAGGGAGGGGGTCCTGTTTATTATGAGAACTCTCTTCCTTGAGGGGAAGGGGGGAAGGGGGTCGCTTGTTTGAGATAATTCATTAAGATCAGGGTAAAGCGGTTTACCTTGATCTTCATAGGATTTTTAAAACTATGGAAGTAAGAGTTTTCTCTTTTACTTTCTTTCGGCGGAATTTAGGAGAGAACAGAAAGTTTAAAACATTTGTCATCCTCCTGGGTGTTAAAAAACACATCTGCTTTTTTATTAGTCGTTTATTACCTGTCACGACCCCCCTTTTTTCCCTTTTAGTCTTATTTTAGATCGCAACTACCAAGAAGTGCGCAAAATTCCTCAGTTAATCGTCCTTCAAATTCATAATCTGTTATTCATTTTTAAAGAAATGTTGTATTGCCTTTTCTTTTACATAAATTTTGCATCTCCTTTTAATCTTTTTTGATATTTTTTCCCCATATTTTGATAAGTTACATTTTGCTGTTTTTATTTTTCATTTTTAAATATTTATCATTCCCATGTTAATGAATTAAATTTATCTTTTATTTCTCTTTTATCTGATCTATTCATCTTATCGTATTGTTATTTACTCAATTTTCAAACCATGAGATTCCTCTCGGCCTACTTCAGCTGCTTCAAAAGGAAGAAATCTCCATTCACACACACACAGTCACACAACCGGTTATTATTATTTCTAATTGAGATCCCAGACCTCTGCGCGCTTTGGAGTCCAACCCCAGTAATATTTTGTTTTACCATGGATTTTCATTGTGAGATCTTGGATCATCATGCACTGATCCCCGATCTTTAACTTTATTTGCAAAATCACAAACTTGTATTAATAAGGTCCCGGACCTACAGGCCTATTTCTCTTTTCTCTTATTTTTTTATTCTTTCACGCGTCAAATTTTGTACTCATTGGCTGGTTCCATGTGAAGGAAGACTCCCGTCACCAACTGTTGCTCCGGGGAGGATATCCGTGGGTTTGCCGGCCTCCTAGACCTAATGTTGAGCTGGAGGGCTTTGATCCTGGTTCCAAACCAGGCCGTGCACGGCCTCTCAGCAGCCTGCGGTTCCTTCTGGAGATCCAGTCAGATTTGGGATCCTGCTCGAAGGAACAAAAAATGCCAGGGTTGAAATCGCTCTCTGACCTCTAGCCCACTCAGCCTTCCTCCTTGTCCAACAAGCATAATTTTAGATTAGTCAATTTTGCGCCTCGTGTGGCAGCGCTTACGAAATGACTTCAGACCCGGGTCACTTCCGTCCTTCGGTCTCCAGCATCTGTCGATCACAACAATTTCAACAAAATCCTATTATTCCAAACTCACGTTTTCCTTTGCTCCTCCAGAAATCACGTCGAGGTCACCATTTGTTGAAAGGTATTTTTCACTCTAATTTAAAGCCTCTCTTAAAGGAACAGACACCCATTTAATTTTATGACCCCTAGGCTCTCTCGGGCTCTTGTTTCACCTTCCAGCGCACTCGTTCATTTCTGTAAAAAGGAGCAATAAGAAACAACAGACAAGAGTTATATATTTTAACAGCGAGACTTCGTTCGCTGGCCTCAGTTCTCCTTAACTGAGCCCAGTTCTACGTCAGCATAGAGATTTTATTGAAACACGAGTTGCATGAAACCCCTCCCACATCGATCTTTGTTCACAGAATAAGGATCAAAGCCTCTTCACATAAGGCAACACGTGATGTACTACATTCTTCTTGATTGTTCACTGTTTCTAAGTGTTTCCACATGAACTACAGAATTAAACCCTCATACAACATTTACAGAATTTTAATCTCTTCAGAACACTGGGAACATGTTGGTTCAGTAGAGTTGGCTTCATTCTGATCTTAGTGATTTTTCCTTGCCCAGACCATAATGCTGCCATCACCGTGTCTATAGAACAGATTCTGGTATCGCTGTTCCACACATTTACCCTGTTTACATTAAAGTGGAGTTCAACACTTTGCCCCTCTCCCTTCTTAAACCAGCCAATGAGAACATGCCGCTCACCCAGCTGACATCATTCAACCTCACCAGCAGCTCCTTAACTCCGCTCCTATTGGCTGAGGGCCTGTCGTCCATGGAGACGCTGCTGACCAACATCCAGGTGAGTCTTCTAAAGCCAGAAACACTGAGAACATCAGATCAGATTCATGAACTTTGGGACTGTGTGTGCTTCCCAGGGCCTCCTGAAGGAGGCGGTAGAGAGCGCTCGCTCTCAGAGCAAACAGAGCCAGATGGAGCGCAAAGAGCTGAAACTGGAGCTGGACAAGGAAAGAGACGCTAGACAGACTCTGCAGAGACAGCTGAGCTGTGAGCTGCAGACACAAGGTGAGACAGGTGGGACAGATACAGGTTGGACAGGTACAGGTGGGACATGTGGGACAGGTACAGGTGGGACAGATACAGGTGGGACAGACACAGGTACAGGTAAGACAGGTACAGGTGGGACAGATACAGGTGGGACATGTGGGACAGGGACAGGTACAGGTGGGACAGATACAGGTGGGACAGGTACAGGTGGGACAGATACAGGTGGGACATGTGGGACAGGGACAGGTACAGGTGGGACAGGTACAGGTGGGACAGGTACAGGTGGGACAGATATAGGTGGGACAGACATACAGATCAGTCAGACTGTCTCGTCTTCAGTGTCGATGCAGAGGAGGCTGAAGAAGGAGAAGAAGGCGAAGAGGAAGCTGCAGGAGGCGCTGGACCAGGAGTCGAGGAGAAGAGAAAAGGTGGAGCGATCTCTGAACCACTCTGACAGGTGAGTATAAACACCTGTAGAACATCCAGGTGAGTCCTGAGCTTTGTTTAATGTTGCACATCTTGTTCCAGACGCAGCGCCTTCTGAGAACCAGCAGGAGGGAACCTCTGCTGCCCTCGGTAACGACCCGCTTCACCTTTAATTCTTTCCTTCATTAACAAGCTCATTACCTTTACCTTTAAGGTGAGATGAACTCTGACCTTAAAGGTAAAGCTTTCTATGATCTGAATCTATGTTGATGTTCCTTCATTAGTTTTTCCTTCTTGTCTGCAGAGAACCGAGGGTTCCCCAAACCCCCTTCTCCTCTGAAACCTCACTGGCTGCAGGATGGAGGAAGAAATGTTGGTGAAATCTCCTGAAAGAAAAACTCAGTTTCCCATCATCCCCTCCTCCCAGGCTGTTTTAATGTGGACTTTAAATTACAGGTATTCTTATCTGTTGGGGGCGGAGCTACACCTGATGTCTCCTCCTCTCATTCACAGCAATGTCATCACATACATCAGCACAATGTGACATCACAATGAGGGCGTAGCCAGAGATGAGCTGTGATGTCATCATAATGTGGGTGGGACATGCTTAACGAGCTCCAGGTCTTAACGAGCCAGCAGTCTAATCCTGATTGGGTCCTTGTTACTTTGACAGGTTATTATTGGATGTCTTGTGTAAATGTCTGAATGTGAGGGAGAACCTCCTCTGATGGGTTAATCTGTACCTCTGGAGACCCAAGGTCATGTGACTGGAATGCAGGGCTCTGATTGGTTCCTGGGAGCCATGGAAACAGAAACACTTTGTAAGTAAGAAGCTGATCAATAAAGCTTTAATTCAACATGTCTCCTGTCCCTTCTCTAACTGAGCATGTGCAGATGGGTGGATAGCTACCTGGATGTCACATGACCCTCCCGATGACATCATCATGTCTGACCATCAGCTGCTGTGACTGGATTACCATCAACGAATCAGCTTCCAGCCAGAATCCTTGTCTCCTTAACTCCCAGTTGGTGTACTGGTCTGACTGGTGGATCGGCTGTTGAACTGGTAGATCAGTCACCCTGTAGTGGGTCAGAACCAGGTCTGTTCTGGTGATTCAGGTCAGGATTCTGAAGCCTTCGTTAAACCAGACCATGAAGTCTTGGGCCCGGCTAAGTTCTGGTCCGGTTCTGTTGGGTCTCCTCTCTGAAGTTCTGACCTTCACGGACCGGTTTGAGGGTTCTATGCTGGATTCTGGCTGCAGAGTTAGAGACCCTGCAGTCCAAGTACGTTTCTGGGAACGGTGTCGTTAATTGGGTTGGGCATCGAGAATCGATTGGAACTGGGACTCATATGTCGATTCTCCCGGAATCGTTAAATTTTAAAAATTACGATTCCTAGTTTCGATTCCCAGTCCGCCGACCAGAAGAAGAACCCGCCGAATACCAACGAAGAAGAACCCGCCAGAAGTGTTAGCGTTACTGCGCAATCATGTAAGGTGTGTGGAGACACTCTAAGATTTGTCTTCACTTTAGCAAACAAAACAACCGGGTTATATACCTGTATATAACCTGTGTATAACCTGTATATAACCGACCGCTCTGTCGGTTTACCTCATCAGCTCTTCCTCCCGGATCCATCTGCCAGACCAGCGCCGCACTGCGGTCCAAATCCGGTCAGTTAAATACGTCTGATGTCAACATTGCAGCAGCAAACAAGTTAAACTCAAACCGTTGTCCAACTCAAGTGCAAATATCCAGCTAACGTTAGCTCATGTAATTGTTTTCATAGACAAACGCTCTGAGATGCTAAGCTAACGTTAGCCAGGCAGCTTATAATAGACCGATGTGCTCCGACTCTGTTCACCATAGCAACCGAGCAAAACGCAACAACTAGATTTTATAATGTTCCTGCAGCTAATATGAACAGGATTGTTGAAGTTGTTTCTTATTTTTAGGTCAATATTCTGCTGACAGACATGCAGGATGTTTGGAAATCGGTTTTCATGACAATTTCAGAAATAAAGCTCTCCTGTAGAAATTTGACCACTGTGAAAAAAAATTTAATATTTATCCCCAAGTCCATAGATAACAGCCCTGTGAGAAATTCATTGACAGTAAAAAGTTAATAGAATTAAAATCCATGTTCCAATTCCATAGTTCAATTCAAATTCAATTCAAAAATGTTTAATTGGTCCCAGAAGTATAGTAAGTAAATTAAATTACGGGAAATTAAGTAATTAAATTAAGTAAAGTAAAGTTTAGACTATTTCATCAAGTAAGACTACCAATGTGTGGGTGGGTAGGTAGATAGAAATACTTTATTAATCCCATAAGGGAAATTTCCTTGTTGCAGCAGCAGCACTCAGAAACACAAATGAAAACAAGACACATACATAACAAAAAAAGAAACTGTGCAAGTAAATAAATAAGCTCAATATAAACACATGTAGAACCAACACACAATGATTAAGAAGAAATAGCAGTGCAAACAAGCAGTGTATTTTAAATCAGGTCATTTAAAATATGCACACACAAAAAAAAGACCCTGTCCCTCCAAAGAATCGGAATCGAGAATCGTTTGGAACCGGAATCGAAACAAGGAATCGGAATTGGAATCGGAATCGGAATCGTCCAAATTCAAACGATGCCCAACCCTAGTCGTTAACCTGCTGTGTTTCGCACCTCACCTCGTGTCCATGGCGACCCGGTAAATGACCTGTCTGCTGTACAACAGAACCTCTGCAACAATCTGATGAGGATCCAGAACCCGGTCGATGAAATCCGATGGTACTGAACATAAACAGTTTCAGGGTTGGGTCCGGTTACTCAGAGACACATTTAGGACTGCATCAGATTGATCCTGGAGGTCCAGATATTCTTCCTCTGCTGCTCATCTTCAGTCGCCTCTGAAGGTCAGAACCGGCTGTAACCCAGAACCCAGAAGGTCCGACCGCCTGGAGCGGAGTTCTGTCCTGCTTCTGAAGTTCATCAATATTCATCATCCTGAGCAGAGATTGAAAACACTTTCATCACAAAAACAAGATTTCTCTTTGATGTTCATCAACTTCCTGGTGGGCGGAGCTCTGGGGCCTGATTAGCATCTCGTTAGCGTCCTTAGAACCGCCCACATCCATATTCATCAGTCCAGCTCCCTCCCATGCACTAACCACCATGCTAATTATTACGGCCACATGTCCAAACTAACGAGGCACTGCGCCTTAACGAGCCTAGAATCAGAACCTCCTGGGATCAGAAGCAATTAGAACATCTTGACCTACACAGACGAGTCGCTAATTATTTAAAGGGTAAATAACTTTTAATTTGATGTAAACTTTGATGTGGTTTTTTTAAAAAGGGAGCTGCAACGAACCAGAACCAGCACAGAACATTTAGCTCAGAACAGTGCTGCCCCCTGCAGCCAACATCAGGCACTGCACCTCAGCTCATCATCAGTCTGTTGGAGACAAGTTCAGACCCTACAGGTCCCTCCTTCATAAATCCTGCAGAGACTCTCCTGCATAATGGATGGCAGCATCAGGATGGGGGGAGCCGATGTAGCTTCTCTACAGCTGTCCTATTAGATCTATGAGCTGAACTGGACCGACCCAACAGAACCGTTGATGTGGAATAATTACTTCAGGACTCAGAGACAGGGTTCAATAGAGCGATAATAACTTAGTTGTGTCTTTATTTAACAATATGATGACCTGGTAGAGTTAAACGTCAGAGAAACTCTGACCCAGTAAGGCTGGCTCATCTCAATGATCTGGTCTGGCTGGAGGAACAACGAGGCTTCATGGGTGGAGCTTCTGCTGAGGAAATAAGTCAAATGTTCAGCTTGCACATCAGGTCTCTTCCCAATAAGCTAACAGGACATTGTTGAGAAATCAGAAATTTAAATGCAGGGTCTTCTCCCATGTTACACCTAAAACATCTCCTTCATCACCTGACCAGAGCCAGACACAGAGAAAACATGGTCACATTTCTGGCATATTTTTTAATGCATTTTGTTTTAAGATTGAATGTGTTGCTCCGGAATCTACCATAAATTGGGTGAACATGGGTCGGTGTTTGTTTTCTTCTGAGCTAAAGTACCGGTTAGAGGCTGTTGTTTTTCTTCCAAATACAGGGGATACTAAAACAAATAGAATATTGTGCAAAAGTTCAGATGGTAGGAATTCGTCCCGTAATCTGTGGGTTGCCGGTTCGAATCTGTCTGTTTCTTTGTTGTGTCCTTGGCCAAGATACTTTACCCGCCTTGCCTGCTGCTGGTGGTCAGAGGGGGGCGCCGGTGTGCGGCAGCCTTTCCTCTGTCAGTGCGCCTGTGTTTTCTTTGAGAGTATAATTTTGGTTCACATAAATGTTTTACCGGAGGTTATCACAAAACGATGTATAACTGAAAACACTAGTGAGATCTTAACCAGATCTTCTCTCTAACACCTGCCCTGTCAGGGGGTTCAGTCAATGAACTTGTCAACTTGTGGCTACAAAGTCATCAGCATGTGAATGAATGAATAAATGTATAAAGCGCTTTGTGGTCCTCTGACTGACAAAGCGCTAAACAAATGCAGTCCATTTACCATTCATTGATTTCAGCAATTCGACTTAAAAGGTGAAACTATTGTATGATATAGACTCATTACATTCAGAGCGATATATTTCAAGCCTTTATTTTGTTATAATTATGATGATTATGGCTTACAGTGTCATGCTGCCCTATTCCCTCCCTCTCCTCATCATCGTCCTCACCTGTGTCTCCCATCAACCACACCTGATCCTCCTTACCTCCTGCCTTTATAATCCGTCACTTCCCCTTACTCAGCGCAGGATCATTGTGTCGATGCCTCTAGGGTGTGTTGTCCTGCTGTTATCCTGTCCTGATCGTCCAGTGTCCTGTCTCTCCGTTCCTGCCGTCATCATCATCATCATCATCACCTCCTCCACCAGCAGCACTCTCCAATAAACATCCCTGCACTTCACCCACAACTGCATTTGGGTCCATGCTTCACACCGCATATCCTGACATACAACTTATGAAACCCCCAAATTCAAAATATCAGAAAATTAGAATATTCCATGAAATCAATAAAACAAGGATTTTAAATAGAGAAATGTGGGACCTGTGTAAAGTCTAATCCTACACATGTAGTCAGTAGTGGGTCTGGGCTCCTTTTGCATCAATGACTGCCTCAATGCGGCGTAGCATGGATGCTAGCAGCCTGTAGCTCTGTTGAGCTGTTATGGAAGACCTTGAGCTCTTCTGCATTGTTCCGTCTCATTTCTCATCTTTCTCTTGGCAATGCTCCATAGATTCTCTAAGGGGGTCAAAGGTCAGGCCAGTCTGCTGGCCCATCAAGCCCAGTAATCCCACGGTCATTGAAGCAGGTTCTGCTACTTGAGGCAGTGTGGGCAGGTACCAAGTCCTGCTGGAGAATGAAGTCAGCATCTCAATAAAGCTGGTCTGCAGAAGGAAGCATGCAGTTCTCCAACATGTCCTGGTAGATGGCGCCGTTGAGTCTGGGCTTAATAAAGCTCAGTGGACCAACAGCAGCAGATGACATGGATCCTCACATCAACACAGACTGTGGAAACTTCCACCATCTTGGATTGTGTTCCTCTCCATTCTTCCTCCAGACTCTGGGACCTTTGGTTTCTTTTTCCTTTAGCCCAGGACAAGAGGAACAGGACATGTGAAGCTCATGTCCAGGACTAGAGGAACAGGACATGTGAAGCTCATGTCCAGGACTAGAGGAACAGGACATGTGAAGCTCATGTCCAGGACTAGAGGAACAGGACATGTGAAGCTCATGTCCAGGACTAGAGGAACAGGACATGTGAAGCTCATGTCCAGGACTAGAGGAACAGGACATGTGAAGCTCATGTCCAGGACTAGAGGAACAGGACATGTGAAGCTCATGTCCAGGATCCGTCTGTGTGTAGCGGCTCTTGATGCTCTAACTCCAGCCTCAGTCTGCTCCTTATGAAGGTCCCCAACACTTTTCAATGACCTTTTCCTGGCAATCCTCTCCAGGCTGCACTCGTCCTTGCTGCTTCTGCACCTTTTCCTTCCACATAATTTTATATTAATGTGCTTTGATGAAGCACTTTAGGAACATCCAACTTGTTTTGCAATGACCTTTTGAGGCTTTCCCTCCTTATGGAGGAGGTCAATGATGCTTTTCTGCTGTCAGGTCAGCAGTCTTCTCTATGATTGTGATTCCTACTGAACCAGAGTGAGACCATTTAAAGGCGCAGGAACCATTTGAAGGTGTTTTGGATTCATTAGCTGATTATAGTGTGACACTTGGAGCCTAAAATATTGAACCATAACATTCAAATTTTCTGAGATTTGGAATTTCATTAGCAAGGACCACGCATACAAAGATTCGAATTGTGATGTTGTGATGTTTATTGAAGGAAGGGGTTGAAGCGATGAAGAGTCTGGGAAGATGCGCCGATGGAGGCTTAGGATGAAGATCCTGTGTGGGGGTGCAGTCTTCTGCTCAGGACCCCCAAAGTTGGCCAAAGAAAATAAGCAAAGTGTGAGCGTGGTGCACGTCGTGCAGATTATTGCGGATGTAAGAATGAATATGCTGAAGACAACCAACGGCCTAAGGTTTGAATAGTTTTGTCTGAGATTCCTGATTGAGAGGCTGAAGTGACTGCGCCTATGCGGATAGAGTGAACTGAATAATGCTCTGGGGTAATACCAGACCGTAATAGGATTTGATGGAAGTGATAGGAAAACCAGAACCTGGTGGCCAGGCTACCGGACTCTGTGATAAAAAGTGGATGGAGAGGTGAAGCGTTAGCGGCTAAACAGGAAAGGATGTAACTTGAGATAGGTTCGTAGGTGCTGTGGGATGAGCAAAGTCAAAAAAGGAGGATCTGGAAGGAAGCGCCGAGGTGGTCAGTTTTGTTTTGCGGAGTGTAAAGATGAGGGTATCTTGGTCCAGAATTGAGAGACAGGGATGAATGGAAGGGTCATGTCTGGATGAGGATGGGGCAAACTCGGAACAACGCAGGAAGTCGAAGTAGGTCAGCAAGAACATTGACTCTAATGTTAAATTGACTGAAGGAGAAGAAGTGGCCTGGGACATGAGCTGCACGGAGCAGAAACTGATGTTTAGCTGAAACCAGAGTGAGTCTGCGGATAAACTGCATGTTAGAGGGTGAATGTGAACGACCATTGCTTAAAATGTCAATGACAGCAGCATTATCTGAGTGAATGAGTATGCAGTGTTGAGACCATTCATGCCCCCAAAGAAGGGCTTGGTACCACTATGGGATATATATCATCGAGAGCGGAGGAGAGGTAAGCTGACCGGAGCCACAGGGATTCGACTCTGGAGTCCATGCCGACGCAAACCATCTTCTGTCGTAGAGGCCGCCAAACGCCTGCGGAAGGTGCTGCATCGGTATAAAGCCGAATGTCATCTGGATGGGAGATAAAATGGTTATAAAAGAAGGAAATGCCATTCCAGATAGACAAAAATTCTTGCCAGAGCCCCATTTCCATTCGGCATGATTCATCGATAACGAGCCAACCATAAAGAGATGGGATGCCGGCAGCGGTGGACAGAAGGTGAGAGATGAAAGACCTCCCCTGAGGAATAATGCGCACAGCATAATTGAGATGACCTAGGAGCGAAAGAAGCTATTGTTTAGAGCACAAGTCAGTGAGGATGAAGTTGGACAGAATCAAGGAGATTCAATTAACCTTCTCAAGCGGCAAAGATGCTTGAAAAGAGGACGAATCCCCGGATGCCCAGGAACTCCAGAGAGGTTAGGGGGCCGATTGTTTTCTCCTCGGACAGAGGGACAACGATGTTAGAGAAGGCCTCAGTAAACAAGGAGGAGGCGAGGAGGGGGTGATGGTAAATGGTAAATGGCCTGCATTTGCATAGCGCTTTTTCAGTCAGAGGACCACAAAGCGCTTTACACTACATTCAGTCATTCACGCACACATTCACACGCTGATGGTGGCAAGCTACTACATTGTAGCCACAGCTACCCTGGGGCACACTGACAGAGGCGAGGCTGCCGGACACAGGCGCCACCGGGCCTTCTGACCACCACCAGCAGGCAACAGGGTTAAGTGTCTTGCCCAAGGACACAACGACCGAGACGAACAGAGCGGGGATTCGAACCAGCAACTATTACGATTACGGGACGAATTCCTAGCACCTGAGCCACAGTCGGGTGATGCCTAGGAAATCGTCCAAAAGGTGGAATACACAGGGGATACGTGCAAAAACGATTGAAACAGACGCAGAGTGCTAGGCAGGCTGAGTTTAATGGACCGCAGAGTAATTAGAGATGCAATCCGGGTGTGAGACACCAGGTGAATTGAGTTTGAGTAGATTGCTGAATGAGAAGTGGATATGGGGCATGGTCCTTCTCCCAAACTTAAGTTAACACATTAACTCCATTTGGGGTTTTCATAAGCTGTAAGCCATAATCATCAACATAGTAACAAATAAAAGCTTGAAATATTTTGCTTTGCATGTAATGAGTCTATATCATGTATTAGGTTCACCTTTTAAGTTGAATTCTGAAATAAAATTCTGAAATAAATGAACTTTTGTTCATTCAAATTCATATTCATATTCAAATGTTTCGACTTTCACGTATATGTCATGGTTTCTTTCTCTGTCCCACCATTATTGTCACATGAGTGGTTTGCTGCCACGGCAGAGTAAAAAGTTTCGTCTTTTAGGTGGTCATGTTTCTCCTTCTCTATAGCCTTCATAGCTTGCTCCCTCACCACGGCTTCAACAGTTTTCAAGAGTTATGTCTTGATACAAGCCCACATACCGCTCCTTGATGATGTCCAGCAACTCCGGGTGGAGTCCCACGAGTATGTGGTTAACTATCAGCTGCTCCCAGGTCGAGTTTTTATTTCCACCCGTTTGGGAATTCTGCTGTACTTCTCAAAGGCTTCTTGTGTGCGATGCAGGAAGTCCTCCACCTTTTCTTCTGGGCCTTATCTCACCATGTTTAGAAGACTGATTCGGTTTTGTTGGAAAAACCTTCCCGATTTCATTAGACAATGCCTGCACCACTTGCAGAGATCCAGTGTTTGGATCAGACCCAGAACTCGAGGTGTCATCAGTCCTTGCTCTAATCGGTGGCACCATTGTCATGCACATCTCTGGGGGCGGAAGCTTACTCACAAGTTTGCCGAGGTCAGCCGCCTTCAGTCTCATAGCCAAAACCCGTCTGATTTTGGCTCCAGTCGGGCAAAAAGTCTAACAGGATCCCATGGGATCCTTAGCAAACTCAGTTCCATTCCCAGCTATGGCGGGTAGCTGAGTCATTGTCCTTGTCTGTTCACCCCATGTACACCAGTATCAGTCCTTCTCCCCCAGTCACCTCCATCATGGGAGCCAGCATCCCTGGTTCCTCATGCTGCACAAGGTCGGGATTAGCAGTTACTCCCTGGTCCTGTCTTTCCTCCCCTGCCCTGTCTTTTTCCATTTTCTCCATGGCTCGTGTAGTAACATGGCTGAACTTAGGGGCAGGCTTGGAGGTAGTATTCTGGTGTCCCTTTCTGGTGTCCCACTCCACCTCGGGGTCCTCCTTATCCGCTGATCCTATGGCCAATCCTGAGTCCTCCTCTTTTCCCTCTTCCGCTATCATGGGAGTGGTGGGCTCAGTTGTGGTGGTAGTGTCCATTATGGCAATGATGATAGTTTGACAATGTTTTTTGCTTGTTTTCTTTAAATTTTTTGTGTGTTTATTTTGGAACAGGTTGTGAGATCCTGGAGCTTTAAGTTTACCTTTTGTATCACTGTACTATCTAGCGGGTTAGGGTTAGGGTTAGGGTTATCTAGCCTATGTCTGGTTGTTTTTATCATTATGGTTGTTAATAAAATGTATAATATTATGATGAAGTCGCTTTGTGTTCCTGGTGCAATTTTTGAACCTGTGTCCTTTTTGATGGGTAACAGGATCTCCCAACTGGCGTTGTTGGAAGATCAGTTTTGACAAATGTAACCCAAGGTTCAATGCCTGAACCTGGTTAGCCAATTGCATTCTGCCTTCATGCAGAGTGTATATAAAGTCACAGAAAATAATGTCACTTCCTGTTTCCTCACTTCCTGTCAGTCTGAGAGAAATGTTTGAGGAGTTCTCAAAGCTTTCTTTAAACAAAATTAGCGGTAAGTCTGTTGCCCTTAACATTTGATAATCTCAATAATCAGAGCAATTAACTAATTTGAGGAGTTGTTGTCCAAACTTTATCTCTTGGCTTAGTTGTGAAGCTATATCTGATAACCCAGTGGTACCACCTATAGGACACAAGATTTGGACCCATTTACCCTGAACACCAAGGTTTGTGTAGTTTAATCATTTTGTATTTTTTTGTTTTGTTTTGTTTATACTGTGAAACAAATAATTGCTCTCAACACGTGTCTTGTTTTGAAAATGAGTTTTGACGCTAAAGGTAAACCAAACATTAGTTCTAGTCAGTCGAATTTGAAGTGTTGTGCAACTAATATTCTTAATGATTTTCAACCTTCTTCGTAGGTCAGTTTTTTTGGGGGGATTATTTCATTTTCCTGTGAAACATTTTGATGGCGAGCTACCCATGAACCTGTGGAGAAGACTTGAGACTTAACCCTGCTTTTTTGAGGTGATAGGAATCATTGGACTGCAAATTAACTTTCATTGTAAGTAATTCTTGAAAGACATTGATTTTTATTTTGTCAAAGTAGGACTGAAAGGTCTTTTGACTGAAGTTGTGTTATTCATATTTTGTAACATCAAGCTTTGTCCTTTGTTTTAACCAATTGAATACACCCCCCCCCCCCCCCCCCCCTTAAACCTTGTGTTGAGGTCAATAGCTTCCATATTGGTTTTGGGCTCCCTTAGAACTTGGATTTCTGACATTAAATCATCTTGTTAAATTAAAATAACCTGTCAAAAGATTACATCTGGCGAGCTGGCCAGGAGCCTAATAAAGTGCTGTTGTCTTTTGATTATTGTTTCACGAAATGGAGTTTGTTGACAAGTGAAACATCAAGGTTTCTCACTGTGCCATCATTTCAAGTGTTACAAACACTGACACAGATGAGAAAATTATTGATTGTTTAAAAAGGTATGGGTCCATTAATACATTCTTTTTTAGTGGAGGAAGAAACCAGTATATATTATAAAAATCTGACCGTTGAGTTTACAAATGAATCTGCTATAGAAGCATTAGAACAATTATTGCCATATACATACTCATTACAAACGTTTCCAGATGTAACCTTTTGTGTTAAAAATCTTTCAGTAGAGTACACTAAAACACTTGGTCGTAGTACTACATCATCTTATCTTGATGGACTGAGAAAACTAACACGTCGCAGTGGCAAAGGCTTTGAGGTTATATTGAAAGATATGTTGAAGAAAATCAGTGAGGAAGTGGGCATAGGGGAACAGGAAGAACAGCCACAGGAGAGCACTCATGGGGACACAGAGAGGGATCCAACAACTCAACCAGAGGAGTCTAAAAGTCCTACTCAAAGCGCTGGCAGAACTACTCTTTCTGAAGGTCAGTTAAACCCGCCTGAAGTTCAGAAAATTATTGTTGAACACATTGTTAAAAAAGAGGACCCAACATTACAGTCACTTTCTTCATTGTGGATTCGTACATTTTCTGGAAAATGTCCCAAACCAAGCAATGAATCAGATTATGAAAAATGGAAAGTCCATATTGATTTGTTTCTTGCTGATACTACTCATTCCTCTTTGCATGTTCCCAGACGAATACTTGAAAGCGTGTTGTCTCCTGCAGCAGATGTGGTCAGGAGCTTGAGTCCTGAAGCTCCATCATTGGAATCATTGGACTGCAAATGAACTTTCATGGACTGTAATTCTTGAAAGACATTTATTTTTATTTTTGTCAAACAAGGACTGAAAGGTCTTTTGACTGAAGTTTTTTTCATATTTAGTTAAATCAAACTGTGTTCTTTGTGTTAACCAATTGAATACATTTCTTTTTATCCCCACTTAAAACTTGTTGTTGTCAATAGCATCCATATTGGTTTTGTTCTCCTTTAGAACCTGGACTTCTGACATTAAATCATCTTGTTAAATTAAAATAACCTGTCAAAAGATTACACACACTTGGATAAAAAAACACCTTTTAAACCGTAACCTTACAGGACAGTGGGCACTGCTCTAATAGATGTTTGTCCAGCCACCAAATGGGGAGCAGCAGCTTCATTTCTTCACTTATTTTGGAACAAAAAGTGTTTCCTAATATAAAAATCTGAAGGGACAGCTATGATAATGGTGTGTCCTGTAACCAGAGGGTTGCCAGTTCCAACCAGTTCGTTGTCTCCTTAGGCAAGACATCTCACCCACCTTCCCTACTGGTAGGGGTCAGAGGGGTCAGCGCCAGTGTGAGGCAGCCTCGCTTCTGTCAGTGTGCCCCAGGGCAGCTGTGGCTAGAATAGCTCACCATCACCGGTGTGTGAATGTGGGAATGACTGAATGTAGTGTGAAGCGCTTTGGGGTCCTCAGGACTAGCTAAAGTGCAATACAAGTACAGGCGACTTTAAGTCACATTTGATAACAAAAATCACTGCCAAAGACTATGCTCTCTGCGAGGACGGATGCTTTTTCTTTTCCTCCCCCATTCCCCATTCTGCCTGCCTGCTCTTGTCTTGTCAGCCTATTTGGAGCCTCTCTCTGCATTTCCCTCCTAAATATCAACCATAGATCTGGTCAGTTGGTCTCTTAATGCAATTGATCAGATTTTTTCTACCTGTAGAACAGCTAAGGGAGAACCCTTGTGTCCTGATGGAACGCATGCAGCTGGATGCGTGATGGATTCCTGGGGGTAGGTGGAAGATCATGTGTTTGTTGCTCCTGTCCGTGGAGGAAGTTGAAGACATTTATTCAATTGGAATAATGACAACCGGATTTCTGCTGTTTGGCGTGGGTGGATGTGATGTATCGCAAATTTCAAAAGCTGTCGGCAGCAATTGGCAAGCTGTCTGTGCTCAACGAAGGGACGTGCTGTTAACACTCAGACCCATGCGTTATACATGAAAAATTGCACGCTAGATGCTCTATACCGCAAGCTAGCTGCGGTTTAGGCACTCGTCTGCGGTGTGGAAAACAACTCGAAGAAGTTCTCAGCTGGCTCGGTGAAAACTGACCCCCGATTCGGCTGTTTGGAGTCGCCACTGAAAGACTTTCAAGGCTGACGCAACAAGCTCCAGCCTGAACCACAACAATTGCTGTTATCTGAATCTGGCTCCCCATGTTGGTCTTGGAAGGCCAGACATCTCAAAACTCCCCTGGATGTTTATGTAGAAGGACGCTCTGCACCCACCCCACCCCCCGCGGGCCTGTGAGCTCCTCAGATTCAGCTCTCCTTGAGGTCATATATTACATCTTAGGCGACCGAGACTGGGATTGAACTGTGGGGAGTTCCGACTCACTTACTTACTGACACACACACGTTCATGCCACAACCACAGATATGCACGAGCCCCTTGAATCTCAGCGTGGTTGGCGTACCCTGAACCTCCCTCCCACTCCTGGACAACAGGCTGGATGGGCGCGCTGATCAGCTACGACCCCAACTTTGCTGTGCAGGAGATCCCTCTCCTCCCATGTTTTCTCATATGTTCTGATTGAAATATGTGCTTCTATGTACTGAGGTGGCTTTTTTTTTTTTGTACCTCGGCTGTAGGGGGCAGGGCCGAGATTCCTTTTTTTTTCCTCCTGTCAGCTTCTCTCGTCTTCATATGGAGCGCCACAGCGGGCTGAATGCTCCCACACCTGATCCTGTTATGTACGTGTGTGTGTTGTTTGTATGTCCTTGGACGGGTTGTACTGGAAACTGAATTTCCCCTTGTGAAAAATTGACAGTTTATAAAAATTCCAGTCCAAGAAATGTATCCAGAATATCAAGTTTTATTAAGTATTTAGAAAATGATAAAAAACTGTAACGAAACCATTGCTAGTTATATAAAATCATACAGCAGGCTGCTGTCCTGCTCCAACACACCTGGATCAAAAGTTTAATCATCCAGCTGAGGGCTGATAATAGGACATTCATCTGGTTCAGGTGTGTTGGAGAAGGGATGGTGCAGGACAGAAGCTCTCCAGGACTGGACCTGTAATACATTGTGCAGTGTGCATTAGTCAGAGGTCCGATGCTCAGTTTTCTGAGCTCCTCAATGCTGTCTGATCTACATGTGGAAAGTATTTTCATAGTTTGATACTCTGTTGGACTAAACATGCAGGGAGCATTTCATAAAACGGAATAATCTGTATGTTGGAACAATTTATTTTAGATGTTTGTTTTCCATCCAGATAAACTGAAGCAGTATGAGTAGTGAAGAGATAAAAAATGTCCTTTGTTTTTTCTTTTAATATAATGATTTACTTCTTCCCTTTTTCCCTCTCTTTCCTTCCATGGATTCATTCTCTGCTGGTCTATGTTTGCTGTTCTGCTGCTGTCTCTGTGTCTGTCCACTTCTGATGAGAGAGTAAGTGTCGGCTACCAACCTTTCACACCCATGGCGGATTCCCCTAAAAGTCCTGTACATAGTACTTCCCCCATGCCGGCGGGACCGATCTTCTCTCTTATAAATCAGGCTCCCGTCCTGAGAGATTTCCTGGATTTTATCCAGCAGCTCCTGGACCTGCTTCCTGTCCTCCATCTTCTTGTTGTTGAGAACATGGTACCGTCCGCTGCAGGCCTGCAGCAGCTTCTGAAGGTTGATATCCTCTTTGATAAACTGCTGGATGTCAGTGTCTTCCAGACGGTCTCCATAGGTGAACAACAGCATGGTGTGCTTGGAAACATCAGGACTCAGCATCTCCTGCAGCCTCTCCATTCCCTTCTGCTCCTGTCTGCTCAACATTCCCAGCTGGAGGGTGAGGAGGAAGACGTGAGGACCAGGAGAGCTCAGCTTGACTGCTTTCTTCAGTTCTGATTTCACCTGCTTTTCAGACAGCTGAGTGCTGAAGAGTCCGGGGGTGTCCACCACAGTCACTGTGCGACCTTCAACATCGCCTTCTACCTTCTGAGAGCTCAGAGTCAGAGGGACGGAGCTGAACCGACAGTCCAACTCCTTGTTTCCCAGGATGGTGTTTCCTGCTGAGCTCTTCCCCACTCTCTCCTGACCCACCAGCACCACTCTGAGGTCTGAGCCTGGAAACAACAGAGTTCATCAGGGGAAGGTTGTGGGTTAGATATCCTGTAACCCAGTGTTTCTTAAACCCCTTCCTAGCGGCACACTGGCCCGCCCGCAAGCTTTAAATCTGCAGCAGCTCCAGCAAACCAAGGTAAACATGAGAGCAGAGAATTAATAACAAATATTTCTGCAGAATTACTTTTGGGAAGCATGACCGCAGGTGAGACATGCAGGACAGAGTTCTGGGAACCCTGGTGTAACATTACTCGGTGTTTTTGCATACTGACACACTTATTCCAAATATTTCCTATAATTATTCTAAAAGAGTGAGGGAAGCTGTTATAGATGCAGGAAGAGATTGCAAGTTGATACTTTTACATTAAAATCTTTGTGTTTTGTTTAATTATTGACTTGATAAAGTGTGAAATACTGATGAAAAATAATTGTTTCTTTTTAAGGCCCACATTGTTTTCATTTCCTGGAAATGTTGCCCTAAAAACAATACAAGTAACACTGAATATTTAAGAAGACCGCGCTAAATCCAATTTTACACCATTTATTATGCTGCACAACAAAAGAATGATGATTTCACATATAGCAGGAATCTAAAACCGCTTAAGATTTGTGACAGTAAAACAAACAAGCTACAGTTAATATATATATTTAAAGATAACTCTTGAATTTGATGTTTTTAATATCAGAAATACAAGAAAAACACAACCCAGAAGAAAAGATGTTGATTCAGGTCTAATAGCAAAAAGGAAGAAGAAACTAAAACCGTGGCACCAATTCAATGTATCAATTTCCCTTCTTTTAATTTTGGAAGCCAATAATCTAAGCTGGTAAATAGGCCATGAGAATCATTGTATAACACATTCATTTTTCTTCACAGCCCCAGTTATAGCACCAAGTAAGGCTCCCACTGCCGCTCCCACTGCCGCTCCCAGTGGCCCTCCCAGGAACCCAGCTACCGCTCCAATAGCAGCTCCCTGTTTGACGGCCCGGGTGAACGAGTTCTCTTCTTCTGCTCGTCTTCTTGCTTCATCTAATTCCATACCTGGATTTTCTGCCAGGAACCGCTCAGCTTCTTCTTTTATTGCTCTCTCTGCTTCTTCAAACATTTCGTTGGTGAAAAAGCGTCCCTCATTTCTCTGAACCATTGTGTTCATTTTTAACAGCAGTTCCCTCACTTGCTCTGGATTTTCATCCCTGTTGTTGAAGACATGATATCCTCCAAGGCACTGATCGACAAAAGTCTTTAGAGCTTTATTTTCCTCGATTAATTCTTCTATAGGACATCCTTCCTCCGTTAGATCATCTCCATGGGTGAACAAGGCCATTGTGTAACATGCTGCTTGTTCTCCAAACATCTTCTGGATGATTTTTACAGTTTCTTGCTCTTCGTTTGTGAATCTACCTGGCTGGATTACAACCATGAATACGTGGGGGCCAGGAGAAGCATAAGACATGCATCTAGCAATCTCTGCCCTCACCTCTGTCTCAGATTTACTGGTATCAAACAGACCTGGAGTATCAACTACAGCCAGAGTTTGACCTCCAAACTCTCCCGTTTCCTTCTGACATTTTGCTGTCAGTGAAGAAGATGAAAGCTTAGACTTAAATACTTTTTTTCGTACAAGAGTGTTTCCTGTCGCACTCTTCCCAACTCCCGTTTTTCCAACAAGCACAATCCGAAGATGTTGCTCCTCTGCCTCTGTTGGGAAATTTCACAAATTTATTATTTATGTATCTAAATTTCCAATTTATAAGATGGTCTTACATTAATAATTTTAATAAATTGGCAAATGCTTACCAATTATTCATGATAATAAACTTCCAAACAATTTTGAGAAAAGGGAATGTCTTTTTTTTCTTGTTAATTCACCACACTAAATAAAAGCCCTTTCTCCAGTCTGCTAGATGAGGGCTGCCTAATGAGGATGCTTTAGAACAACATTCATACTCCTGATCTTGAGGCTCCTAGTCCTGCTAGGATGACTATATTTAGACTTCTAAAAAAACGACATTTTGTCCCGTCCTGAAATGCCTGAAAGACTTTTGATTTGATCAGATCGAAAGTCTTCCTACTCTATGTGGTTAGGGGTTAAAGTCCCCCTGGATGTGTAGAAGAATGTGAAAAGTGAACCTGTCCATGGACATTTGGCCATTCTATGTCCTCCTGCTTTTTCAATGTGTCCTTGATTCAGAGTAGCAGGAAACTGTTCCTCAAGGATTGGAGTCTGACGCCCCCTGGTGTGGAACACTGAGTTTGCAAATACACTCATAATTTGGAATAGCTATGAATGACGTCACTAAATCATAGTCAAAAATGTTATTTTGTGCAGAAGTTGATGGTGCAATGGTTATGTGTCAACACAAATCACTAATTTAGATATTTTCCAATCAGATTAAAGAGGCTGGTGAAGGTGATGGATCAGTTCAAGCTCTGCCAGAAGTAAGATTCATTTAGCTTTATATCTAAGACGTATAATAGGTATCAAAATGTTTCATAACTCAAGAGAATTCCTGGTATCTGGGATTTTCTTTTTGAACAGATGTGCAGGAATGTAGTAATGAAGCCAAGTTTCAGTAACCTTAACTGAATCCTGTCCTGGGAATTCCTGCTTTTATAACCCTAAGGCATTGCACAGAGTCTTCTTCTGTCATTATGATTCCTCTGTAAATCTTCCCAGTCACGAAACTATAACTCTACTTCTTGTAAATAGCAAACAACACCCTATTCTCAGCGTAAAAGTTCCTGTACAGTTCTGTCAGACAATTAAAAACAACGGGCTTTTCGGGATTCTTCTCATTCAAAAAATGTTTCTTCACATATTTCTGGTAAATCAAACAAAGTCTGCCAGGAAAAGATTCCAAGTGTTCTTTAAATAAACAGTCGAAATGAATCACTTTCAGATTTGACAACAAAAGTCACAGATGATGATGATTATGATTATCACAAAAGGGTGACTATGAAGTTTTGGAAATGTATAAAGCATGTTTTTACATGTGAACCTTTTAAAAGTCATAGATTCTTTGCGTGCGGTTGTTCATTTTCAGGTTATTTTTGTGTTTTCCTTCCTTACTCGGTGCCCCAGCTTCTTGATCTTCCGCAGCTATTATGCATAAATTTATTAACTCACCTGTTTAACTTCCCAGTAATTACACTTCTGGGTACAAATACGCCTGATGTCAATTGGTCACAAATTAAATACTGTGTAATTTTCAGAATTGTATTACAACCAGCTAACATGACAGCTAGCAGAATTAAGTAAAGGAATAATAATTCTGACAAAAATGATAAAATATCAAGAACAAAGTCAAATAAAAACCTGACAACAAACTACTCTGACCAAACCAAATGAAAGTTCTACTTACCAGCCATCTTTGTCTTTGCAAGTTTAACGTAATGCTGATGTCTTTAGCAATGATACTGGTTTGATCCTCCAGCTCCAGTGCTCTTATAGGCTACCTCCCTTTGAAGAGATCACATGTTCAAATACCAGTGACAAGTTAAAATACCAATGCTACAGTTTATTTTGTGACCTATGACATAACATGCCAGAAAGTCCCATGATTTATTTAGAGCATTCATCGCAACATTTTCTGTTTGATTTTTTTTTTAAACATATCTTCCTTTGGTTGGTTGGGGCACCTCTTTTAGGGGTGCCAGGTTTGGGATTGTTGGGTGGTGCCTGCTCGGTGGCTCGGTGGGATACGGATCCAGCGTCTCTGCTCGTTCGATCACCTGTTCTGTGCGCAGCGTGCGTGGTCGGTTCATTGACGGGTTGGACCGGCCCTGGCCTTTTCTGGATGCCTGGCCTCGGTGCTCTGCGTTGCGCGGGATCAGGACTCGGGAGCTGGTACAACTTGGTGTCCAGGTGCTGGCTGAGCCCGGCCTGGGAATGCCGTCCGTCCGGGAGCTGGGATGTTGGCGGTGGGGATTGGCCTAGGGTGGTGGTGGTGCGTGGCGGCCGGCCACTGCCCCTGCAGTGCCGGGGGCCCCTCGTCGGCCGGTCCCTTGTCGGTCCCTGCTGGGGGGTGGGGCTCCCCTGGGCCCCGGCTCTCCCGGTCCATGGACCGGCCGCCCTGGCGCGGCTGGTTGCCGGCGGGGCCCGTGGGCTCGTCACTGCTGCCCCCCGGGGCCCTGCATAGTAGCCGCTGGACGTTCCCCTGGGGTTCTCCTCTGCTCCTCTCTTGGGGGATGCGGCCGGCCCCGCCCGGGTCCGCCTGGGGCTCTGGGGGTCCTTTGGACGTCTTTGCTCCGATCTCCTTCATGTCTGCATCGATTCCTGGGAGACGGATTGATGCCTGCTCACACCAACTATCGAACACTCTTATGGAGAAACCTTATATGCACCAGCATGCTAACACACACACATAGATGTGGGGTCTCTGGTGTTTAAGGATATATTCTTGGGCTGAGGTTATCATTACTAGAGCTTGATTAATCGGTACCATGAGTTTTTCTGTGACATTGTTGTTGTATTTTTATATCTATTTTTGTGTGATGTGGTTGTGTAATTCTTAGTTCACTATGTTTCAGGACCAGTTTCACTACTGACAATTTTGATATCAGTGTCATGGCATAATTCAATGCGGTAGATCAGAGGTTATGAGAAAACTAAATCACCTAGGTTAGTGGTCGCCATTTTTAAAAGATATGGTTGACGAAGTATTAAACAGATGTAGTGATTGTGCTCAGAACAATGTCTGCAAGGGCATAAAAACACCAGGAAGACACATTCCAGTACCAGAAGGTCCGTTCAGACATCTTGTCATTGACTTTATTGACATGCTCTAAGGGGAAAACGATACATGTTGGTAGTGATTGATAGATTCAGCTGATGGGTTGAAGCTATCCCTTCTAAAGATCTGAGTACAGAAACTGTAGTGAAGTTTCTAGTTCATGAAGTTGTAACTCGTTTCAGAATACCATCAGAAATCTCTTCTGACCATGGTCCAACATTTGTTCACAAAGTCCCAAAAGGCATTTTGCAGCAGTTGATAATCAAGCAGACTAGGATCTGTCCATCACCTTCAGCTGATACTAAAGGGGCTGGTCCTGGAGGAGGTAAAGACGAACCCAAGGGGTGTAGGAGGCAAAGTCCAGAGTGTTCACAAAGGCAGCAGATAAGAGGAGCAGAACGCTTCAGAAAAGTTAAGTATGATAGAACCATGCTGTACCAAATCAGTCAGAAAGCGAGTATTCAGTAAGACCATAAAACGTTCCCTTACACGTAGACAAACTAACATCCTTAAGCCTAAACAGGCCCAAGAGACACAAGAGATTGATGTCATTGATAAACATTGCTACCTATAACAGATCCCCCTCCAACACCCACCCCCACAGTATTATCAACCACACCCGTACCAACACCAACGAATGCTCCAATTACTACTCCAGGAGTAACAATAGGTGCCACTTCCAGGCCATTACCATTTACTAACAGACCAAAGACTGCATACAGTTACACCAGTTATAAAACAGTCTCCCTGTAACATGAATGATGAGGTCAGTTCAAACCTTTGTCAGGTGGGACTGAATACAATTAATGGATCACAATATCAGAATATGAACAATTCCAAATACAGATCGATTCAAGTTAAACTGCAAAAATAAATAAATGTAGCTGTCCCTAGAGCAAGAAGGCCAAGGCCGACAGAAGAGCTTTGGGAAATAGCTCATCAAAATAGCTGGTATTTATGGGCATGCCAAACAAAAAAAGAAATTACCTCTAGTGAGTGCATTATGCGTTCTGAGTCACCAGGAGTAATCCCAATTGCAGTTCCAGAAAAAAGCCTGTAAATTTGGAGAGTTGGATAATGCAACCGGTGTACCATTATTTTTTAGATTCTTCATGTGTGCAAATTACTGTATGGGTCAAGGAAAATTTATAATTACTGAGATAAGTACCAAGGTTACAAAATTAAAGAAAAATGGCCGAGTTTAACATCTTAACAATGCAAATTGTTTCACCAAGTTTACAAAGAAGATTATGAAAGTGAATATGAGTGCCGTACAAATGGAGGTTTTACAGAAGGTAAAGAAACTCTTGTGGGAAACAATTAATTGTAACGCAACTTGGGTTTTATCTTGGTTTCCACATTCTAACATGTTTATTACTATTACTCTTTATTACCGTATTTATTTGTAAACCAGTTTGGTATGAAAAGCCTGAACATATTGCAATATGACAATGACACTTCCTTCTCTATACTTCCTGAGTGAACAAACATGGCCAATAGCAGACAGTTATTTTGTGTGGAAATTACATCCTGCCGCCATGATGGATAGGTTTGTGCACTATGGTAAGACTGAAAAGGCCTGTAACAATGTTGCATGAAGGTGTGAATAAAGTGATTAACCTTGATAAAGTGAATGAAAATCCTAGAACAAAGAAACAATATGGGTCAGATCAATGCTTGATGTTACAAGACAACCCAGAGGAATTCCAAATGAATTTAAAGCAAAGTATGAAGTTACAGCATGATTTGGGTCTATATTACCTCAGCAGCGAGTCCTTAATTATACTAGTGATGTTCTTGGACTTTTAGGTTAGCAGCTGCAGGAAACTAGTAAACTGACAATCCAAAATTGACAGGCACTAGATTGGTTATTGGCAGAAAAAGGAGCTGACCAGATTTTTGGGTAGCAATGCTGTACTTACATCCCAAGCAGTACGGCATCTGATGGAACATTTTCTAAAGCTATGGCTTAGCTTAAGTCTAGTTTATGCTTCTCTGTCAGCAAGTTTGCACCCACAAGTATTGACAGAGACGTTTTCCTTTTATACTTCCCCGTCGGTGTGTCAATGTTGTGAAGCAATTCTCCTCCAGGACAGCAGAGGTCTGCCTACCATTGCAGTGAGGTCTCTGGTCGAGGACATCCAGTCAAGCAGCAATGGCCGACAGAGCGAGTTTAGATTGATCTGGAAAGCTTTTTACTAGAAGTGCAGCTCATAGAATCGTCTAAAAACTCATGAAAACAAACAAACACAGCGTCTGGTTTGTTGTTCCAAAACACCAGATTAGATCAACTGGCCTTGTTATATAAAGCATCTAGTGGCCAAAAGCTGCACTGACTACTAAGTATATAGACTATAGAGCACCGCTCTGATGAAATGATCTGATGTTGGGCTGACCAATCACAGACGAGCGCGCTACGTTGTGTTCAGGATTGTTAAAAATTTGGACTGTACTCCGTCCATCCTTGCGTGAGTGACGGAGAGCCCTTGGGTAGACAGATCATGGCGCTGCGTGTCTCCACATCTACGTAGACGGAGAAGTAGAAACTAGGCTTTTAACTCCTTAGAGAAGAACTTTGTATGAATGATGGTAATAATGACTGGTTGGTTAGATCTAAATTTAGGGGATTGGAAAGCAATGCTAATTAAGGTAGCAATTAGTGCGACCATAGTAATAATTTTAATTTTCTTATTGGGATGTTGCATCCCGATGTATCCCTGATCCCATCATGAGGCGAATATGGATAAGGACATTGACTACACAGATAAAGTTGGCCGCTGAATCCCAGTTGGTCCAGCTGGAAAGGACCAGTGAACCGTCCTCCCCGCCTCCTACACATCTAAGCATCCAGGCCCAGTAAGAAGCCGGTTCAAGTCATAAAGTGTCTTTCTGAATAAATGTGTCCACCCCCAGGACCCCATCAGCCCTCAGTGAGACCAATGAGAGAGCTGGTTACGTTCGAAGAGCAGCTGTGATTGGTTGAACTTGGTTTTCAGTGTGCTCAGGGACCAGGAGGGTGACTCGAATGCTAAAAGGAGAGGGTAAACCATTTAGGAAATGCAATTTAATTTAAAATGTGTAATTTCAAAATGTTTTTCAAATTTGTCTTTTTTTTAATGAATTAATTGTTGAATTTTAAATGATATTTAGCAATCTATATTTTTAATTCACAATTAAGCACTCCTCGTCAAAATGCTGTATTGCTTTTCCAATGACCCCCGTAGTCCTCCATAATTTTCAAGGTATATGTGTTGAATTCTGTGCATGTTGGACCAACAGGGTCCCACTCTGTCCCTCGGTCTGTCCCTCAGAGTGGGGGACAGACCGAATGTCCTTCGGACTACGGGAGTCCACAGGGATCAGAACATGAAACCAGTGAAACAAACTGGGATCTGATGGTTTTATTGGGAACTCACAACAACTAACTAATCACTTACTACAGATACAATCATCAGGATAAAATCTTGTTTCCATGACAACAGCGGGTGTATCTATGTTTCCTAGCAACGGGTCAGGAGGGGCCAGAGAACAGAAATGGAGCCAGACTCAGGAGGTCTTCAGTACTTTGGTCTCTTGACGTCGACCCTGGAGATAAAAACGACATCATCAGCTCAGAGCTTTCTGATTGGCTGACGAGCAGCAGAACAAAAACCACCAGGACGTAGTTACCCGTCAGCCTCCATCTTCTTCCGCTTCTCGATGATCTGCATCAGAACCAGAGAGTTAGACCTCCAAAGAAAGGGGCGGAGCTTCAGTGTGAGACGCTAGCGTCCATCAGACTCACCGCGCTGATCTTCTTCCACTGACGGTCCAGCTCCGCCTTCTCATTGGTCTCCTTGAAGCGCCGCGTCTTCCTGCCTTCAGACATCTTGATGCCGTACTGGAAGGCAGCCCTGGAGGGACAAACAAGAGCGTTAGCCCCGCCCCCGCCTGTGGCCTGCCAGTCAGTGCTGAGGGAGAAGCTTACTTGGGCAGAGCCTCCTTGTTGTTCATGTAGTCAGAATATTCCTCCTGGGTGTCGAAGTCCCAGCGGCCCAGCGGCCCCTTCTTGTTACCCTGGAAACCAACCACAGTCCGTCACATCTCCATCCACAAGGAACCCGGCAGCAATGCATGCTGGGAGACGGACTTACCTGGTCCATTTTACTGTAGTCCACCTCTTCATCGCTGTCCACCGCGAGGTCGTCCATCCTGCAGAGACAGATTGATCTGATTAGAGACAGAATGGGGATGTCCACCCTGGGGTCAGCGAGTGTGTCTTACGTTGCTGGGTAACACTCTGCGTACGAGTTGGAGCCTCCAAAGAAGTCTCCCAGCTGCTCCTTACTGGAGTCCCTCCTCTGGGAACCAGTACAGACTGGTTAAGGAGAAGAACTGGATCAGAATCTGAATGGTGAGAAAGCTTCATGGACAAATGGGGACAGACAGGGACAGAGGGTCCTAGTAGAAAAGGATATGGCTCCTGGTTCTGCCACTGGTTGGCTGCTACTTCACCAAACTTCTCGTTGATCATCTTAATCTGATCTTTGATTGATCCTGGAGCTGGTCGAGGGACAGACAGAGGGACACATTACCCATCAGACCATCAGTCAGAGATCAAGGTTAAAGTGGAGGTGGAGGACACGTACCTGTGTCCACCTCCATCAGCGGGTGTTCGACGACTCGAGGTTTCTCAAAGTAGGCGTGTCTCCTGCTCTTGCTGTCCTCGTCCCGTCCTCGGTGTCTATCTTTGTCTTTGCTTGGTTTAGACATGGCGGACGGGATGTAGTCCCCGATGTCCTCAAAGATGCTGGATAACAAAGAGAGGCATTACTTTGAGACACATCCTGAGACTGAGGGACAGAGAGACGGTGGAGGACAACTGACCTGAGATCAGCCTCCGGAGCTCTCTTATCGTCCAGTTTGCCTGAAAAAGAGACACAGCAGCTGTTAGGACAAAAACAAGTCCTGAGGACAGAAGACATGGCTCACAGGCTCAAAGTGAGTCCACCTTTGTCCTTCTTCTTCATCTTCTTGTGACGAGTCCCCTGTCTCAGGTAGGACAAGATCTGAGTCAGCTTGGAGATCACGATGTCGTTGGTGGTCAGAGTCGTCTGAGCCTGGGACATGAGAACAAGAAGAGATATGAGGACAAGACGAGACATGACTCCCCGTCTCACCCCCCATGGAACCCGTCTCACCTCCATGCTGGGGCAGTCGGCCTTGCTGCGGATCAGGGTGGTGGGGATGTCGGTGTCGGTGAACTCGTCGTCCAGGTCCACCACGTAGGCCATCCTACCGGGCAGGAACAGCTCGTTCCTCTCAGAGACACCGGAGCGGAACGCCACGCGATAAATGTTCCTCCCTGAGAAGCAGCAGACCAGGGAGGAACATCTTCAGCTTAGGGGTTTAGGTTCTCCTGGGTTCTACCTGCCGTGTGGACCGGGACTCACCGAGACGAGTCTTGAACTCGATCTTCTCCTCTGGCTCCACGTCTTTCCTGTCGAATCAGAGACCAGTTAGTGACTCACACCTGAACACCTGATGTTCTCAGCTCGGTTCTTACTTTGTCTCCTTCTGGACCTTCTCCATCATGTCCTCCTCCTCCCTCTCTTTGCTGGTGATCTCAGCTCTCACCTGGAGAACAGAAACAGACTCAGGTGAGTTTGTGTCAGATGACCCAGGTGACCCACCTGTCCACAGGCTCCTCCCCCAGCCTGACCTTCTGCAGCAGGGCGAAGTCCAGACCTTTCACCAAGTGAGTGTGCTCCATGTCTCCTCCCAAGAACTTGGACTCCTGGATGAGCTGCCGCCGCTTCTCTGCTGCCGATTTGTCCCTGGAACCAGAACCGGGTCAGAAGGAGGTCCAAACACCCAGAACCAGAACCGGGTCACATAGTTAACCAGGTTAGACGGCCCGTCCCTCCCACTGTACTCACGCCTCGGCCGTGGGTCCGACAGCCCGGTAGTTGGCCGTGGTGCTGATGAGCTCTGTCTCCTCGTAGTCCTTGTTGACGCCGTCTCGGCGCTCTCTGGCACGGTCGCGGTACTTCTCCGCCAGCTCTCTCTCGCGCTCCATCTCCTGCTGACGCAGCTTGGCGTAATAACTGCAAAAGGACAGACCGGAACCAGGGTGAGGTCTGGAACCGAGGACGTTCTCTCTGGTTCTGGTGGAACATCAAACAGTTCTGACCTCTTCTTCTTCCTCCTCCTCGCTGCAGGATCCTCATCCTCGTTGTAGTCCCTTGGCATTCTGGGAAATACACACATTAATCCCATCAGCAGAGGAGAAGCAGAATCATCTGGCCTTTTGCTCCTCATCATCACTCACTCATGATGTCTGGACTTGGTGGGCGGAGCCGAGGAGGGCGTCGCCCGAGGCGTCATCAGAAGCTTCCTGAAGTCATCATTGGTCAGTTTGGACCTGGAAACACACACAGACACGCGTTCAGTAGGTGACGGTGTGAGTGTGTGACGATGTGTCAGGGAGAGCAGCACTTACTGAGCGGCGGACCTGTGGTCGTCCACATCGTGGCCCTCAGGGGCCAAAGGGTTGGAGTAGCTCTCAGCTGTAACACAGACAGGATGTAAGGCAGCAGGCCGACAGCAGGGGGCGCCACACTAACATTTAAACCTACTGTTCTTCTTCAAACACCTGAATATACCTGGGGACCAGGTGTGCTGAAGCATGAAACATCTAAAACATGCAGGTGCTATAGCACCTGCATGTTTTAGATGTTTCATGAAGTAGACTGATCCCTGCAGAACAAACCTCCTCCAGCTTCTCCTAAAGGCTTTTCATGAAGTGGAGGAACATTTCATAAACAACAAACATTGTCTGAACCAATCATCAGGCAGCTTTCTGAGGTTTGGATCAATCAGGAAGAACCAGATTCCCCTCAGCTGGATCTGATCCTGTCACAAACAGAAATCTCACCACGATTCCATGAAATTTTAAATCAGATCTATGAGGAAACCTACCTGGTGGTCCCCAGTTTAACCATCAACTATAATCAGCTTATATAGGGTCATATTTAATGTAGAGTTATGCCGATATGAACATGGTCCCTTCGGCTTTGAAACTGCCGATGATCAACTTCAAGGCAGCGATGAAGAGGAGCGGAACTGCAAAAATGCTTCAAAACGGAGGAAGATGAGCGGAGTCTGGTGAAGGTCCGCTGAGCTAACAGAGCCTCGTTCAGCTTAAAGGAGATATTCTTAAACAGCCAGAGATTTATCTGGGATTAAAAAGTTTTATTTATCCTGATCACAACAGATTTTGTATTTATTTATAATACAAGGAGATTCATTTTTATTAAAGATCAGATTTACATGACGCCACACTAGCTAACCGAAAGCTAGCATGCTAACAGACTCACTCTCAGGCATCTCTACGGGCCACTGGTCCTCCGCTGCCGGCTGCTGGTCCTCCGCTGCGAGCCGCTGGTTCTCCGCTGCCGGCTGCTGGTCCTCCGCTGCGGGCCACTGGTTCTCCGCTGCGGGCTGACAGGAGTTGAATCCGGGCTGAGGTGAAGCTGTTTACCTGTTTCTCTGCAGGTCGAAGCTGATCTTCTTCTTCGTCTGATGTTTAGCTAAAGCTCAGCGGCGGTGGAGTCTCTGTAGTTTATTTCAGACAGCGCCCCCTAGCTTCACGGTTTAAGCAGCGCACCGAGTGGCGCAGAAACCAGATATATGACAATAATGAAAGAAAAGAAAATGAAGAAAATATAATAGAATCTTATGTGACACGGTTTATGTTGGAAGTTAATTTGAATTCCAGTTCAGCATTTTGTTCCTGTCAGTCTGAGCGGGGGAACATCGCCCCCTGCAGGTTAGAGAGGCTACTGCATCTACTTGTGTTGAAGGTTATCCAGGACCGGCTGGAGGTTTGCTGCTGCTTCAGCCTCCGTTTTATTAATTTATTTAATAAGCTGCCTCTAGTGTTGTCTTATTTATCTACAATAAACAAACAGCAACAAAACATTATCTACATATATAGAGCATAGAAAAATCTTTCATATCATATATTTATAATTTTTAATGTCTTCATTGAGAGCAAAGCAGAACTGAAATCAAGTTTGTGTTTAAAACCTGAAGATGTCCCTGATTAAAAACAGAGAAGACACCTTAGTTTGATCCTCAACGGAAACAGTATTTATATTAATTTCTAGATTACTTGTCATCAGGGGTCTTAAGTCTGCAGGAAATCTATTGCTCTTCATTTCCACTCATGAACCAATCAGAGAGCTTTCCCACCAGTGGAAGGATGATGTCTGTAAATTCATGAGATCTGGAGGGGGAAAAAATCCAGATTTCTCTGTTTAACTTATTTCATCAGTTCCATAAATGACCTTCAGACGTTTGTCTCATGGTTGGGTTTATGGACCAGGTGTATCTGGAGAAGACGTCCATCTCCATGGTCTGCTGTGTAACTTCAGCTGGTTCTGGTTTAAACAGTGAAACTGGTGGATTAAAGCTTCTCCCAGTCGATGGTTCCCATCCTTAGAACCAGCACCAAGTTCTGACCCGTGTAGCGCAGTAAAACCACAGGACGGACCAATCACATCCCTCCATCTCAGTCACCCTGAGAGTGGGACCACTTTAACCTCCTCTAAACCCGTTAGAACCAGCTAGAACCCAGTAAACACACAGCTATGAAGTAAGAGTCTTTATTCATATCAACACATTTACAGACAAACAGAAGAACCAGAACCAGAACTGGGCTCAGAGTGGGCGGGGCCTAATGTTTGGACTGAACCAGAGTCTGCAGGGCGGCGGCCACCTGATCAGCTGACATGTTCTCCACGGAGACGCTCCTCTCCTTCCCAAAATCTGAAGACAAACAAATGAATCCAGGTTCAGTTTAATGAAGCAGAGTGAGACCTCCACAGATCCTAACGTCAGGGACTCACCGTATCGGGCCCAAAGCCGGGCCTGGACTCCAGAACACTCTCGGATCAGGATGGGAAAATCTGGGTTGGCCTTCTTCAGGGTCACGTAGTTCTGCTCCACAAAGTCCCTGAAACACAGAACCACCAGGGGGCACTGTGTTAACCAGATAAAGGTTCACTGATGTCCCTTTCTTCTCTGACTGACTCAACACATCAGACTGATGCTCTATGATTGGTTAGCTGGACTCTGAAGAAACCGATTACACTCAAACACACCACAGAGAAGGCTCCACCTCCACATGCTCCACTTCCAGCTGCTCCACAGACACTCTCTACCCCCGACAGACCGCAGACGGACCGACACTTTCTACCGCAGACAGACCGCAGACGGACCGACACTTTCTACCCCCGACAGACCGCAGACGGACCGACACTTTCTACCGCAGACAGACCGCAGACGGACCGACACTTTCTACCCCCGACAGACCGCAGACGGACCGACACCTTCTACCGCAGACGGACCAACACTTTCTACAGATCGACACTTTCTACATCCGACAGACCGCAGAAAGACCGACACGTTCTACCGCAGACGGACAATCACCTTCTACCGCCGACAGATCGACACTTTCTACTGCCGACAGACCGACACCTTCTACCGCCGACAGACGTTATGATTTACTTTCTACCGCCGACAGACGTTATGATTTACTTTCTACCGCCGACAGACGTTATGATTTACTTTCTACCGCCGACAGACCGACACCTTCTACCGCCGACAGACTGACACCTTCTACTGCCGACAGACGTTATGATTTACTTTCTACCGCCGACAGACGTAATGATTTACTTTCTACCGCAGACAGACGTTATGATTTACTTTCTACCGCCGACAGATGGACACTTTCTACCGCAGAAAGACCGACACCTTCTACCGCCGACAGACGTTATGATTTACTTTCTACCGCCGACAGATCGACACCTTCTACTGCCGACAGACGTTATGATTTACTTTCTACCGCCGAGAGACGTTATGATTTACTTTCTACCGCCGACAGACGTTATGATTTACTTTCTACCGCCGACAGACCGACACCTTCTACCGCCGACAGACGTTATGATTTACTTTCTACCGCCGACAGACGTTATGATTTACTTTCTACCGCCGACAGACCGACACCTTCTACCGCCGACAGACCGATACCTTCTACCGCCGACAGACGTTATGATTTACTTTCTACCGCCGACAGATGGACACTTTCTACCGCAGAAAGACCGACACCTTATACCGCCGACAGACGTTATGATTTACTTTCTACCGCAGAAAGACCGACACCTTCTACCGCCGACAGACGTTATGATTTACTTTCTACCGCCGACAGATCGACACCTTCTACTGCCGACAGACGTTATGATTTACTTTCTACCGCGGACAGACGTTATGATTTACTTTCTACCGCCGACAGACATTATGATTTACTTTCTACCGCCAACAGACCGACACCTTCTACCGCCGACAGACGTTATGATTTACTTTCTACCGCCGACAGACGTTATGATTTACTTTCTACCGCCGACAGACCGACACCTTCTACCGCCGACAGACCGACACCTTCTACCGCCGATAGACGTTATGATTTACTTTCTACCGCCGACAGATGGACACTTTCTACCGCAGAAAAACCGACACCTTATACCGCCGACAGACGTTATGATTTACTTTCTACCGCAGAAAGACCGACACCTTCTACCGCCGACAGACGTTATGATTTACTTTCTACCGCCGACAGATCGACACCTTCTACTGCCGACAGACGTTATGATTTACTTTCTACCGCGGACAGACGTTATGATTTACTTTCTACCGCCGACAGACATTATGATTTACTTTCTACCGCCGACAGACCGACACCTTCTACCGCCGACAGACGTTATGATTTACTTTCTACCGCCGACAGACGTTAGGATTTACTTTCTACCGCCGACAGACGTTAGGATTTACTTTCTACCGCCGACAGATCGACACCTTCTACCGCCGACAGACGTTATGATTTACTTTCTACCGCCGACAGATCGACACCTTCTACTGCCGACAGACGTTATGATTTACTTTCTACCGCCGACAGACGTTATGATTTACTTTCTACCGCCGACAGACCGACACCTTCTACCGCCGACAGACGTTATGATTTACTTTCTACCGCCGACAGATGGACACTTTCTACCGCAGAAAGACCGACACCTTCTACCGCCGACAGACGTTATGATTTACTTTCTACCGCCGACAGATCGACACCTTCTACTGCCGACAGACGTTATGATTTACTTTCTACCGCCGACAGACGTTATGATTTACTTTCTACCGCCGACAGACCGACACCTTCTACCGCCGACAGACGTTATGATTTACTTTCTACCGCCGACAGACGTTATGATTTACTTTCTACCGCCGACAGACCGACACCTTCTACCGCCGACAGACCGACACCTTCTACCGCCGACAGACGTTATGATTTACTTTCTACCGCCGACAGATGGACACTTTCTACCGCAGAAAGACCGACACCTTATACCGCCGACAGACGTTATGATTTACTTTCTACCGCCGACAGATCGACACCTTCTACTGCCGACAGACGTTATGATTTACTTTCTACCGCGGACAGACGTTATGATTTACTTTCTACCGCCGACAGACGTTATGATTTACTTTCTACCGCCGACAGACCGACACCTTCTACCGCCGACAGACGTTATGATTTACTTTCTACCGCCGACAGACGTTAGGATTTACTTTCTACCGCCGACAGACGTTAGGATTTACTTTCTACCGCCGACAGACCGACACCTTCTACCGCCGACAGACGTTATGATTTACTTTCTACCGCCGACAGACGTTATGATTTACTTTCTACCGCCGACAGACCGACACCTTCTACCGGCGACAGACCGACACCTTCTACCGCCGACAGACGTTATGATTTACTTTCTACCGCCGACAGATGGACACTTTCTACCGCAGAAAGACCGACACCTTCTACCGCCAACAGACCTTATGATTTACTTTCTACCGCCGACAGATCGACACCTTCTACCGCCGACAGACGTTATGATTTACTTTCTACCGCAGAAAGACCGACACCTTCTACCGCCGACAGACGTTATGATTTACTTTCTACCGCCGACAGATCGACACCTTCTACCGCCGACAGACGTTATGATTTACTTTCTACCGCCGACAGACGTTATGATTTACTTTCTACCGCCGACAGACCGACACCTTCTACCGCCGACAGACGTTATGATTTACTTTCTACCGCCGACAGACGTTATGATTTACTTTCTACCGCCGACAGACCGACACCTTCTACCGGCGACAGACCGACACCTTCTACCGCCGACAGACGTTATGATTTACTTTCTACCGCCGACAGATGGACACTTTCTACCGCAGAAAGACCGACACCTTCTACCGCCAACAGACCTTATGATTTACTTTCTACCGCCGACAGATCGACACCTTCTACCGCCGACAGACGTTATGATTTACTTTCTACCGCAGAAAGACCGACACCTTCTACCGCCGACAGACGTTATGATTTACTTTCTACCGCCGACAGATCGACACCTTCTACTGCCGACAGACGTTATGATTTACTTTCTACCGCCAACAGACGTTATGATTTACTTTCTACCGCCGACAGACGTTATGATTTACTTTCTACCGCCGACAGACGTTATGATTTACTTTCTACCCCCGACAGATCAACACTTTCTACCGCAGAAAGACCGACACCTTCTACCGCCGACGGACGTTATGATTTACTTTCTACCACCGACAGACAATCACTTTCTACCGACAAACTGTCACAGCAGGAAGCAGAGGAGTTTTGGAACATCTTCAGGTTCCTCTAGCAGCTCAGTGCCGTTTTAATAAACTGGTCCGGGATAGAACCTTCTAGGACATGTTCCGGTCTCCAGACAGTTTTAGATGTGTCCCTGCTTTAGCTGATACAAATGGTCCAACTTCTTCCTCAGCAGGTCAAAGTTCTGCAGAGGTTCTGCTGTGTGCAGAACCAGGAAAGATCTAAAACATGCAGGAGACCGGCCCTTGGGAACCGGGATAACCTTCAGCTGGGTTAGATCTTCTTGCTGCCACTGATTGGACCCAGTGGGTCAGTACCAGTACCTCCGGTAAGATGGACCTCAGTGAAAGCTGCTGTTCTCTGAGGACCTTCAGCCCGGAGGTTCTGGTTCTGTTCATGCTGGATGCTGGGCAGTAGACCAACCTGGGTCATGTGGGTCAACAATGTCTCCTTCTGGGGTCAATGAGGTTCTCTGGTTTAGAACCAGAGTGAAGGTACCGACTATTTGGTACCTTCTGTGTTACCTTGGTAACACTGTTTCCATCATGGGAGAAGAAGTGGAGGTGGTTGAGGAGTAAAAATACCTCAGAGTTCACCTTGACAACAGACTGGACTGGAGACTGAACAGTGAAACCGTCTACAAGAAGGGACAGAGCAGACTGGACTTCTGGAGGAAGCTTAGGTCCTTCAAGGTTTGCAGCAAGATGCTGCAGATCTTCTACAAGTCTGTTGTGGAGAGTGTAATCTGTTCAGCCGTCATCTGTTGGGGTAGCAGCATCAGAGCCAGGGACTTAAAAAGGCTCAACAACCTGATAAAGAATTTTCTGGTTCTGTTCTGGGGACGACTGTGGAACATCTGGAGATGAGGATGCAAAGAAGGATTCTTAATAAAATCAAACAAATGATGGACAACCCTGAGCATCCTCTTCATGAGACAGTCATACAACAACAGAGCGTCTTCAGTCAGAGGCTTCTTCAGTTTCGCTGCAACACAGACGGCTACAGGAAATCCTTCCTGCCCACAGCCATCATCATCTACAACAACTCCTTAAAGAATTAATTATATGAGCTACAACACTTAATTTCCCTCTGGGATCAATAAAGTATTTTTGAATTGAATTGAATTGTATTAACGTCGGCTAGCATCAGTTAGCCTCGGTATAAACTGGAAAGTCTCCCCGGTCCTCCCCGACCCGGAGCCCCGGCTCTCACCGGCTCTCCCCGCTCACCTGGCCCCCTGGCTGGCCGCAGAGGTCTGGCAGAGGTGGACGCGGATCTCTCGGAGGTTTTTAGCCAAACTGGAGCCCAGACTTCTCACTGCAGCGGCCGCCATCTTGGCTTCTTGTTGTCTGTCAAGGACGAGCTGTGGGTTGTTACAGCCCTGGGTTTATCCTGGCAGGCTGGTGATAAGGGACAGTTTTCCCTGGGTTTGTCCTCGCAGGATTAGGCTGCAGATAAATGCAGAACATCAAAGCAACTTTTTACAATCTATCTGCCCAACTATTCACTAGCATTCCTGACGTAAAGCTGCTTCCTCTGTCATTCCATCATTTCATCTCCGACTAGTTAAGCCCCCATTCAACACAAACCTAAAGGGATCCTAAACCAGTAGGTCCTAACTTTTTATATCAGACAGATGTTAGATTCATAATACAGGAACCAGAAATAAAAACTTCAAAATACAAAATAAAGATGAAAATTGATCACAGATGACCTCCTGGCCACTAGAGGGAGCTCATCTACAGGTACACTATTACAGTCTGAGAGACAGTTTATAGAAAAGTGTAGACCTGCTAAAATAAACTCCAAACAGCTCAGAATTTATTATGATTATTGGATATTTAATAGTTACTCTAACAATAACTGGAGCTTTTAGAGTTCTGTCTGTTTTAGCAATGTTTTATATTTAACAGTCTTTTAGCTCAATTACATTGATTTCATTATAATTTAAATGATAAAACACTAACAGTTGTAGAAGTTTATTATGGGATGGAGTCAGTTTTTGCTCAATTTGTTCTGATTAATAAGTATTACTATAAGTACTACTATAAGCTATACAAAGACACTATTTATAAAAACAGGTTGTATTCACTCCATGTTGCTGAAGCAAGGTACATTATTCTTTCTTTACCGTCTATCCTCTGCAGAGCGCTTGGGGGGCAGCAATCATCGGACAAGGGTGGGGGTCCACCCTGATTGCCAGTCCATCACAACCATCCAGAGAGGCCCGTTAAGCTGTTTAAAGACTGTGGGAGGAAGCCGGAGTACCCAGAGAGAACCCACGCATGCACGGGGAGAACATGCAAACTCGATACAGAAAGACCCCAGCCTGGGGTTCGAACCCAGGACCTTCTTGCTGCAAGGCAGCAGTGCAGCCCTGACTGTTTTCATTTAACTGAGTCTTACATTTTCTCAGACATGTTGTAAAAACGTTTTCCACCAGAGGGCAGTGTTTGACATACTCAGAACCAGTTGACACTGGGAGAACTGGATCTTGATACAACTGGGGAAGGACACCGGGTCCAAATCCTACTGCAACATGTTAGACTGGGTGGAATCAGAACCGCTTCATTCTGCAGGACCGGACAGATTCCTGGTTCTGATGCTGGTGTGGTTTGGATCAGTTGGAGGTCTGGAGGCAGAACCTGATCCAGACATTTTCTGCAGAACCAACTAAATCCTGAACACAGAAGAACCAGGTGGTTCTGAAGCAGATCAGGAGCTCATCAGTGACGGACTGAAGCTGGAACTTCTCAGCCTTTCAGAACCACAGGAGGTTTCTGACTGATGTTTACTGCAGCTCATAAAGCTCAGAGCGTTTCATGGTTCTGGACCTTCTGAGCCACAGCTTATTTATTCTTCCTGTCTTTATGGCCCAATAAATGCCCCTAAAATATCAGAACCAGCAGGAGAACCAGAACTTTCCTTGGATCTATATTACTGACAGAATCATCGAACTCCGGTTCATAAAACTTTTGGTTCTAATGAAACCTGGGAAGTTTTGAGAATGTGTCAGTTACATTTTACCAGCAGGCCCGGTTCTGTTGGATCTGACCCATAGAATTTAGCTTCATACTGGGAGCTGCACTGGATGGATTTATGAGCAACTGGATCCATAAAAATCTACAGAGAGGAGTCCAGCGCTAAACTGAAGGAGTAAACGACCCAGATTCTGACCCGCTTTCCTCGTGTTCCTCTCTGAGACGTCTGTGAGAAACCCAAACAGGTTCTGGTTGGAGGAGAACAGGTTGGGTTTGGACCTCCTCCAGGAGGATTCTTTCCATCTCTGCGCTGCCACTGTTGGTTCTGATCCATTACAATCCGGTTCTGACTGAACGTCAGATAAGAACACTGAGGTACCATAACCACCAACCTGGGACTCACAGACGGGTCAGAACCAGAACTCCTCAGTACCATATTGCTTCGTTAACCCTGAGCTTCGGTCACTTCAGGAAGCTGGACTTTGGTTCTGGTTTTTTGGAGGCTGATTTCCAGAACCAGTTTTGACAGAACATTTTCTCTCAGATTTTTCATTGTGGACCAGAAGGATTGGACCTCAGCAGTTCCTTCATGACCCAATCAATGTGGCCAGAACCTGGTCCGGATCCAGCTGGTGTGGACCCGAGTCGGACTCTTCCTGGTCTGAACCTGCTTATTAACACCATGAGACTTTCTTTTAGGACGGTTAAAGCTGGTCCTCATGTCCTCGTCTGTCCATCGCTTTGTGGTTTCAGTGGTTTCTCAGGTTACCATGGAAACAGCAGGCAGGTAGACCCTGTCTCCAGGTAGGACCATCAGACAGGTAAAGAACATGGTTAGATGGATTAAAATCAATGCCTGGAGACCCTGCTTCTAGGTCAGAGCGTGAAGCTCAGAGAAATTACCAAAACCCCAAAAGGTTAAAGGTCATGAACCTGAACCAATAGGGCTGCTTGGAAGGGTTGAAGAAGAAACAAGATGGCAGCAGGACTGAGGTTAGCAGAGCTGCATCTGGATGAAGGACAAGATCTTTGGAGCAATGATGGACAGAACCAAGATAGACAGAACCATCAGGTACAGAACCATGATGGACAGAACCGTGATGAAGGAAATCAGACACAGTAGATCATGACAAACACCTAAGACCAGCTGTAAAGCACGGTGGTGGAGGGGTGACGATGTGGGCTTGATTTGAGCACCTTGCAGTTATTAAGTGGACCATGATCTCCTCTGTAGACTACAGTATTCTAGAGACAATGTGAGTCAATCTGTCCATCAGCTGAAGCTTGGTTCAAACTGGGTCATCAACAGAACCGTGAGCAAGCAGCAGATCTACAACAGAGCGGTCGATGGAGAGAAAAATCCAGGTGTTATAATGACCTAGTCAAAGTCCAGTCACTGAGGTTGGACCTTTAAGGACTTGAGCAGAACAGAATGTATGAGACCTCAATGAGGTCCAGAGAACAAAGCCCTGAGGAAGGAGAATGACTGGATGAAGCTGCGTTAACAAGTCAGTGGAGATGCTGGCGAAAGAACCAACAGTCTGAAAAACACAGAAATATGAGATGAAATGGAAAATAGTCGGTTCTGGTGGCACCAGAGAGTCATTAAAGATTAATGGAGTCTAGATCAGGGACAACCTGTGGGTTTAAGAGTCAGACCAACTGATCTGATCCAGATGTTCATGAGTCACTCTGACATCAGCAGCTGGAAGAGACTTTGCTTTATTTAAAAACAGGATTAGTTGGTACAGACAACATGAATATAAAGCCCAAACAGAACCGGAGTTTTCTGCAGTCCAGGTTCCGCTCTTTCATGCCTGATGGATTAACTTTGCTTTAAAGCTCAGGAGAAACAGAGATAAAGGAGTTTCTGTCAGTTTCTGTTTCTCATTTACAGTTTATTGGTTTAGCGCTTCTATTCTGAAGCTCAACAGCAGGAAGAACAGAACCAGATCAGTCTGTCCTGTCCCTCCTTCTCGCCCTGGTCCGGTTCACCTGTGTCAGGAGCTGCCTCTCCTTCAGAAGTTGCTGAATACGTTTGTTCTGAGTCCGTTCGTGGAAAGGCAGCATCCGTGGAACAAAGACGCTCTGCTGTTCTCTGGTGGTGTTAATGTCCGTTCCCACAATCCGGTACTGGACCTCATTCATGGAGCTCTTCTCATATGAGACTGTTACTGAAGCTGGTGGTGGGGTGGTGAGGATGTGTTCAGTGGATACTGCTGTGGAGAATTCTGTAAGATCAGAGGTTCTGATTGTTGCCGGTGTTTGGTGTGGGTCAGCTGTGTTCCTGTTCAATAAATACACTGGAGTGGTTTTTATTGGGTGCATTATAGTAGTAGCAGTGGTTGTGGTACCGGCTGTGGTACCAGCTGTGGTACTGGTAGTGGTACCGGTAGTGGTACTGGTCGTAAGGATGGCAGTAGTGGTAGTTGGAACAAGAGGCGGAGTCGCAAAGAGGGGCGGAGTATCATCATACATCTGAAACTCGTAATCGTTGTACTCCACATAGATGAAGTCGGTGCTGCTTTTGCTGGTATGGGGTGGTGTGCTGATGACATCACTGGTGGCATCACTAACTGATGAGGTAGACATCATTTCCGTGAACTCCCAGGAACTATAAGACAGAAGCACAAAGTTCCCATTAAAACAGAAATTAGCTCTGGAAGATTATTGTCTCATTATTCTAAGTTAGTGCGAGCCGTATAGTGCGAGCCGTTTGGGATGAGCCATTTGGTGAAAAGCTGTTTGGGACGAGCCATTTGGTGAAAAGCCGTTTGGGATGAGCCGTTTGGTACGAACTGTTTGGGACGAGCCATTTGGTGAAAAGCTGTTTGGGACGAGCCATTTGGTGAAGAGCCGTTTGGTACGAACCGTTTGGGACGAGCCATTTGGTGAAAAGCTGTTTGGGACGAGCCATTTGGTGAAAAGCCGTTTGGGATGAGCCGTTTGGTACGAACTGTTTGGGACGAGCCATTTGGTGAAAAGCTGTTTGGGACGAGCCATTTGGTGAAGAGCCGTTTGGTACAAGCCGTTTGGTACGAACTGTTTGGGACGAGCCGTTTGGTGAAAAGCCGTTTGGTACGAACCGTTTGGGACAAGCCATTTGGTGAAAAGCCGTTTGATACGAACCATTTGGGACGAGCCATTTGGTGAAAATCCGTTTGGGACGAACCGTTAGGTAGGAGCCATTTGGTGATAAGCCGTTTGGGACGAACCATTAGATAGGAGCCATTTGGTGAAAAGCCATTTGGTGAAAAGCCGTTTGGGACGAGCCATTTGGTGAAAAGCCGTTTGGTACGAGCCGTTTGGTACGAACCATTTGGGACGAGCCGTTTGGTGAAAAGCCGTTTGGTACGAACCATTTGGGACGAGCCATTTGGTGAAAAGCCGTTTGGTACGAACCATTTGGGACGAGCCATTTGGTGAAAAGCCGTTTGATACAAACCGTTAGGTAGGAGCCATTTGGTGAAAAGCCGTTTGGGACGAATCGTTAGGTAGGAGACATTTGGTGAAAAGCCGTTTGGGACGAGCCATTTGGTGAAAAGCCATTTGGTACGAGCCTTTTGGTACAAACTGTTTGGGACGAGCCATTTGGTGAAAAGCCGTTTGGGATGAGCCATTTGGTGAGGAGCCGTTTGGTACGAGCCGTTTGGTACGAACTGTTTGGGACGAGCCGTTTGGTGAAAAGCCGTTTGGTATGAACCGTTTGGGACGAGCCGTTTGGTGAAAAGCCGTTTGGTACGAACCATTTGGGACGAGCCATTTGGTGAAAAGCCGTTTGATACGAACCATTTGGGACGAGCCATTTGGTTAAAAGCCGTTTGGAACGAACCGTTAGGTAGGAGCCATTTGGTGATAAGCCGTTTGGGACGAACCATTAGGTAGGAGCCATTTGGTGAAAAGCCATTTGGTGAAAAGCCGTTTGGGACGAGCCATTTGGTGAAAAGCCGTTTGGTACGAGCCGTTTGGTACAAACCATTTGGGACGAGCCGTTTGGTGAAAAGCCGTTTGGTACGAACCATTTGGGACGAGCCATTTGGTGAAAAGCCGTTTGGGACGAACCGTTAGGTAGGAGCCATTTGGTGAAAAGCCGTTTGATACGAACCGTTAGGTAGGAGGCATTTGGTGAAAAGCCGTTTGGGACGAATCGTTAGGTAGGAGACATTTGGTGAAAAGCCGTTTGGGACGAGCCATTTGGTGAAAAGCCATTTGGTACGAGCCGTTTGGTACAAACTGTTTGGGACGAGCCATTTGGTGAAAAGCCGTTTGGGATGAGCCATTTGGTGAGGAGCCGTTTGGTACGAGCCGTTTGGTACGAACTGTTTGGGACGAGCCGTTTGGTGAAAAGCCGTTTGGTATGAACCGTTTGGGACGAGCCGTTTGGTGAAAAGCCGTTTGGTACGAACCATTTGGGACGAGCCATTTGGTGAAAAGCCGTTTGAAACGAACCATTTGGGACGAGCCATTTGGTTAAAAGCCGTTTGGAACGAACCGTTAGGTAGGAGCCATTTGGTGATAAGCCGTTTGGGACGAACCATTAGGTAGGAGCCATTTGGTGAAAAGCCATTTTGTGAAAAGCCGTTTGGGACGAGCCATTTGGTGAAAAGCCGTTTGGTAAGAGCCGTTTGGTACAAACCATTTGGGACGAGCCGTTTGGTGAAAAGCCGTTTGGTACGAACCATTTGGGACGAGCCATTTGGTGAAAAGCCGTTTGGGACGAACCGTTAGGTAGGAGCCATTTGGTGAAAAGCCGTTTGATACGAACCGTTAGGTAGGAGCCATTTGGTGAAAAGCCGTTTGGGACGAATCGTTAGGTAGGAGACATTTGGTGAAAAGCCGTTTGGGACGAACCGTTAGGTAGGAGCCATTTGGTGAAAAGCCGTTTGGGACGAGCCATTTGGTGAAAAGCCATTTGGTACGAGCCGTTTGGTACAAACCGTTTGGGACGAGCCATTTGGTGAAAAGCTGTTTGGGACGAGCCATTTGGTGAAAAGCCGTTTGGGATGAGCCGTTTGGTACGAACTGTTTGGGACGAGCCATTTGGTGAAAAGCTGTTTGGGACGAGCCATTTGGTGAAGAGCCGTTTGGTACGAGCCGTTTGGTACGAACTGTTTGGGACGAGCCGTTTGGTGAAAAGCCGTTTGGTACGAACCGTTTGGGACAAGCCATTTGGTGAAAAGCCGTTTGATACGAACCATTTGGGACGAGCCATTTGGTGAAAATCCGTTTGGGACGAACCGTTAGGTAGGAGCCATTTGGTGATAAGCCGTTTGGGACGAACCATTAGGTAGGAGCCATTTGGTGAAAAGCCATTTGGTGAAAAGCCGTTTGGGACGAGCCATTTGGTGAAAAGCCGTTTGGTACGAGCCGTTTGGTACGAACCATTTGGGACGAGCCGTTTGGTGAAAAGCCGTTTGGTACGAACCATTTGGGACGAGCCATTTGGTGAAAAGCCGTTTGGTACGAACCATTTGGGACGAGCCATTTGGTGAAAAGCCGTTTGATACAAACCGTTAGGTAGGAGCCATTTGGTGAAAAGCCGTTTGGGACGAATCGTTAGGTAGGAGACATTTGGTGAAAAGCCGTTTGGGACGAGCCATTTGGTGAAAAGCCATTTGGTACGAGCCGTTTGGTACAAACTGTTTGGGACGAGCCATTTGGTGAAAAGCCGTTTGGGATGAGCCATTTGGTGAGGAGCCGTTTGGTACGAGCCGTTTGGTACGAACTGTTTGGGACGAGCCGTTTGGTGAAAAGCCGTTTGGTATGAACCGTTTGGGACGAGCCGTTTGGTGAAAAGCCGTTTGGTACGAACCGTTTGGGACGAGCCATTTGGTGAAAAGCCGTTTGATACGAACCATTTGGGACGAGCCATTTGGTTAAAAGCCGTTTGGAACGAACCGTTAGGTAGGAGCCATTTGGTGATAAGCCGTTTGGGACGAACCATTAGGTAGGAGCCATTTGGTGAAAAGCCATTTGGTGAAAAGCCGTTTGGGACGAGCCATTTGGTGAAAAGCCGTTTGGTACGAACCATTTGGGACGAGCCATTTGGTGAAAAGCCGTTTGGGACGAACCGTTAGGTAGGAGCCATTTGGTGAAAAGCCGTTTGATACGAACCGTTAGGTAGGAGCCATTTGGTGAAAAGCCGTTTGGGACGAATCGTTAGGTAGGAGACATTTGGTGAAAAGCCGTTTGGGACGAACCGTTAGGTAGGAGCCATTTGGTGAAAAGCCGTTTGGGACGAGCCATTTGGTGAAAAGCCATTTGGTACGAGCCGTTTGGTACAAACCGTTTGGGACGAGCCATTTGGTGAAAAGCCGTTTGGGACGAACCGTTAGGTAGGAGCCATTTGGTGAAAAGCCGTTTGGGACGAGCCATTTGGTGAAAAGCCATTTGGTACGAGCCGTTTGGTACAAACCGTTTGGGACGAGCCATTTGGTGAAAAGCCGTTTGGGACGAACCGTTAGGTAGGATCTGACCCAAGTTAGACGGTTTGACAGGAGAGTCTACTAAATACGAGGAGCCATTAGGTGAAAAGCCGTTTGGGACGAGCCATTTGGTGAAAAACCGTTTGGTACGAGCCATTTGGGACGAGCCGTTTGGGACGAGCCGTTTGGTGAAAAGCCGTTTGGTACGAACCGTTTGGGACGAGCCATTTGGTGAAAAGCCGTTTGATACGAACCGTTAGGTAGGAGCCGTTTGGTGAAAAGCCGTTTGGTACGAACCGTTTGGTACGAACCGTTTGGGACGAGCCATTTGGTGAAAAGCCGTTTGGGATGAGCCGTTTGGTACGAACTGTTTGGGACGAGCCATTTGGTGAAAAGCTGTTTGGGACGAGCCATTTGGTGAAGAGCCGTTTGGTACGAACCGTTTGGGACGAGCCATTTGGTGAAAAGCTGTTTGGGACGAGCCATTTGGTGAAAAGCCGTTTGGGATGAGCCGTTTGGTACGAACTGTTTGGGACGAGCCATTTGGTGAAAAGCTGTTTGGGACGAGCCATTTGGTGAAGAGCCGTTTGGTACGAGCCGTTTGGTACGAACTGTTTGGGACGAGCCGTTTGGTGAAAAGCCGTTTGGTACGAACCGTTTGGGACAAGCCATTTGGTGAAAAGCCGTTTGATACGAACCATTTGGGACGAGCCATTTGGTGAAAAGCCGTTTGGTACGATCCGTTTGGGACAAGCCATTTGGTGAAAATCCGTTTGGGACGAACCGTTAGGTAGGAGCCATTTGGTGAAAAGCCATTTGGTGAAAAGCCGTTTGGGACGAGCCATTTGGTGAAAAGCCGTTTGGTGAAAAGCCATTTGGTGAAAAGCCGTTTGGGACGAGCCATTTGGTGAAAAGCCGTTTGGTACGAGCCGTTTGGTACGAACCATTTGGGACGAGCCGTTTGGTGAAAAGCCGTTTGGTACGAACCATTTGGGACGAGCCATTTGGTGAAAAGCTGTTTGGGACGAGCCATTTGGTGAAAAGCTGTTTGGGACGAGCCATTTGGTGAAAAGCCGTTTGGGATGAGCCATTTGGTGAAGAGCCATTTGGTATGAGCCGTTTGGTACGAACTGTTTGGGACGAGCCGTTTGGTGAAAAGCCGTTTGGTACGAACCGTTTGGGACGAGCCATTTGGTGAAAAGCCGTTTGATACGAACCATTTGGGACGAGCCATTTGGTGAAAAGCCGTTTGGGACGAACCGTTAGGTAGGAGCCATTTGGTGATAAGCCGTTTGGGACGAACCATTAGGTAGGAGCCATTTGGTGAAAAGCCATTTGGTGAAAAGCCGTTTGGGACGAGCAATTTGCTGAAAAGCCGTTTGGTACGAGCCGTTTGGTACGAACCATTTGGGACGAGCCGTTTGGTGAAAAGCCGTTTGGTACGAACCATTTGGGACGAGCCATTTGGTGAAAAGCCGTTTGGTACGAACCATTTGGGACGAGCCATTTGGTGAAAAGCCGTTTGATACGAACCGTTAGGTAGGAGCCATTTGGTGAAAAGCCGTTTGGGACGAATCGTTAGGTAGGAGACATTTGGTGAAAAGCCGTTTGGGACGAGCCATTTGGTGAAAAGCCAAATGGTACGAGCCGTTTAGTACAAACTGTTTGGGACGAGCCATTTGGTGAAAAGCCGTTTGGGATGAGCCATTTGGTGAGGAGCCGTTTGGTACGAGCCGTTTGGTACGAACTGTTTGGGACGAGCCGTTTGGTGAAAAGCCGTTTGGTACGAACCGTTTGGGACGAGCCGTTTGGTGAAAAGCCGTTTGGTACGAACCGTTTGGGACGAGCCATTTGGTGAAAAGCCGTTTGATACGAACCATTTGGGACGAGCCATTTGGTTAAAAGCCGTTTGGAACGAACTGTTAGGTAGGAGCCATTTGGTGATAAGCCGTTTGGGACGAACCATTAGGTAGGAGCCATTTGGTGAAAAGCCATTTGGAGAAAAGCCGTTTGGGACGAGCCATTTGGTGAAAAGCCGTTTGGTACGAGCCGTTTGGTACAAACCATTTGGGACGAGCCGTTTGGTGAAAAGCCGTTTGGTACGAACCATTTGGGACGAGCCATTTGGTGAAAAGCCGTTTGGGACGAACCGTTAGGTAGGAGCCATTTGGTGAAAAGCCGTTTGATACGAACCGTTAGGTAGGAGCCATTTAGTGAAAAGCCGTTTGGGACGAATCGTTAGGTAGGAGACATTTGGTGAAAAGCCGTTTGGGACGAACCGTTAGGTAGGAGCCATTTGGTGAAAAGCCGTTTGGGACGAGCCATTTGGTGAAAAGCCATTTGGTACGAGCCGTTTGGTACAAACCGTTTGGGACGAGCCATTTGGTGAAAAGCCGTTTGGGACGAACCGTTAGGTAGGATCTGACCCAAGTTAGACGGTTTGACAGGAGAGTCTACTAAATACGAGGAGCCATTAGGTAGGAGCCATTTGGTGAAAAGCCGTTTGGGACGAGCCATTTGGTGAAAAACCGTTTGGTACGAGACATTTGGGACGAGCCGTTTGGGACGAGCCGTTTGGTGAAAAGCCGTTTGGTACGAACCGTTTGGGACGAGCCATTTGGTGAAAACCTGTTTGATACGAACCATTTGGGATGAGCCATTTGGTGAAAAGCCGTTTGGTACGAGCCGTTTGGTACGAGCCGTTTGGTACGAACCGTTTGGGACAAGCCATTTGGTGAAAAGCCTTTTGGGACAAACCGTTAGGTAGGAGCCATTTGGTGAAAAGCCGTTTGGGACGAACCGTTAGGTAGGAGCCATTTGGTGAAAAGCCGTTTGGGACGAGCCATTTGGTGAAAAGCCGTTTGGTACGAGCCGTTTGGTACGAGCCATTTGGTGAAAAGCCGTTTGGTACGAACCGTTTGGGACGAGCCATTTGGTGAAAAGCCGTTTGGTACGAACCGTTAGGTAGGAGCCATTTGGTGAAAAGCCGTTTGGGACGAGCCATTTGGTGAAAAGCCGTTTGGTACGAACCGTTTGGGACGAGCCATTTGGTGAAAAGCCGTTTGGTACGAACCGTTTGGGACGAGCCATTTGGTGAAAAGCCGTTTGGGACGAGCCATTTGGTGAAAAGCCGTTTGGTACGAACCGTTTGGGACGAGCCGTTTGGGACGAGCCATTTGGTGAAAAGCCGTTTGGGACGAACCGTTAGGTAGGATCTGACCCCAGTTAGACGGTTTGACAGGAGAGTCTACTAAATACGAGGGGATGTAGGAGGAGCAGCTTTTATTGGTCTCTCGCCTCAGTTTTTCCTTAAGACAGTTATTTTATATTCCAAGCTTTTGTGGTTATATTAACTCTCTTTGTTCTCACAGCTAGATTACCTCAATTTCCAGAAATCTGGATTTTTACTTTGCTTTCTGACCTACAAGCTGAATAAGATGCCTTTGTTCTCCACTGCGAACTTGATAGAAAGATTGGTTTTAGAATGTTTAAAACATAAATTTCAAAAAGAGGAAACAATTAAAACCTTCTACATCTGTCAAAAGAAGAAAACGAAATAACGACATGTTTGCAGCAAATTTCTTCACCTTTTTACCATTATTGACTTAGTTCTTTCCAGATGTTGCATAGAAACATGAAGCAGATCTCTTCTGTTACCCCAATAATTCAATACAACTTAATGTTTTATAATTTCTTTCCACCTGGTACCAGATGTTGCAGATGGCAGATTCATGATAATCAGAACATTGTTATTCAGTCTTAGTGGGTTTTAGCGTTGGTTCAGTTAAACAGTTTATTTCCCCTTTTAAAGCTGGTCTGTTTTTACAGCTTTGACTGACCTGCTGTTGTCCAATGGAGACTTTGTGGGACTCAGGTTGCTGAAGTTGCTGGAGTTGAAGAAACCATCAGTGATGCTGACGTTTCTCTCCCCGCAGGACTTGCAGCACATCTGTCTGTATCCGGGGATCGAACAGTACCGACTCAGCGCCTCCATCTGGCAGAACACAGAGCGGTCACCACGGCAACGTTGCCCTGAAGACACAAAGGGATGAGGTTAACACGAAATGGTACAACTGGAAGATTAAATCGTTTCATCTTTGCTGGTAATTTGGTCCTCCAGGTCAAACTTAAACTATTCTGAATGATACAGTTTATCTCCAATGTTTGTAATCGGAGAAACCAACAAGTTCTGCTGAACAACCAAGATCCTCCAAGAACTTCTAGGCGAGACTTCTGCTCCTCTGTACCCTGTTGGGCAATGCTAATGCTAGCCTGACCCAGTGGGACAGACACCAAGAATAATCAGTTCTGGTCAGATTGATGAACCTTCAAAGCATTAACACTCAACTCAACTATAGAGGCAATGCTCCAAAGGTCCAGTTTTTTTTCATGGCTCTGACTGGTTTTGTTGTTGGTATAATGAGGAAAGACCAGGAGTATATCAAAGGTCAAACTGATCTGAACATTCACTAAGGGATGGATCAGAAGGTTCTTTACTGGGAGACATGTGTGCAGCCGGGAAGTTTGGGTTGGATCTGGAAAGCCAGCGGATGATAGCGTTCTTCTGATCTCCTGAGAAGGAAACACAGACACCAAAAGTCAACTGTTTCGTCAATGGTCCCAGTAAATAAACGTAGTGATTGGTGGAGGCCTACCGTTGCAGGGAGGGGCCTGACAAGGGCGTGTTGCTATTGGCTGAGAATCGCTGCAGTTTCCAGTTGAACCTTCAGGATTTAAACACGCAACCTGACGGTCCTGAGTCCCGTTTCCACATGAGACTGAACACTGTGAACACAGTCATAGTAATTAGGCTCTAAATGGACCGCCGGACTAGATCTAATGAATCTCCAGCATAAAAAGAGTGTGAGGAAGCAGTAAACAAGAAGCTAACAGCATAGAGCTGAACAATATAGAATATCAACACTTAACATGAGCTTCAAGATGAACTGAGTTCAGATCTATAGGAAAGAAGACAGAGTTTGTTGAACAGACAGCAGTTCCACAGAGAAATATAAATTTTAGTGAAAGAGAATCGTGTGAAAATATTAAACAACAACCTTCCGCTCAATGTGGAGAAGACAAAGTAGATGGTTATTGACTCCAGGAGAGGCTCCACCAAACATCGCCCACTGACCATCAACGGCTCCACTGTTCAGAGAGTCAGCAGCATAAAATGCCTGGGGGTGCACATCTTCCATGACCTCTCCTGGACAGCCAACACCACATCATTGGCAAGTAAGGTTCAAAAGAGACCCTTCTTCCTCCGCAAACTGAGAAAAGCAAAGACCCGGCAACCATCATGACCTCTTTCTACAGGGGCACCATAGAAAGCATCCCCACAAGCTGGCAGCTGCAATGCCAACAATAAGTAGACCCTGCAGCGGAAAGTCAATGTACCCAGCATAATCACTGGTGTCCTACTCCCCTCCTTTACAGAAATGTACAGCACCCAGCTCAACCGGAAAACTGCCAACATCATCAGAGACCCCACCCACCCCTCTCACCCCTTCCCAGTCTCCTGCCACCTGAGAGGAGGGCCAGATCTACCAGATCGGGAAACAGCTTTATCCATCAGGCTGTCAGGAAGCTGAAATCTCTACCAACACTTCCACACTTATTGCCCCCCATGCCACTGCTCATCTGACCTCAGTAAGGTCTTTAGATTATGTACAGTTTAATTAAGCGTATATTTATGTACAATTTGCTCATTGACTTTCATTCTTCTAGCTCTGTTTTAAATAGGATCATAGTACTTCTAATATCGCCTTTATATACAGATTGTTATGTTGATTCTTATTTTTTTGCCTACACCTTACTGTACAGAAGCGAGATGCGATTTCGATTCCTCTATGTGTATCTTGTATGTAGAGCAGAATTGACAATAAAGTTGACTTTGACTTAACAGACCAGAAAGAAGGATGAAAGTGGAAGTCTGAACAAATGTAATATTGGTTCTAAAAACAACAGAAAGGAAGTTGGAGACATGTTGTTTAACAAGAGTCAGGCCAGACGTAAGTCAATGACTTCTCCTTACAGGGGTCCAGGGCCCGGTTCTCCAGCCTGCGGGGCAGGGGAACCGGTTGCAGGTCTGTTTGGATTCTGGCCGGTCGTCACCACAGAGCTTGCTGTTCACCGAGCGCTGCTGTTTCCTGCTAGTGGACTCTTGCTGGCAGCTCACCCAGCGCCGCTGCCACCCAGTCAGACCACAGGAGGCGCTGCAGGCCTCCCAGTCTCCAGTCACCCACCTGGTAGTTGGGAAAGAGGCAGCTGTTAACCTGCTGGATGACTCTGGAATAATCATGTTTCCTTGGTCATCTGCGTGAGTTACCGTGGAGATCTGCAGCTTTCAGTGTTGCACTTGCGGCTGATGGGTCTGGGTTTGTTGATGTCGGAGCAGTAGATCCTCTCAACCATTTTCCCATCAGCCTTCCTCCTGCAGCCGAACCTGGTGTACTGCATCCCTGCAACAGACGTTTACATGTAGTCCGTCCCAGGTGGGCTCTGGAGGCTGGACGCCAGTTGGCCGGTACATACCTCCACCACAGGGTTTGGAACAATGAGACCACTTCTTTAGAGCCCACTCATAGACGAGAGCTTCTTCCTGAACCAGATTGGACTCAAGTGAAGATCGGATATGATCCTGAATGATGTAGCTGTAAGACACCGTCACCTTGGAATCCAGGTGAGAACGGACCTGAAGAACAGAAGGAAGGAAAACGTTAGCTCTTCTGGACCTTCTATGCAGAAACACTGACAGTACTGTGTCTCTTCCTGTGGTGACTGACCATGAGTATGACCCCATACTTCAGTGGCCCTTTGGTGTGGAGGGACTCCTGCTCACCAGTCTTGTTGTATTCCCAGACCACACCCTTCTCAATCACCACTCCACTTTCAGGAATCTCATGTTCATCATTGAGAAAGAGGTTATCCGTCTCCTGGTTCTTCACGGCTGCAACATAAAACTCTGAATCGAGATTGTTCTTTAATCAGTGACAGACAAGAGGTCATGGTTCCTTTGGTCCTCTTACAGAGAATGTGAGGGGTCCCCTTAAACTCCTGGATCATGAGACGTCTGGCTCCTTTAGGAATTTCCAGCATCTTTAGGTAACCTGAAGCATGTGGTAAATTATCAGTAAATTAAGGTAATCATTCAGACATTAATGAACAACTAACTGTACGTCTGTCACAACATTATGACCATGGACATCATTAGAACTCTGAAGTTCTGCTTTGGTCCTGGTGTCCAAGCCTTCAGCACTGGATCATATAGCAAACCTGAAGGTGAAGCGCTGATGGACCAGACTGGTTTGTCCAGAACATTTCACCGCTGTTTGACTGAACCAAGATCTGGAGACATTGAAGGCTTAGACAATATATCCAAATGGATGTTGGGAGTAAGATAGTACAACTTTATTTCTATAGCACCTTCCAGAATTTAGAAATCCCAAAGTGCTTCACAATTAACATTAAAACTCGAAAGTTGAACCAAGAGCCAATAAATAAAAACGTTTTTGATTATCCAGAGTCTTTGTGTCACTGAAGAAAGGCACACTGGAAAGAATAAGTTTCAGTTTAGTATGGTTTTAATTTGAGCTTCAGTAATAGAGAAAGTGTGAGTGGTCATAATGTTATGGCTGATCAGTGTGAACACATGTGAGTCTGGTCCAGTTTGGGTCACCTAGCTTCCTGGTGCTGCGGGTGAAGTTTCCTTTGACAATCTTGCAGGTGGAATCATCTCCTCCACAGACTCCACACTGGTCCTCGCGCTGGTCTGATGCGATCTGCCCATCGCATCCTACATGCTGGGGGGGGCAAAAGGAGAGAGGCATTACTGCTGGATGTATTGGACCATACTTTGAGTAAAATAAGAATTTATTCACCAATATAACGTTTTTATTTTCCTCTTTTATTTCTCTTTAAATTAGTAACAACATTCAGGAGAAGAACAGTTCAGGATGTGAGTCACACTTGGAAACCGAAGCACAATAAAGACCTCACACTCTCCTCGGACGCAGACGCTGTAGGCGTCGTCGTAGGAACACAGCGTCCCATCATGCACCATTCTGTTCATGAACATCACGGCGCCCGTCTCCTTGGACTGACAGTGGAGACGGCAGCGCTCATCCTCTGCACACAAACACACACATACAGCTGCACTCAGAGAGATTTAAGGTAGAATATTTGAAGATGATCATAAAACATCCTGGAAAGACACCAGATTCTTCTCAGATGATGAAGAGTTAAAGGGAGGAGAGGCTCAGAGTTTCCTTCCAACAACAGATTCCTGCCTGATGACTTTAACATGTGAGACACACACACGCTTCTCACCATATAAGGACTTCCATTCATTCTAACTGTATTTATGCCCCGGACATCTACCCTAACCTTGACCCCTGACCTCTGACCTGGAAAACAGGACACAGAGTTTTGGTTGTGGTAAGTTCTTTGGTCTTCAGAAGGTTAGTGAAAAGGTACTAAATAGCCTAAACAAGTACAAACACACACTGGCTTGTTTTGGGGGATTTGTGAGGACCTTACACATTAAATAATGCATTCCAAGGACATTAGAACCTAGATGAACCCAGATCTAGAGTGGGTCAGTCCCACTTCTGAAAAATGCCCTCACTTCTAGATTTAAACCCAGAGGTCCTCAAAAAGACATCTGACCACAGCAGAGATGACTGTTTATCTCTTTAGGTTCAGCAGCTAGGAATGATTTAGCTAGAGCGTGCTGAGTCTCTGTTTACTGTCAGCATGTTAGCAAAACTGTGTCTGGTGTGTATTTACGGTCAGGATGCTCATATGGAAGCCAGTGATGCTTCATTCCTTCATGTTCCAGGAATGGATTCCAGGCTTTACACTGATCCTCCCTGAAACACAGAGAGACATCAGATGAGCCACGGTCAGCCAGAGGACACCGAGCCCAACTTCAGACGTACCGACCTAAAGTCCGTCAGGGGAGGACAGGCCTCCTGGCTGCACAGCTGGAACTCGTAGCTGTTCCCGTAACAGGTGCGCCCTCCGTTGGCTGGGCTGAGAATGATGATAGGTAAGAGTGTCTGATTGGTGCATCTGATGTGTGACATCACTGTTGATCGCCAGCTCACTCACGGTGGGTTATCGCACTGTCTGGTCCGAAACCTGACCCCGCCCCCGCAGGTCCGGGAGCAGCTGCCGAATGGACTCCATCTTCCCCAGTTGCCATGTTGCTTCAGGAGGTTTGGCGTCAACTTTATACAGAAGCCTTTGAAGCAGTGCTGCATAGATAGTTGCCTTGGTGACACATTTTGGACTAATCTAGTTCTGCAGATAAAGACTAAAACAGATCCCGTCGTTGACCAACCACACCCCCCTAAACTGAGAGGCCATGCTTAGCTTTTCATCGGGTCTTTATTCTCTTCTGCCATACACAACATTAAAGCTCAAACACCTCAATAACCAAAGTTTATATGAGCCATTTTAGTCTGGTTTCCGCCCCCACCATAGTACAGAAACAGCTCTGGTAAAGGTCACCACCAACCTTCTGATGGAGGCTGTTTCTGGTCTCCTCATCATTCTCATCCTTCATCTCATTTGACACAAGTTCTCCTAATATTCATCTGAACAGATTAGCCTCCATTAGCGCTAGTCATACTCGCCTGGCTTACCTCATATCTTTCATAGCACACCCAGTTTATCCATTTCAAATCCCACTCCTCAACTTTGTTTCCCATTTCTGTAGGTGTATGGTTCAGTATTAGGACTCCTTCTATCCATTATTTACATCCTCCCTCTTAGCCAAATATTCTGTAAATATAATATCAACTTCCACTGTTATGCAGATGACACCCAGCTCTATGTTTCTTCCTAATCCAGTACCTCCCTATCAGACTGTCTTATGGAGATCAGACCTTGGTTCTCCTCTAATGTTCTCAAACAGTAATAAAACTGAAGTGTTACTCGTTGGCACAGCCTCCACTTTTACCAAACTCCACAGTTTCTCCATTAACATTAATAACTCCTCTGTTCATCCATCCCCTCAGGTAAACAGTCTGGGTATCATTCCTGATATTATCCTCTCATATCAAATATATCAGCCGCTCTGCATACTTCCACCTACGTAACATTAACAGACTCCGTCCTTTCCTTAACCCCCATCTTGCTGCCATCCTCGTCTCTCTTCTTCTCGGTCTCCCTAATAAGTCCCTTTATAAACTCCTCCAGAACTCTGCCGCTCGGATCAGAACCAGGACTCCCTCCAGAGAACCCCAGTTCTTCAGCAGCTTCACTGGTCGCCCAGAGAATCCTGGATCAACGTTAAAAATCTAATTGTGGCGTCTAAGTGCCTCTATAGCCCCGCCCCTCCTGCTTCCCATCGTTCTCTTAGATCTTCATCAGCCAATCAACTTGTTCCTTTTTCCCGGCTTGTCACCATGAGGAGCAGAGCTTTCAGTCGCTCTGGAATCACTTTATCCTTGAAATATAGAATCTCTAACTTTATTTAAATTACAAAACAATCTGTTCAAATGGTCTGATTCACTTTAGACACTGATTCTGTTGCTGTCCTGTCTACTTATTTGCTAATTGATTTGTTGTTGTGTTGATGTATTATTTTTCTGTTTTTTGTTCTCCGTAAGGTGACCTTGGGTTTTAGAAAGGCGCCCTCAAATAAAATATATTATTATTATACATTTTCTTATTATTGTTCTTATTTTTCTTAAACTCTTCCACAGATTGAAAATGACCTTTCATTATGATGAAGTCATTGTGTTGTCTGGTAAGATTTTCATGCTCAGAACGGACCTCAAATATCATGAGTCAAAGAACCATGGTCTTACCTTCCCTGGTCCACACTTGGTCCCATCAAGTGGTGGGCCTTTCTTGGTCTTACAGAAAAACGGGTTGTTGTAGTCGCTGCACCACAGCTGTTTGCAGGGGTCAGGGGTCGCATACTGAACACACACACACAAACATTTAGCAGATCATTTAGTGGTATGATGTCACTGATCTGGTTTAAAACTGAATGAATCAGAAATCTTTCCAGATGGGATCAGCCCCATGACAGAAAAACCTGCAAACGGATCCAGACATGAGGAGAGAAATTCCAACAGGACTTTTATGAGCTTCCTGATGTTTTCAGTGAAGAGTCCAGATGTTGACCAAGTCCAGCTGAATCATTTGTTCAGAACGTCAACTGAAATTGGACCAGATAGCAGGAAACCTTTCCCAACGCTCAGATTAAGCAGCTCTTGGTCTGATAAGCTGAGGGATCTTTGGCTCCTGTGGTTTCCCTCACATCCTTCTTCTCTGCATCACTTTTCCTTTGAACTTGTTCAAGATTGGAAACACATTTCAGCTCAGAGGCTCCAGCTTCCTTTTTGTTTCTCAGTCACGCTGACGTCTACCGCTAAGTCCAATCTCGTTTTTATTTCTAATATTGAGACAAGAACCGCTCCAGAAATATTCTGGAGTTGTTCTGTAAATGGTTGGATGGATGATGTCACCAGATCTTATTAGGTGGTCTGATCATATAAATATTCACACAGGTTTGATGTTTTCTACAGGAGAACCGACTCAGGTCAGATGTGAAGGGTCACTAACCCGGTTCGGTAAGAACCCCGGATCCAGTTTGGACTCTCCAGGGACACCGACAGACTTACGGCAGTACACAGACTAAATCCTGGCCCAAAGTCGAAGCGACACTGCTGGTCCATGGAGTACTGGAAGCCCGGTAGCTGAGCCTGAGCCGGCCACTCGTGGTTGAAGGGATCATCGCGTAGACAGTCGTAGGTGCTGCGGGCAGACAGACCAACTGTGGTTGAAAAGTGTGACTACATTGGAAACCCGACCTGGGCCACTGCTGGTACTTACTCCAGGTACCTGTGCAGCTCACTCCAGCTGCAACTGGACCAGTGGTACCGGTAGAAGGTTGCCTGGACCCTCGGAGACATGATGCTGCCCAGTGGGACATCATCAGCACAGTCGTTCATCTCACCATCATGCTCCATGCCCAGCCTGGAGACACAGACGGAAGGGTTGACTCCACGCTGACACCTTCTGTCATTCATCTGATTCCTAGTTCAGTTATTTATTACTAAATGAGTCGTATTATTGACCCCCGCCAGGAGGTCATGTTTTCTCTCTGTCAGCAACATAACTCCAAATGTTAAGGACGAATTTCGAGGAAACTTTCAGGAAATGTCTGCAATGAGACCAGGGACAACATATTAAATTTTGGGGTTGATGCAATATGAAGCACCTCTCTATCCACCGACCAGCGGTGCTAACCTCTCCTCCCGTCTCAGAGAGCTCACAGACAGCTGATCTCGCTCAGCAGCCCTGCTACGGGTGGAGGAGATAAACAGCAGATTAATCACACTTACGCGACTCTCCCATCTCTGCTGAAAGAGCACAGCGACAGCATGAACACAGCCATGCCTCTCATTAACAGACATTTTATTGGAAAAGTACCAAAAGTTAGTGGGGTTGGGGGGATGAGTGGCCCTGGTGGAGGTCTGCGGTGTCTGAGGGCTTTTCTAGCTATTATCATGATGATGATGTTTCTGCTGTGACTCACACGTGTCCGGTCTCATGCGCAGCGACAAAAGCTGAGGAGAAGCCATCTTCCAGAACCAGAACACAGCTCCGGTGCAGCTTACACATTCCTGTAACTGGAGCATAACCTGCAGACCAGAGGCCAGACGGTCTTCAGAGATCAGTTCTACATGCTGTACTGGAAGTATTACCAGATGAATATGAAGGAGTAAATCTGTAGATAGAAGCCACGTTTCTGGTGACCCTTGTGGCTCCTAGTGGTAGTAGTAGTATTAAAGTACGCGTACCCTGCATGCCTGTGGGACCAAACTCCTGGCGGGTCAGGTAGATGGTGTGGTCGTGCTGCTCGGCATGGCTCTGCTCTATCTGCTGAAGATACGACCATCCACACACGTTCTCCAGGCTCTTCTGAGGGTTCCCCACAGAGATCAGCTCCTGGGACTGATGGACGCAGAACAAATCAACGTTTATCTGCCTAAGGGGTTCAGAGGTCAATGGGCTAACACAGGTCTACTGAAAGTGGAACAGGACCACCAGACATAAGAGACGGGTCTGAACTTCTAGAAATGTGAGCAGGCTGGTTTTACCTCCAACATTGCTGGAAGCTAATGGTTCTGTTGGGTTTTAGCCAGAGCAGACGACCAACTACCTGAACGTCAGGAACCTTCAGGTTAAAATCAGACATCTGCTGCCTGGTGACCAGGTCATACCTTTGTTCCAGAGAGCATGATGATCCTGGCCACAACTATGTTTATGTTGGCCCCAAGAGAATGATCCTGGTAGATCTCGTTAACCTGGAAGAGACAAACAATCATCCCAGTGTGCTGGAGGACCATCTGATCGTTCAGCTCTTCAGATAACAGCCCAGAGAAATCTGGATAAATAACGCCAAACCACAATATTTTGGGCCTGAAACTCAGAATTCAGGAAACAAATCCAACCAGAAGTAAACCTTGGAAATTGCTCCACCAAAGCTGGAGGAAGATCTGGTTCTAGATTTTTTCTGATTTTTGGGCAGAGAACCCAATTCTTGTTGCTCCTGAGTTGTTGATGTGGTCATTTTTCATCCTGCAGCAGCTTTAAGAGCCGTTCTGATCTGCAGCATCAACACCTTCATGAACGAAAGAAGAACTCAGCTTTCTGTCTCCACCTACGATGTTCATCAGGGTCAGCAGATACTTTAGGATGTGGTCTCGGCCGTGGAAAAGAACAAGAGAATAATCCACCGCCAGCAGCACCTGGAGGACGAAGAGGCCAGGTCAGCACCAATCAGACAGCAAGGAATGTAACTTTATAACTTTATAGGTAGAGCAAAGGAACTGATTAAAAACACCTGGAGAATGAATCAGCACAGAAACCCTTAAAAACATGGGAAATAGAAAAGATAGAAAACCTAATATTTGGCCTTCGGTCATGTTTCCAGTTCTAACCAACAGTTTCTGCTCTGAAAAACCTGGACAAACGTTTCTGATGCATCACTTTTAAGACTTTCAGAACTTTCATCAAAGAGTCTCGGTTCTGTGGTGCTGTTCATACCAAAGCAGCAACTCAGTCATTTCATGTGGTTCAGCTAAAATAATCTAGACGGCCAAATGGTTTTTCTCCTGAAGCTCAGCTGAGTCCTCATCTATGATAGGCGGCAGGACTGAGCAGTAGATTGACTCCTAGGACTTTAAATGTTTAATAACTGATTGAAGACCTTCTTTAAGGAAGAATCTGTGGTTCAGTGGAATCCACCTACCTCAATGTGGAACATCTCCCCCGTGGCGTCGCGCCGTCGGCGAGTCGACCCGCTTGGAACCACAGTCGGGTTCAACTTCAGAGATCCTAGGAGCGGACCTGCAAACACATGATTCGTTTCTCAACACATTTTATTCAGTTTCTAAAGATCAGGATGATTCATGTCCTGTGACTCCTTTAGGGGGGGGAGTTGCTCCTGAGGACTGAGACGTTTGGGTGTCCGTCCTGGGCTGGTTACCTCAGTGTACCTTTAGGAAAGAAGCAGGTCGCTAAACTAGATAAATTGTAGAGAGGGCCTTTGTTAATCTAATGCTGCTTCACAGATCTGGCCAAGGTTTCCCCAAGTAGCACCTTGTCCAGGTGGTTCTCCCTGCTGCTGATGGAGGACGGTTCTTCATGCAGCACCAGGTGACGCACCAGAGATCAAGACTGCCCAGCCTGAAATCGTTGCACATTCCTGGAATAGTTTACTGGCGTTGTGGACAGTAGAGAGAGGCATCTGCTAACCCTCCAACGGTTATTGAGGAACATCTTTTCTACTCAGTTCGGTGATTAAAATGGTTCCTGTTTTCAGTCCAAAGACAGGAGCAGATGGATCTGTAGATGTCCACATGTGATGATGTCCAACAGCTGATGAACATGTTTGACATGTAGACTGTCCTGTGTCTGAACACACGTCAGCCGTCAGAGACATGAAGATCAGATGAACTACGTCTCGACTCTAATCTTCTAGAGCTGTGAGGGCCAGACTGCCACGTCGCTGCTGGCTCACCCCAACTTTCTCTCTAGACGTTCAGTGTGTGTATGTGTTTGGGCATTTTTAGGCTTTTACTGGGTTTCATGTTGGGTTTTAGTGCCGTTATGTGTGTTGAAATGTGTGTTTTACAGCATTTTTCTATGCTTCAGTGTTTTGGTTGCATATTTTTCTGTCTCTCAGTGTGTCTCTTAGTGTGTATTTTAGCCTAAAGCCTTGTCGGCTCAGCCAACTTTCCTGGACCTTTTCCATCATTTTATTTTCCTTCTTTCCTTCAGCAGCTGGAATGAAGGACGTGGAAGAAGCTGCAGCAGCTCTGCTTTGTTCATTAGCATGGACGAGGGTTAGCATGCTAGCATGCTAGCACAATGCAACGGTCTGCTGAACACAGGTCAGCCCCCCCCCCGACTGAAACATCTGCTGTGTTTCCATGGACACTAGCTTTAAGACCCATTTCCATTACTTTAATTCTGATTGGCTCATTGACCATGGTGATGACATCATCACCCCTGAATGGACCCAGATAACTGTGATTGACCTCCTGATGACTGATACTAATGACTGGAGCCATGAAGCCTTATTATGAACAGAACCGGTGCTGGACTCACCTCGCAGGTAATCCTCTGAGCTTTGATTAGCAGCTGACGGTTTCTTGATGATGGCTGAGGAGCGATAAACAACGTGCCTACGGTCACCTTCATCATCCTCCTTATCGTCTTCTAACGGTTCAATGAAAAACTCGTCTGCTCCGGTCCGGATCATCCCTGCCTGGAGAAACAAGAGCAGGAATCTGCTGTAAGTCGGTTCTGGATCCGTTTACCTCCAAGGAACCAAGTTCATCATCATCAGCGTCTTGTTCATCACTTGAAAGGAAAATGTTCCTCCTCATCTGGCCTCACACAGTGGATCTCCATGAAGTGAAGCTTCATGAGGTGAAGCTTCATGAAACTTCACCTCATGGAGCTTCACCTCATGGAGCTTCACCTCATGGAGCTTCATGAGGTGAAGCTTCATGAGGTGAAGCTTCATGAGGTGAAGCTCCATGAGGTGAAGCTCCATGAGGTGAAGCTTCATGAGGTGAAGCTTCATGAGGTGAAGCTCCATGAGGTGAAGCTTCATGAGGTGAAGCTTCATGAGGTGAAGCTCCATGAGGTGAAGCTTCATGAGGTGAAGCTTCATGAGGTGAAGCTCCATGAGGTGAAGCTTCATGAGGTGAAGCTTCATGAGGTGAAGCTTCAATAGGTGAAGCTTCATGGAGGTGAAGCTTAATAAGAGGAAGCTTCATGAGGTGAAGCTTCATGAGGTGAAGCTCCATGAGGTGAAGCTCCATGAGGTGAAGCTTCATGAGGTGAAGCTTCATGAGGTGAAGCTCCATGAGGTGAAGCTTCATGAGGTGAAGCTCCATGAGGTGAAGCTCCATGAGGTGAAGCTCCATGAGGTGAAGCTTCATGAGGTGAAGCTTCACCTCCATGGAGTGAAGGTTCTTTAGAGAACATGAGCGATCCTTCAGAGACAGTAAAGTTCTGCTAGAACGTCCTGATGAGGATCTAAGCTTTAACCAGGTTCACAGCAGATTTATTTCAGCTCAGCCTTGTCTATTTCTGGCATGATATCAGAGTGATTCTGGTTCTGGACGTTTGGACCAGTCCAGTTCTGGAAAAAGATCTGGTTTATCAGGAAAGGTGTCACCTACCAGCCCGTCACAGTTGCTGATGGCCACAGATGTGCCGTCCAGGTCTGACACAGTTCCTGTGTAGAAGCAGCCGTCTTCTCTGATTGGCTGAGAGCGCAGGTGTCCTGACTCCTCCCACTCCAAGGTGGCTGTGGGGGCGATGAGACGGGAGTTTGGACGCAGCCTCAGGTGGAGATCCTGACCAAACAGCGTCACATTGTAGAAGAGCTCCGCCTCTTCTTTGGGACTCCTCCCTCTCCATGAATGGCTAAATGATGATGACCAAGTGGGCGGGGCCTGTTGTGCCTGGGAGTATTTGGGTGTGTCCTCAGTGGAGGGGGCGTGTCTTTTGCTTCGGTATGGATTGTGGGCGGAGACTGATGCTGACAAGAATCTTCCCTCTGAGTCGGTTCTGATTGGACGAACGATGCTGAACTCTGACACAACCTGATGAAGAGAACCTGAGGGACAGGAAGAGAAATGTTTATCATCAGAAGTTCATCAAAGTTCATCATCAGAGGAACGTCTGCAGCAGCTCATCAGAACCATTGCTGACCCATTCAGCGTTATGTGGAACCAGCAGCACCTTCAACAGAACCTTCATTACAAACCCAGAAAACGTCCATCACCCAAGGCCCGACACCGACCCGACACTGACCCGAGACACAGACACAAGAATCAAGGCCCAACACCAACCTGGCACCGACACAAGGCTGACCCAACATCGACACCGACCCGAGACCGAAATGAGACCGACCAGAGACCTGACATCGACCCAAGACCCGACTCTCTGGTTCTGCCTGGTTCACTAATCAGCTCCTGGAGTAGGGTCAGAACTCTGGTGTTCATTATGGTACCAAAGGAAGGCTCTTCATGGTACCTTGGGGCTGGACAGAACTCGCAGGGTCGGGTCTGGCACCATGGGCGCCGTCCATCTGGTCCTCAAAAGTATTCACACCCCTCCCAATTTAGGTTTAAGGTCACATGTTTCTGACTGGAAGTAATATAAGGGTTCTGGAGCGGTCCAGGTTCTGGTATCTGTAGAGGGAGCTGAAGCTTACGGTGAAGGTGAGGAGAGATGGAGCTCATCACCGGGTCAGATCAGAACCAGAAGAACTCTGGAGGTTCTGAGTTAGCTCCGCCCCTATTTTGAGGAGTTAGCCCCTCCCCCTCTTGTGCTGGGTTAGCCCCACCCCCTCTCGTGATGAGTTAGCTCCGCCCCCTCTTGTGCTGGGTTAGTCCCGCCCCCTCTCGTGATGGGTTAGGGTAGGTCTGTTTATTTTATCTTCAGTCTCAGATTTTAAGTCCAAATCTGCCAGGGGTATGAATACTTTTGGGTTCACCTATGGGTTTGAGGAGCACAAGGAGGTCAAAAGGTCAACCTAGTTCTCCATGTGCTCCAAAGCTCTGCAGCATCTTCTAAAATCTGCCCAGAAAACACCTGATGCGGCTCCACCAATCAAAGAAGACTCTGAACACGCTGGCTTCACCTGGATGTGCAACAAGCTCGTGGTTCTTCATAAGAGTAATGAAGGTTCCTGCTGGTGGTTCCTCCTGGGGGTTCCTGCTACAGGTTCCGGCTGGTTCCTGCTGGTGGTTCCTGCTACTGGTTCATGGTGCTGGTTCCTGTTACTGGTTCATGGTGCAGGTTCCTGATGCTGGTTCTTGCTACGGGTTCCTGATGCTGGTTCCTGCTACTGGTTCCTGCTGCCGGTTCCTGCTACTGGTTCATGGTGGTTCCAGCTACTGGTTCCTGCTGCTGGTTCCTGCTACTGGTTCATGGTGTAGGTTCCTGGTGGTTCCTGCTGGTGTTTCCTGTTGGTTCCTTTTGCTGGTTCCTGTTCCTGCTGATGGTTCCTGCTACTGGTTCCTGGGGCTGATTCTTGCTGGTGGTTCCTTCGGATGGTTCCTGCAGGTTCCTGGTTCCTCAGAGCTGGATTATTCTCCCTCTGGATCATATCTGAGCATCTTGAAGCTGTCTGGAACCACATCTTGTCCTTCTGGAGTTAATTTCTTCTGCAGATTTCTCTTCTTTCATCTGAGATCATTTTAATCTTTGCTTCTCTCTGCTCCAGATGGTTTCAGAGTAAAACTCTTCCTGTTTCCTCCTTTTTGCAGCCAAGTTTTTTTTTTCTCTCTCTCTGCATCTGTCTGGTTTTGGGTCAGTTTTTATGTCTTCATTTTCTGGTTTGTCCTTTATTTTCAGGTTCTTTCTGTTCTGATGTAGTTTAGAGGTTTACTAAATCTGACCTGGTTTAGCTGGAGTTTTCTTGCTCTCCTTCAGGTTGTTTCCTTGTGGTTTGGATCATTATTCCTGCGTCTCTACAGCTTCAACGTTTCTGCTTCTTCCTCGTCTCTGTATGGAGGTCTGGATCATTGTTCTGGGAGGAGAACTTGTCCTGGAAGAACACCAGGATCCCTCTGACTCCTTCAGGTCCGTTCCTCTGGAGCGCGCTCAGTAACCTCCGACTGTTTCCTCTCTGGAACCTCAGACAGATGGATGTTCACACACACACTGGCAGGAGGATTTGGTGAAATCTGATCTGAATGGTTCTCATTCTCTGAGCGCCTGAAACACATAAACACTGAGACTTCTGGAGGAAAGCTGGTGATCTGGTCAGAGGCTGGAGGACCTCACCACCACAGAAGAAGAAGACGACACAGGAACTGGACTTCAGCAGAGTCAGTCTGAGCTCACCTGAGTGTTTGCTGATGTACACAGAGAAGAAACAGCTGATCTGAAGCAGGAAGACGATAATCAGAAGTCCGTGACGAAGCTGGTCCATGCTGGGAGGGACGGAGACAGACAGGAGGACAGAGGGACGTCCTCTGAGACGGACGGATCCAGACTGACTGAGAGCAGCGGAGCTCCAACTCCTCCAGTCTGTCATTATCTCCTCCCTCTGCAGTGTGTGTGTGTGTGTCTCAGATTGTGAGTCGGTAGACATAATATGATGTTGTGACTTTGGACCAAAAGGAAGCAGAAACCCTAAAGCTTCTCTGTGGGACAGCTCCACCTGCTGGACAACACCTGCACACACAGCCAGAGGTGATAATGGTGCAATCAGCCTTTAATCTGCATCCTAAAACAGATAGTCAACTCCAGCCAGGTCCAAACCAAATGTTCTGATAGGAAGAGAGGAACCTCCAGGTGGTCCATGATGAGACCTGTATGAACATGGAGATGAAGAGAGGAACCGGACAGAACACAGCAAGGTTCTAATGGGCCGAGCGCTGGTGAACTGAGATGATGCTGGGACATCCAGTGAAACATCTCAAGCTGAGCATGTGAAGAATCAGGGTTAGCAGCAGAGGATGAGGATGGTCTCCACCTTGTTCTCCACCAGATAGTTCCTAGTTCCTCACTTGGGTTCCATGCCTGCTGCAGATAAATCCAGTCAGAGCTCATCTTCTTCCCTCCTGAAGAACCTTCACCAGCCTTCTTCTTCATCTGTATGAGAAGACTAAGAACACACCTGGTAACATCTGTCAGTCTCAGAAATACGCCACGTTCTCCTCCTGAACTTTCCCAAAAAAGCGTCTGAAACATCAAACATCTCAGTGACCTTGTAGTCCTCCGGGGTTTTCCACCTGCAGATCAAGAATAAAACTCATTTCTTCCACAAGTAAATCATGTAAATCTGCTGCTGGAGTTAAATCTGCTCCAGAGTCTAGAACCAGAACCAGGACCAGGACCAGGACCAGAACCAGAACCAGAACCAGGACCAGGACCAAGACCAAGACCAAGAACAAGAACAAGACCAGAACCAAGACCAGAACCAAGAACAAGACCAAGAACAAGAACAAGAACAAGACCAGAACCAGAACCAGGAACAAGACCAGAACCAGAACCAGGAACAAGACCAGAACCAAGACCAGAACCAAGACCAGAACCAAGACCAGAACCAAGACCAAGAACAAGACCAAGACCAGAACCAAGACCAAGAACAAGACCAGAACCAAGACCAAAAAGACCTGAACCAAGACCAGAACCAGGACCAGGACCAAGACCAGAACCAAGACCAGAACCAGAACCAGGACCAAGAACAGGACCAAGAACAAGACCAAGAACAAGACCAGAACCAAGAACAAGACCAGAACCAAGAACAAGACCAGAACCAAGACCAGAACCAAGACCAGGACCAGGACCAGGACCAAGACCAGAACCAAGACCAGAACCAGGACCAGGACCAAGAACAAGAACAACACCAGAACCAAGAACAGGAACAAGACCAGAACCAAGACCAAGAAAAAGACCAGAACCAAGACCAGGACCAGGACCAAGACCAGAACCAAGACCAGAACCAAGACCAGAACCAAGACCAGAACCAGAACCAGGACCAGGACCAAGACCAGGACCAGAAACAAGACCAAGACCAAGACCAAGACCAAGACCAAGAACAAGACCAGAACCAAGACCAGAACCAGGACCAGGACCAAGACCAAGACCAAAACCAAGAACAAGACCAGAACCAAGACCAGAACCAAGAACAAGAACAACACCAGAACCAGAACCAGAACTAGGACCAAGACCAGGACCAGGAACAAGACCAGAACCAAGACCAGAACCAGAACAAGACCAGAACCAAGACCGAGAACAAGACCAAGACCAGAACCAAGACCAAGAACAAGACCAGAACCAAGAACAAGACCAGAACCAAGAACAAGACCAGAACCAAGACCAGGACCAGGACCAGGACCAAGACCAGAACCAAGACCAGAACCAGGACCAGGACCAAGAACAAGAACAACACCAGAACCAAGAACAGGAACAAGACCAGAACCAAGACCAAGAAAAAGACCAGAACCAAGACCAGGACCAGGACCAAGACCAGAACCAAGACCAGAACCAAGACCAGAACCAAGACCAGAACCAGAACCAGAACCAGGACCAGGACCAAGACCAGGACCAGAAACAAGACCAAGACCAAGAACAAGACCAGAACCAAGACCAGAACCAGGACCAGGACCAAGACCAAGACCAAAACCAAGAACAAGACCAGAACCAAGACCAGAACCAAGAACAAGAACAACACCAGAACCAGAACCAGAACTAGGACCAAGACCAGGACCAGGAACAAGACCAGAACCAAGACCAGAACCAGAACAAGACCAGAACCAAGACCGAGAACAAGACCAAGACCAGAACCAAGACCAAGAACAAGAACAAGACCAGAACCAAGACCAAGAAGGAGACCAGCACCAAGACCAGAACCAAGACCAGGACCAAGACCAGAACCAAGACCAGAACCAGAACCAGGACCAAGACCAGGACCAAGAACAAGACCAGAACCAAGAACAAGACCAGGAACAAGACCAGAACCAAGACCAGAACCAGAACAAGACCAGAACCAAGACCGAGAACAAGACCAAGACCAGAACCAAGACCAAGAACAAGACCAGAACCAAGACCAAGAAAAAGACCAGAACCAAGACCAGAACCAAGACCAGGACCAGGACCAAGACCAGAACCAAGACCAGAACCACAACCAGGACCAAGACCAGGACCAAGAACAAGAACAAGACCAGAACCAAGAACAAGACCAGAACCAAGACCAGGACCAAGACCAGAACCAAGACCAGAACCAGGACCAGGACCAGGACCAGGACCAAGAACAAGAACAAGACCAGAACCAAGACCAGGAACAAGACCAGAACCAAGACCAAGAAAAAGACCAGAACCAAGACCAGGACCAAGACCAGAACCAAGAACCAGAACCAGGACCAGGACCAGGACCAGGACCAGGACCAGGACCAGACCCAGGACCAAGACCAAGACCAGAACCAAGAACAAGAACAAGAACAAGAACAAGACCAGAACCGAGACCAGAACCAAGAACAAGAACAAGACCAGAACCAAGACCAGAACCAAGACCAGGACCAGGACCAGGACCAGGACCAGGACCAGACCCAGGACCAAGACCAAGACTAAGACCAGAACCAGAACCAAGAACAAGAACAAGACCAGAACCAAGACCAGAACCAAGACCAGGACCAGGACCAAGACCAGAACCAAGACCAGAACCAGAACCAGAACCAGGACCAAGCCCAGGACCAGGAACAAGACCAGAACCAGACCAGAACCAGAACAAGACCAGAACCAAGACCAGATCAAGACCAAGACCAGAACCAAGACCAAGAACAAGACCAGAACCAAGACCAAGAACAAGACCAGAACCAGAACCAAGACCAGAACCAGAACCAGGACCAGGACCAAAAACAAGAACAAGAACAAGAACAAGAACAAGACCAGATCCAAGACCAAGAACAAGACCAGAACCAAGACCAGAACCAAGACCAGGACCAGGACCAAGACCAAGACCAAGACCAAGACCAGGACCAAGAACAAGAACAAGAACAAGAACAAGAACAAGAACAAGAACAAGAACACAACCAAGACCAGGACCAAGACCAGATCCAAGACCAGAACCAGGACCAGGACCAAGACCAGAACCAAGACCAGAACCAAGACCAGAACCAAGACCAGAACCAAGACCAGAACCAGAACCAGGACCAGGACCAAGAACAAGAACAAGAACAAGAACAAGAACAAGAACAAGAACAAGAACAAGACCAGAACCAAGACCAAGAACAAGACCAGAACTAAGACCAGAACCAAGACCAGGACCAAGACCAGAACCAGAACCAGGACCAAGACAAGGACCAAGAACAAGAACAAGAACAAGACCACAACCAAGACCAGGACCAAGACCAGATCCAAGACCAGAACCAGGACCAGGACCAAGACCAAGACCAGAACCCAGACCAAAACCAAGACCAGAACCAGGACCAGGACCAAGACAAGAACCAGAACCAAGACCAAGACCAGAAACAAGACCAGGACCAGAACCAGAACCAGGACCAAGACCAAGACCAAGACTAGAACCATGACCAGAACCAAGACCAGAACCAGGACCAGAACCAGAACCAAGACCAAGACCAGGAACAAGACCAGGAACAAGACCAGAACCAGGACCAGGACCAGGACCAAGACCAAGACCAAGACCAGAACCAGAACCAAGACCAAGACCAGAACCAGGGCCAAGACCAGAACCAAGACCAAGACCAAGACCAAGACATGAACCAAGACCAAGACCAGAACCAAGACCAGAACCAAGACCAGGAACAAGACCAGAACCAGAACCAGAACCAAGACCAAGACCAAGACCAGAACCAAGACCAGGACCAAGACCAAGACCAGGACCAAGACCAGGACCAAGACCGGAACCAAGACCAAGACCAGGACCAAGACCAAGACCAGAACCAAGACCAGGACCAAGAACAAGAACCAAGACCAGGATCAAGAACCAAGACCAGAACCAAGACCAGAACCAAGACCAGAACCAAGACCAGAACCAAGACCAGGACCAAGACCAAGACCAGGACCAGGACCAGTACCAAGAACAAGAACCAAGACAAGGATCAAGAACCAAGACCAGAACCAAGACCAGGACCAGAACCAAGACCAAGAAAAAGACCAGAACCAAGACCAGGACCAAGACCAGAACCAAGAACCAGAACCAGGACCAGGACCAGGACCAGGACCAGGACCAGGACCAGACCCAGGACCAAGACCAAGACCAGAACCAAGAACAAGAACAAGAACAAGACCAGAACCGAGACCAGAACCAAGAACAAGAACAAGACCAGAACCAAGACCAGAACCAAGACCAGGACCAGGACCAGGACCAGGACCAGGACCAGGACCAGGACCAGACCCAGGACCAAGACCAAGACCAAGACCAAGACCAGAACCAGAACCAGAACCAAGAACAAGAACAAGACCAGAACCAAGACCAGAACCAAGACCAGGACCAGGACCAAGACCAGAACCAAGACCAGAACCAGAACCAGAACCAGGACCAAGCCCAGGACCAGGAACAAGACCAGAACCAGAACCAGACCAGAACCAGAACAAGACCAGAACCAAGACCAGAACAAGACCAAGACCAGAACCAAGACCAAGAACAAGACCAGAACCAAGACCAAGAACAAGACCAGAACCAAGACCAGAACCAGAACCAGGACCAGGACCAAAAACAAGAACAAGAACAAGAACAAGAACAAGAACAAGACCAGAACCAAGACCAAGAACAAGACCAGAACCAAGACCAGAACCAAGACCAGGACCAGGACCAGGACCAAGACCAAGACCAAGACCAAGACCAAGACCAAGACCAAGACCAGGACCAAGAACAAGAACAAGAACAAGAACAAGAACAAGAACAAGAACAAGACCACAACCAAGACCAGGACCAAGACCAGATCCAAGACCAGAACCAGGACCAGGACCAGGACCAGGACCAGGACCAGGACCAGGACCAGGACCAGGACCAAGACCAAGACCAGAACCAAGACCAGAACCAAGACCAGAACCAAGACCAGAACCAAGACCAGAACCAGAACCAGGACCAAGAACAAGAACAAGAACAAGAACAAGAACAAGAACAAGAACAAGAACAAGAACAAGAACAAGACCAGAACCAAGACCAAGAACAAGACCAGAACTAAGACCAGAACCAAGACCAGGACCAAGACCAGAACCAAGACCAGAACCATAACCAGGACCAAGACAAGGACCAAGAACAAGAACAAGACCACAACCAAGACCAGGACCAAGACCAGATCCAAGACCAGATCCAAGACCAGAACCAGGACCAGGACCAAGACCAAGACCAGAACCCAGACCAAAACCAAGACCAGAACCAGGACCAGGACCAAGACAAGAACCAGAACCAAGACCAGAAACAAGACCAGGACCAGAACCAGAACCAGGACCAAGACCAAGACCAAGACCAGAACCAAGACCAGAACCAAGACCAGAACCAAGACCAGAACCAGGACCAGAACCAGAACCAGAACCAAGACCAAGACCAGGAACAAGACCAGAACCAGGACCAGGACCAGGACCAAGACCAAGACCAGAACCAAGACCAAGACCAGTACCAGGGCCAAGACCAGAACCAAGACCAAGACCAAGACATGAACCAAGATCAAGACCAGAACCAAGACCAGAACCAAGACCAGAACCAAGACCAGGAACAAGACCAGAACCAGAACCAAGACCAAGACCAAGACCAAGACCAGAACCAAGACCAGGACCAAGACCAAGACCAGGACCAAGACCAGGACCAAGACCAGAACCAAGACCGGAACCAAGACCAAGACCAGGACCAAGACCAAGACCAAGACCAGAACCAAGACCAGGACCAAGAACAAGAACCAAGACCAGGATCAAGAACCAAGACCAGAACCAAGACCAGAACCAAGACCAGAACCAAGACCAGGACCAAGACCAAGACCAGGACCAGGACCAGGACCAGGACCAAGAACAAGAACCAAGACCAGGATCAAGAACCAAGACCAGAACCAAGACCAGGACCAGGACCAAGAACAAGAACCAAGATCAGGACCAAGAACCAAGACCAGAACCAAGACCAGAACCAAGACCAGGAGTGATTTGTTCATGTTTAGGAACTGCAGAATGAAGAACTTCAGCCACTGTCTGGCTGCTGATGCTGCATTCAGGGACAGCTGGGACAGAAGGAAACCTCAGAGGGATTTTTAGAAAGATGTATTTTCTCATATTCTGACTTAAACATGTCTAGAATTCTTCACCAGTGGTTCTGTTGTTCTCTAATCCAGGTCCAGGTACCGCCTCTCTGCTGGTTCTGCTGTAACTATTGGATCAGATATATCCAGAGGTGAACCGTCTCGTTAATGACCAGAACAAGAGGAACTTTCAGGTTTTACACCATGGCACCATGAAAGGGGGGCAGGTGAAGTAATAAGTTGGGCTGGAGACCCAGAGGGGAACCAGGTGAGCGAATCAGGGGGGATGAGGAACAGCTGTGGCAGAATGAGGGCAGGGAGACTAATGAACACAGAGGGAGCTGAACTAAAACACTAAATGATCTACAAACCAAGGCAGGGAGACTAACAGAACTGCAGTGAACTAGTATGGAAAGACCTTAATGACAATAATGAAGAACTCAGAAAGGAAACACAAGAGAACCCCAGCAGATCATCACTGTGACCCGAACAGAACAAAGCCAAGTTCTGCCTAGTGACCATAGAACAGATGGCAACAGACCAATCATCAGTCACCACATCCATCCATATATTACATCCATCTAGACAATACAGCCATAAAAAACCCAATACTAAGATTGGCATCTAAGCCATTTTTTCAATGCCAGCTTAAAACCTCCAAAACTTCTGACCGTCTTTATATTTCCTGGTAACCTGTTCCACAAAAAGGACTCGTTAAGTTAGTCTTTTTTTAATTTTTTTTACGTGTCCTGTCTGGCAGTGTGGAGCTCAGAATTGGTGTCTGAGTACCAAGTAGAAGCCCAACAGATTTACTTTCACAAGCGGAGCAGTACAGCTTTTGCTATAGTACTCCACTTGATATGTGTGTGAAAAATCTTTATTATGAATTGTTGGGGTTTTTATTTCCTGATGATATGGACACGGAGACGGAAAATTAAGGAGAAGAAAGAAAGAAGATGAAGAAGAGAGGTAGGAAACAAAATGTCATGAGAGAGGGTGAGTTGAAAATACAAGAGAGGAAGGGGAGCAAAGAAAACACAGGAAGACATTGAAGTCTGCCTCCATACCCACAGGACGGCAGAGAGAGGAGGAAAAACTAAACAAAACACGAAAAAGGAACATCGACAAAACAAATCTAACATCGTGAACTAAGAACTACACAACCACATCACACAAGAATGGATATAAAAATACAACAACAATGTCACAGAAAAACTCATGGTACCGATTAATCAAGCTCTAGTAATGATAACCTCAGCCCAAGAATATATCCTTAAACACCAGAGACCCCACATCTATGTGTGTGTGTTAGCATGCTGGTGCATATAAGGTTTCTCCATAAGAGTGTTCGATAGCTGGTGTGAGAAGACATCAATCCGTCTCCCAGGAATCGATGCAGACATGAAGGAGATCAGACCCAAGACGTCCAAAGGACCCCCAGAGCCCCAGGCAGACCCGGGCGGGGCCGACCGCATCCCCCAAGAGTGGAGCAAAGGAGAACCCCAGGGGAACGTCCAGCGGCTACTATGCAGGGGCCTGGGGGGCAGCAGTGACGAGCCCACGGGCCCCGCCGGCAACCGGCCGCGCCGGGGCAGGCTGGTCAATGGACCGGGAGAGCCGGGGCCCAGGGGCACCCCACCCCCCAGCAGGGACCCGACAAGGGACCGGCCGACGAGGTGCCCCCGGCACTGGAGGGGCAGCGGCCAGCCGCCGTCTGCCACACGCCGGCTGCCACACGCCGCCAGCCGCCACGTGCCGCCACCACCCTAGGCCAATCCCCACCGCCAACATCCCAGCGCCCCACCCCTGCCCTACGTCGGGGCGCCCCACCAATAGCCGCAGGGGACGGACAGCATCCCCAGGCCGGGCTCAGCCAGCATCTGGACACCAAGTTGTACCAGCTCCCGGGTCCTGATCCCGCACAACGCAGGGCGCCGAGACCAGGCATCCAACGAGGGCCAGGGCCGGTCCAACCCGCCAATGAACCGACCACGCACGGTGCGCACAGAACAGGTGATCAAACGAGCAGAGACGCCGGATCCGCATCCCGCCGAGCCACCGAGCAGGCACCACCCAACAATCCCAAACTTGGCACCCCTAAAAGAGGTGCCCCAACCAACCAAAGGAAGATATCGGCCCAGCGCATTGGCCGACCGACACACCGGCCCCCTCAGGCCCGGCCAGGCACGCACCAGGTCCGAACCGGATTGACCACCGATGCACCGGCAGGCAGGGGCACCCGTCACCGGCGGGGAGTGACAGAGGGGAAATAGGCCCCCCATTAAGTGTAAGGCCTGAGGTGCGCCAGGCGAGAGGGCAGACCAAGATCCATCCTGACAGGTAGACAAAGACATACAGACACAGTCATACGTTCCCTCCCTCTTAAACCCATACATTCTCACTGACCTTAAGTTACTCCTAACTCCAGGGGGTACAAAATCAGTAGAGCTGCCCCTAGTAGAATACCTGTGAACATCTCTCACTTTGTCAAAGTAATTGATTGAATATTTGGGGACCCATGCACGATCTTATGTACCATGCACAGGTGAATCTGAGAGACTCTGTCTTCTACTTTTAACCACCCAATAGTCTCAAAATGAGAAGTGTCAAGATGAGCTCTCATGGGGTGGTTCAAACTAATCCGTATAACCTTATTTTGAGCAGTCTGAAGCCTATGCTTCTGGTACTTCAAGACACCATTATACCATGAGCAGCATGCAATACTCAAAATAAGCCTGAATTAGAGCACTTGCCAGGGCTATCATCGCTTTCCTGACCACAAACCTTGAGATTCTGGCCAAGAAACGTACTCTTTGATAAACCCTGACAAGTACCTTTTGCGCTTGGCCCACTCCAGACAGGTGGCAGTCTAGGTAACTACCAAGGTAACTAACTGAGTCCTTTACAGTAATCCCATTATCTCCAACTAAAACCTTTAAACCAGGGGATCTTTTCAGTTTCATCTTTTACCCAAACAGTATAGCCTTTTCCCTAGATGAAGCGATAGCCTATTAACTGACATCCACCTGCTAACATTGAATAGTTCTTCACTGAGAGTTCTTTCAACTATGTTCTTATCTTTATGAGAAACCAATAACACAGAATCATCTGCATATAAAAGAAGTTGGCATGAACATACAGACTTAAGGTCATTTATATATATAAGGAAGAATAGTGGGCCTAAGAACGCGAGCGGCAGCGTTCTGGATCAGCTGCAGCTGTCTGATTGACTTTTTAGGCAGACCTGTGAAGATGCTGTTGCAGTAATCAATTCGACTAAAGATAAACGCATGGATGAGTTTTTCTAGGTCCTGTTGTGACATCAGTCCTTTAATCCTAGAAATGTTCTTCAGGTGATAGAAGGCTGACCTTGTTATTGACCTTTATGTGACCCTGGAGGTTCAGGTCTGAGTCCATTACTACACCTAGATTTCAGGCCTGATCAGTAGTTTCTAGCTGGATTAACTGAAGCTGTGTGCTGATTGTTGATCGTTCCTCTTTAGGTCCAAAAGTAATTACTTCTGTTTTGTTTCTGTTTAGTTGGAGAAAGTTATGGAACATCCATCCATTGATTTGCTCCATGCATTTACTTAGGGTTTGGATGGGTTCAGAGTCACCTGGTGACATCATGATGTAGAGCTGAGTATCATCTGCATAGTTATGGTAGCTAATCTTATCGGTTGTTATAATCTGGGCTAGTGGTAGCATGTAGATATTAAATAAGAGGGGCCCCAGGATGGAGCCCTGGGGAACCCCACGTGTGATTTCTGTTCAGGAGGGATGAGTTCACTATTTGAATCAGATCAGACCCAATGACAGGGAAAACTTTCTTAAGGAAAGCTGTGGGTAGGATGTCAAGACAGGAAGAGGAGGAGCTTGATTGGTTAATGATTTCTTCTAGGTTTTTTTCTGTCATTTTTCTACATTGGTGTTAGCTGGGTATAACATTCGTAGTGGGTTTAGACTTCTAAATACTTTTACTACTTTATAAATCATTGAATGGCTTAGCACCAAAGTATGTTGAAGATCTACTGTTACTATAGCAACCCCCCCCCCCCGACCAATCAGGTCCTCTAATTACAGTCTACTCAACATCCATAGAATCATAATATATATATATATAATAAATCATCATAATATTATCTTAGAAAGGCTTGAACATGTTGCAGGGATCAAAGGAACAGCACTAGGCTGGTTTAAATCATATTTGTCTGATAGATTCCAGTTTGTTCATCTAAATGATAAATCTTCTTCACTCTCAAGGGTTACTTGTGGAGTTCCACAGGGTTCTGTGCTTGGACCAATTCTTTTTACTATATATATGCTTCCAGTTGGTAGAATCATTGGACAGCATGGGATAAATTTCCACAGCTATGCAGATAATTCTTAACTATCTGGATTATTAGAGGAATTGTTTTGTTTGTCTCAGAACCAGAGTTTGAATCCAAGCAACAGTCATAAAAACTTCTCCAGCAGATCCCAGGTTTTGTCCTGGATCAACTAGAGATCCAGGCGGCTGCTGGTTCTTTGTTCCACCAGCAGAGGGAGACATTCCTTGTTTCCTACCTGAAGGTTTGTCCTCTGTGGTCCAATCTGTTCTCTCTTAGTGGTCAGCAGAGAATGTTCCTAATGAGTCTTGATTCTGTTTTAATTTAATAAATGTAATGATTAAGAATGATCTGCTCTGTGTATTTCATTTACTGATGGTTACTGTGTGCCAGCTCCTTGTGATATGGTGACCAATCTTATTATATGGCACTGTATGAATTTGGGTCAGGTCAAATCTACTGATTTAGGCTCTTACATCCCGGGTTGGCATAGCAACTGTCTTTTACATCTAAGGACGTCCTGACATACATTGATTGTGCTTCCACGATCAAGTCCCGGAAGCCTGCGAGTCTAATGTTCTCATACTGAAGAAATGTTTTCTGATTGGATATTATTAAGTGTCAGGATTACTGAACCTATATAATTCTGTGTTTGTATTAAAACCTCCAAATATCTGAAGGAATCTCTCTCACCTCTTTTAGTTAGAAAGTTCACTTACAATTCCTGAGAGGAACCAGCTGCAGACAGACATCTTCTCTGTTTAACATCAATATCCAACCAGAACACCAAAAGACATCATCTGAAGAGCAAACGGATCCAGAACCAGACCAGAACCCTCCAGGAGCAGATCCATTGTTAAAGAGATCAGCAGCAGGTTGAGGTTTGATTCTTCCTGCAGGTTCACGCCCAGCAGCTCGCTTCTCTTCTCACTTCCTGCTTGCTTATCTTGGCTCCACATCGTCCCTGATCAGCAGCAAACACAGATCTGAAGAACTCGCTCAGGTAAGGAGAACCACTTTGTCCTCCTGTACGGGTCAAAATCTAGAACCTTTTTTATTAAACAACTATGAAGATGCTGTAAAATATTTAGATAATCAGATCAGGAACATGGCTTCACTGGAGTCATGCTGGTGGAACTGGTTCCTTTAGAAGCTTTGATCTCCTCCAGCTGAGACCTCAGAACCACCAGGGACGGACCAGGATCAGAACCAGCAGATCCTGCTGTGGGAGATCAGTTTGGCCATAAAGAGGTCACTCCCAGGTCAGCAGAGGATCTTTAGAACTGGTCCCAAGGCTACCAGAGAGCTGCAGCATCCAGGACCTTCTGCTTCAACCACAACCCGACCAGAACCAACATACTGAGGTTCTTCAAGATCAGAAGGTTGAAAATCTGTTTCACTCTAAAGGAACTGGTTTAACCTCTGACCCATCATCCTTTTCTCAGCTAAACCTGTGTCCTCAGTCGGCCATGGTTCCAGACAACCTTGATCCAAAGCAGAAGTTCTGTGGTAACCTCTGGGTCCAAAGTTGAAGTTCTCAGTGGTACTGTTGATTATCTGAGTCATTCAGTGATTAACAAGCCACTGACTCATGAAGCGGTGAAAACATTTCATTCCTATTTAGAGCTGCGTAGCTGAAAAGAGACGTGGCCTTTCTGTTAACTACAGCCTGCGGGATCCCGCAAGAGACCAGAGGAGGGGGCAGGAGTTGTTTTACACTCAGTCATCACCACATGTCTCATGTGTTCTGGGTCTAAACTGAAGAGCTGCACATGACTTCCGCTTGTTTTTATTTAATAGCAACGGATGAGGTGCAGAAGCCCAAAAGATCAGCGCTGAGCAGCCTGAACCACACAGGTTGCAGCTGAGTATGATGATCCAACAAGCAGAAGAACCAAAGAGGTTCTATCTACGGATCCCTGAAGCTGACCCAAACACTCCGGTCCATGACAGCAGAACTGATGATGATGAGAGATCACCATCAGGCTGAAAGACCAGAGACTGAACCAAACTTTTATATCTGGGGTCACTTTTATTGATACTTCTGAGCTTTACTGTGTAGGACGGGTGGAGTACCTCTAGGGTCCTGCAGTGGGCGGGTAGCCTGTGCTCCAGAACCTGGTAGGGTCTCCTACGGCCTCATAGATTGGGTCAGAGTTGATGGCAGGTAAAAGTCATCTGGAGAGGGCAGACCGGGCCGCCAGGTGGAGCCAGAGTTGGGTGGGGGGCTTAGCAGGGGTTATTGTGAGGAAGTAGTGGTAAATAATGCTCACACAGACCCACCTGTGAGGTCCGGTTTGATAATCAACACAAATTAGGAACAAAATAAAATTTATAGAAAACATAAACAGATTATTTATTAATATATTAATATATTAGTGTTTCAGGTGTAACTGTGAACAATTGCGTAGCAGAAACCTTTAGAACCGCCCTTCTGGTCTGGCCTGCTGCTTCACCGAACCGATACAGCGTTGTTATAAAGCTGAACAGCAGCAGAATGTTTCTAAGCAAAACTCACTGAATGTGAAAATGTAAATAACTGGAAGGAGTTGACTCATTTATACTGACATAATCCTCCTGCTGCAGCCAGGTTTCTGTGAGACAAAACAAATTAATGTGATTATCACAAATTAAGTCATTTAATAATACAGTCTGAAGAGAAAGATTTTATTTTCAATAAACCACATTTAATAGATTTATTTTTCTGTTTAGTCAAAGTCGTATTTATTTTTATGAGATTTCCATGATTTGCTTTTGTTGGCTTAACTTTTAATCCATTTAATTTTGGCTGTGGGCAAGACACTGTTTCTATAGGGTAATGGGGGGGTAACAGTACAGAAGCAGCAGAGAGGTGGGTTAAACTACGACTCTGCTTCCTGGTCTGGACCCTGGGTTGTCAGTGTTTTGGAGGACTAATAAATTCGGCCATATTCCTAGAAAGAAGAGCTGCTCCATCCAAAGTGGGATGGATGCCGTCTCTCCGGATCAGACCAGGTTTTCCCCAAAATGTTCCCACATCAATTTCGGGACACCACCCAGACAGCCATTGGTGGAATGACAGCATGAGACTAAACATGTCATCACTGATCACTGGTAAGATCTGTTATCTAGGAAAGTTTAGGTTCCTTACAGGCCTAGTGCCAATTTACACGGGCGTTATGATCCGGGCCCCCCAACACAGATCATAACGCCCGTGTAAATTAAATTGCAACCATGCTAATACCTCACCAATTTCAATTCAATTCAGCTTATTTACATTGCGCCGATTTACAACAGATGTCACTTTACAAGAAAAGTCATTTCAATACAAACATTCCAATCAGTTTAAAGGTTTTCTTAAGGAATCCCAGCAATCCCTCATACTGAGCAAGTATGTAGCGACGGTGGAGAGGAAAAACTCCCCTTTAACAGGAAGAAACCTCCAACAGAACCAGGCTCAGTAGGAGCGGCCATCTGCCACGACCGTCTGGGGGTTTGAGAAGACAGAGCAGAAACACAGAAGGAACAGAAGATCTGATATAAGAGAACTTTCTATGTTACAGAAAGAAAAAAGTTGATAACAGGACACAGTGGATGTTCAGTTACTGGGAGGATCATCCCAGTCGATGCCCCCCGTCCAACAGGGCATTGCAGCCAAGCAGGATACCAGACCAGGTATATCTTCTATGGGGAGAAAAACACTGAGAGAAAACAGTCTTAGCAAGGTGAGTGCAACCAGGCGCTGCAGCTACAAGCACTTCTGTTTTGTTGTATCTTTGTCAAAGTTGTTAATAAAGTTCAGAGGAAAAAGTTGTTCTTTTGCTCCTCATTGACACCTCGGTCTCGCCAGCCCACCTTGTCAGAGTCAGATTCTCCACCATGGCAGAACACAACGGAATCATATGTGGAGCTTCTTTTGCGCCACAAACAGCAATGATGCAGTCTATGATGTGTGTAGGAACACTGTGAGGTATTATGGTATCACCATAAACCTCATTAAATATCTAGAGATAAATCATAAGACAGAATATAAAGATGTGTTGAGTCAGTTGTTGCTACAGGCAGACATCATCCAGATACAAGGGAGGGATTGTTGAAGATGCTTCGCTCCGTTGCTGAATTCTGGAAAGTTATTTAAATACATCTGGAGGAAATCCCAAATGTGCTTCTTCTGCCCGGTGCAGCTGGTCATGGACGCCTCTATAACTCTTCAATATGCTGTCAGCTTCTGTAAAGTGATGAATGGAGTACGGTGTACAGGTCTGAGATGATGCTCTCATGGATTTAGTTAACTGTAGGCTGCACCAAGGGGGCATAGATGTGAATCTGTGTCATCTGTCAAAACGATGGACGGCCTTCAGATGTTTGTCCAACCCCCAAAATAAATAAAATTAAATAAGTCGAGACCCCTCCAGCTAACATACTCTGGAGTCGGGTCTGGTTCCTTATTCCGCTACATGGAGACGGCGAGACGGACTGAACCAGAACACCAGAACCGACTTCAACCTGAACAGAAACACCTCTGGTACCGGAGATAAACGAGTCAAGGTCCAAATCCAACTTTTTGTGGTAACATCAATCTAAAATGCTGCTCTCTGAAGGAGCTGAAGGTGCTTTCAGGGACAGCTCGTAAACAGGAGCGTCTGTACGTCAAAGTGATGGAAACTTTTTTTATTCTAAATATCAGCGACGCCTCAAACCCTGAAACATCAACCTGGTGAACTTCTATTGGATCATCATCCAGACGTCAACCTGATTATCAATTATTCATTAAATAATGGAGTGAGTGATGTTTGGACCCATCTGTGAACCAGGAGCCTCTGAAGCTCATGGTTCTTCACCAGAAGAAGGTGGTCTGCTGTGTGTTGGCCTCCAGCAGGGAGGGGAGACCTTGGTTCTGGTCCATCAGAACCTCAGTTTGAGCTACAGATTAAACGGGCCGATCCAGCCTCATCATGGCGTCCTGTTGCTGTGATCCAGCAGCTTCCAGTCAGGACCTCTTCCTGCTGACTGACCTTCTGTTCCCTCATGGTTCCCCCAGAAACCTTCTGGTCAGGCTGAAACTCTGAAGATGAGATCTTTAGCAGCAGAGAAGCTTCAGTAAACGGGTCGGCTGTTTTCTTCTGGGACCGTCTAACTCTGTCCTGTGGTTCTTCACCACAGACTCAACCTCCCTCCTGAGAACTCTAGCAGGACCAGAACTCTGGACCAGAACCCTGGATAAGAACCCTGGATAAGAACCCTGGATCAGAACCCTGGACCCAGAACCCTGGATCAGAACCCTGGACCCAGAACCCTGGATCAGAACCCTGGACCCAGAACCCTGGATCAGAACCCTGGACCCAGAACCCTGGATCAGAACCCTGGACCCAGAACCCTAGACCAGAATTGTGGATCAGAACCCTGGACCAGAACTGTGGATCAGAACCCTGGATAAGAACCCTGGACCCAGAACCCTGGATCAGAACCCTGGACCAGAACCCTGGATCAGAACCGTGGACCAGAACCCTGGATCAGAACCGTGGACCAGAACCCTGGATCAGAACCCTGGACCAGAACCCTGGACCAGAACCGTGGATCAGAACCGTTAAAGGTCCACCATGAGTTTTACTCTCTGCTCTTGACACCATTACGTTAGATACGTTTCCTGATATTGTTTCCTCTATGAATCCCTCTGGCTCCGCCTCCTGATGCCCCGCCTCCTGAAGGATGTCTTTCCATCTGTCGGCTCGCACATCCTGGAGATCATAAATCGTCTGGTTTATGCTGAAGTCCCACAAGCCTTCAAACACGCAGTAGTTCAACCAATGCTGAAAAATCTGTCCTGTTGAACTTTCACCCCATTTCAAAACTTCCATTTCTTTCTAAGGTTCTAGAAAAAATGTGTTTAATCAAATTCTTTCCCACCTTAACGATCAAAATCTTTTTGACACCTTTCAATCAGGTTTGATAAAAAGTCCTAGCAGTGAATCAAGTCTCCTCCGTGTTTTTAACGATCTTTTAACTACCTCTGGTTCTGGGGCTCTTCTGCTTCTCCTTGATGTCTCATCTGCATTTGACTCAATAGATCATGATCTAATCCGTCGACTTGAATACTGCTTAGGAATCACTGGTACTGCACTCATGTGGTTCCAGTCTTACCTCACAAATAGAACCTTTCAGGTAATGCTGGGTGAATGTTGCTCCCGCTCTCTCCACATCTCCTGGGGCGTCCCCCAGGGTTCCATTCTCTGACCCTTTCTTTTTTCTCTGTGTTTACTCCCCCTCAGCCTAATTTTTAAAAAGTACGATGTCCAGTATCACCTATACGCAGAGGACTGCCAAGTCTACATCCCCCTCTGGTCTAAAGATTCATTTTCTTTCTTCCTCGACTGCGAAGATGTGGTTTGCAGCCAATTTTCTAAATCTCAATGATGATAACTGAAGTTATTCTCATTTTCTATGATAATAAACCAATTTCTTGCCCTCTGGAATTACATGTTTCTGTTTCTTCACTCAAATCATCAGTTGTAAACCTTGGTGTGAAGATCGATTCAAAACTAAAGAATCACAGTTTTACCCCCCTACCCCAGATCCAACCTTCATGCACACATTTCAGAGCAGCAATAAAAACAACATTGGGCCGAGTGCAGATGAGCCGGGTTAGGAAACACCATTAAAGGAGCCGTCTGCACCGGCAGCAGCACATCAACAGCAGCAGCCGAGGCACCGACCCAGGGCGCCCAGAGGAGGCGGAGACCCCCACCTCCACCCAAGCTCCACCTGGAGAGCATCCAGGCAGCTACAGCCGAGGCAGAGGAAGGGCTCCCATAGAGGAAACACTGGAACAGGGATTAAGATGACAGGTTAAAATATAAAGATAAACACTGGAAGGAAGATTAAAATATAAACAATGGATAAATATGATAAGATTAAATAGTAAAACACTGATAAAATATAAAGAAGTCAAACATGTAGAGCAATAAACAGACTATAATAAATAATAATCAGTTACACGCTAGGCTAAAAATGGTGAGTCTTGACTCTAGTAGATTTATTTGGTGGGAAGATTTTTCATCATTAAGAAATATAAACCTGTATTAAATACCTTAATAAATCCAATGTGAGCTTTTCCTTTAAGTTTGTTCAAGGTTTTTAGGACCTTTTATTTATGAATGCATGACTTCCGGTTTTCCTGGGGTTAAATATGACGTGACACCAAGGCCCACTCCGCTCAAATCAAACTTTATTTATAAATCAGATTTAAAACAACAAAGTGCTGAACAGATCAAAAGGTTTGATTGGTCCGCCCACCACCAACATGGAGGAATGTCCTGGTTAGGTGCCATCCAAGCCGGGAGGCAGGTGAGGGCGGGGCCTGGGTGTCCTAAATCTGCTGATGATGATCTGATCCCATCTGTTCCAGAGGTAAAGATGAGTGGAAGGACGACACCTGATCAGAGTGTCTGTAGTTGTTGAGGTTCTGACCTGGGATCATTTGACGACTCAAGGCAAGGTAGATTTATCTGTATAGCAACACTTTCTGCAGCAAGGCAATGGTGTACAGCAAGGTGCTTTACATGAATAAGGGGACAAATACAAGCAGAAATAAAACAATAAAAACACAAAACACAACATCTGAAACACAAAGAACATTAAAACATAACACTTCTATGATGTTCGAGTTAATATTAACTCATCAACCACATAGATTCTAGCTTTGTTCTAAAGGAACAATGTTTCAGCAGCTTTGCAGTGATCTGGAAGTTTGTTCCAGATAAGAGGAGCATAGAAGCAGAAAGCTGCTCCTTCATGTTCGGGTCGGATTCTAGGCTCTAAAGTGAAGCTGTGTGGATGGAGGATGTGAGTCTTGACTGACTGGAAGTCATGTGACCAAAGCCACTCCGACCACTGAGACTGTGTGTTTCCTCTCCACAGAAACGGATCAGTGAGGGGCGGAGCCAGCCATGTTCAGCCTATCCTGGGTGATGATCCTGATGAAGATGATGATGATGATGAGAGACAGTAAGCTTTCATTAGCACCTCCACACCTCAGCCTCATGGATGGATAAATCACGTCAGAACAAAGGAAAAAGAGTGTAGCAGAAACCATAAACAGGATATAAACCACCCCCACATACATGTGCAGGGTAACCATGGAAATAGTGTAATAAAAGCTCCTTTACTTGCCTTGTTGTTGCTTCTCTATCAATAGTTCAGATTAAATATGACCCACCTGTTATGATGCTTAGATGTTTATATTTTTGTTTCATTGTATTTGGGTTGTTTTGATCTTATTACTTATTTTTGATCTTCTCATTTTCCTCTGTTTTAATCCTGTTAGACTTTATTTCTCTCATTAGGATTATTGTTTTCTACCTAGTGTTTAGAAGAATGTTTTCCTCCTCTCCTTCCTGCTAGATCCATCAGTGCTTAACTTTAAGTTTCTCTTGTGCTTCTTTATTCCTATTAACATAAAATCTCCTCATCATTCTTAGTCTCCCTTCTGTCTCACGCCTGATTCACACCAACTCTGGTTCATGTGCGGAACGTCTCCCGAAAGCAATAGTTTGCAACACAAAGACAAAATGTGACATAACATGTTTACAGAAATAGTTGTAAAATGATGTGAACTGATAACTCTGTTAGTAGCTTCGTTTACATGGACACAAATAATCGCATTAACAGCCTGATTGGAATAAAAATGCTTCATGTAAACACGTCTTCTGAATGTGGGTCATTACTGCGCATGTCTGTTACGTCATGCGTAGACGTAGATTACCTGACAGCATGGCGGGCGTGAAACAGAACTGGTCCGTTTCGGCTCTTTGTCTTTAGTGGAGGAGGGAGACTAAAGTTATGTTGTCTCCCCCTCTTCAACATATGCAAAAGTTTGTACTGTTTGGCTTCTAGTTGTAAAATTGTGATCTGAAAAAATAAAAGCCCTCTCTGAAGAACATCGTGGCATCCATTTTAAACACATGCAGCCATGTTTCTTTACAGCAAACGTCTGCTGTTTCTTCTTCTACGGCTGTTTCCGGTAGTTTAGATGGTTCTCCGCAGGATAAAACGATTGATTCCGATCGAATGTGTGGCGGATGTAAACGCTTGTTATAATCGGATTCTTCTTTTTCAGGGCCCATGTACTCAGTCATATTCTAATCCAAACTATAATCCGATTAGAGACATATTTGCACATGTAAACGCAGTCATTAATAATAAAAGAAATGCAGCACAGGTTTTATCTTGAAATATACCAGATGGACCTCACTGGCCCACGTCTCCCTCTCTGTCTGGCTCATGTAATCTCCAAAGACATAGATTACATTTATGTGTCTGTCGTAATTTCTTTAACTTCATGGAAATCCACATTCCGGAAAAAATAAACTTCATGAGGAAACTTTCTGGAGCTCCACAGGCGGTGTGAATCAGGCCTAAAGCCTAGTTTCTACTTCTCTGTCTGCAGACACGCAGCGCCATCATCTGTCGACACAACAGCTCTCCGTCAATCACGCAAGGACGGACGGGTTAGAGCCCAAATTTCTAACTATCCTGAACACAACATAGAGCGCTCGTCTGTGATTGGTCAGCCCAACATCAGATCATTCCACCAGAGCGCTGCTCTATAGTCGATGTAATCAGTAGTCAATGCAGCTTTTGGCCACTAGATGCTTTATATAACAAGGCCAGTTGATCTAATCTGGTCTTCAGGTGATGTTGAACACCAGGAGGTGTAGAGAACAACAAACCAGACGCTGTGGATTCTATGAGCTGCACTTCTAGTAAAAAGCTAAACTCGCTCTCTGTCGGCCATTGCTCCTTGACCGGATGTGCTGAAGTAAATAAACTGTCAGACGTCACTGCGATGGTAGGCAGACCCACCAGATAAGGTCTGCGCCCCCTGCTGTCCTGGAGGGGAACTGTTTTGCGACAATGACACCAACGGGGAAATATAAAAGGGAAACGTCTCCATCAATACATGTGGGTGTAAGCTTGCTGAGGGAGAAGCATAAACGAGCTCAGTGTCTTACCTTCTTCATTGAAGTTTTTTCTCTGTCTAATCTTCTCTTCTGTTTATGCTTAAACCTCCTCAACAACCATGAAACTACACGACTGAAATCAGCTGCTTATTAAAGCCAGAGTCTGAACTCAAACATGGAGTCAGACTCCAGTTCAGCTTTCCTCCCAGTGTTCAGCTAATCTACATTTATAAAGCTGGTGGGAAATTAAATGGTTTTTTTTTGTGTGACCTCTGACCCCAGCTGCCTCTGCTGACATCATCGTTTCTGCAACCAGCGGTGAGAACGTCAGGCTGACACCAGACCTCCGTGGAGGGAGGATGGGGACCAGAGGAGACTTCAGGTGGACCCACCTCCACCTGCTGCTCAACAACAGGACCACCAGGTGTGAGGACGGCCGCCGTGAGCTGCAGGAGGACGGATCCCTGAGCTTCAGCCCAGTCCAGCCAGAAGACTCAGGAACCTACACGCTGGAGGTGTTTGATCAACGTGGACGGAGAAAAGAGAAGAAGGTGTTCGTTCTGCAGGTGGAAGGTGAGTCCACAGCTACCAGCGACCATCTAAAACCAACATCTCACCAACCAGAAGCTCCACTTCCTCTCTAATCACTCGGGTCTCTTTGTTTCCTCAGATATCACTGGGAGCAGGACCCCCATCATCCCGTTGGTCATCCCACTGCTTCTCCTCCCCTTCATCATCATGTTCTTCATCCTGAGGAAGAGGAGGCTTCACAGGTCCAGGACCTCAGGTGAAGCAGGTGATCAGACAGCTGGACTCCAACAGGTGCTTCAACCCCAACATGGAGTGAATGACTGTTATGATCTTCTCTTCAGGTCCCAAGGAGGAGACCCAGGTCTACATGTTGATGCATGGTAACCACGGCAACAAGGACGAACAGGAAGAGAAGGCGGAAGAACCTCTTTATGGTAAAAACTCGACTTCTAAGGTCGGCCTGTGTTGGTTTAAAGCTGAAGTTCCCCCTGTTCTCCACAGTTCCCTGTCATCCTGGGGTTCCTGCTGAATCAGCTGAAAACGTCTATGTGTGACGACCAATCAGAGCGCTGCAGATCTGGTCAGCTGACCACGTCCCCACCCAGCAAATGGGGGATCATGTGAGATTCCTATGCATCAAAATAAAAATGTAAAATTGCTTTTGAGATTATAAACTTTCTATCGCCATTTAGCTCTGAGTTTACAAAACACACGTGTGTATTTTTTATTGTGTATATACAGCGGCGGCTGGTGAAAAATATTCTTGGTGGGGCTGTGCTTTTAAAAAAAATCTAACTTGTGCTTTCTGAGCTTTGTGCACAACTCCACTATTTCCTGAACTGAGTTCAGCTCTTTTATTTCCTGTCTTACATCATTGGACAAACGGATGAATCCAGGTGTGTCTGACCATTGTTGTTGTTACTACTGAGGTCAGGAAGTAGTGGAGCTGTGCATATAGCTTATCAAGTCATTTTCAATAATCATCCCAAAACAATAAAACATCAACGGCTGGATACCAGTACTATGTGAAATACTGATTATTTTAATGCCAATATTAACAACTTGAGGCATTTTATACTAAACATAAATACAATATTGCACAAACAAGTTTAGAACCAAACTGGAAACAAATAACTTATTAGGTTTAGACATAAAATTTTACACACAAAGCTTTCAACTCTTACAGCAGCGCCCCCTTGTGGCAGAGAAATCACACTGCCAATGTCTCACACCAGCCTTGGGGCGATTTCTCTATCGCCCTTCATGCTCTGAATCAATGACGCTGATTGGATAAATTCCTGTTGCTATGTGCAAATTTCTTGTCAGTGATTGGCTGCTGCTGCATTGCTTGGGGCGATTTTTCTGTCGCCCCAAGCAATGCAGCAGCGGGAACTTTTTCTCCGAAAATGATATATATTTTTATATATGATACTTTGTTAATTTAAACACACAATTAGCTCAGAATATGTGATTATTGTAAAAAAAAAATGTAAAAATCAAAATCAAAAACACTTAGGAAACCCTGGGGGGGACTATTACACCATTACATTGTAGAGCTGCAGTGCATAATGATGAATCAATAATTCAGTGAAAATGATACCTGAGTCGTTTATTACTCAGTGATTTTAATCCTGCTGCTTTCTGCAGCATCTCCTTCTGTTCTGAATGTATGTAATATTTTTAATGACTGATAAATTAAGACAAAGAAATAGCTTTAATTAGTTTAAATTATTTATGTGTTTTATGTATTTATGTTAACATCAATCTTTGACCTTCATGTTGTGACTCTGTTGTCTGTCACTCAGTCTAGGCCCCGCCCCCTTTTTATTAGTCGGTGTATAAGGCATATGGAGCTCAGATAAATAGAAAGGGGCTAGAGCATTTAAACACACTTTAAGTTGAATCCTGTAAAAAACAGGAAGCCAATCGAGTGACTGTAGAACAGGAGCAATGTGCTCAGACCATTTGGTAGCAGTCAAGAGACGCGCAGCCGCGTTCTGAACCAACTGCAAGCGGCCCAACGAGGATCGATCCAATCTGGTATGAAGGGAGTTACAATAGTTCAGTCTACAAGTACCAAACAAGTGAATTACCTGTTCAAAGGTTTTGGCTGGAAGGTATGGCTTCACCTTCGCCAAGACCCTGAGATTATAAAAGCTAGACTGGATAACAGACCTAATTTGCCGAGAAAACTTTAGAAAACTTTAGCAGTCTAAGCCAGCAAGTTTTCTGAACTTGTCTTCTAAACAAAGAGAATTATCTCTGTTTTTTCTTCATCGAGCCTTAAGAAATGTAAAGCCAAGCAGCTCTTTATGTCTTCAAGGCAGATTAAGAGTGAATTAAATGAGGATGATCCAGCCTGTAACGGCAGGTATATCTGTAGGTCATCCGCAAAAGCAGTGAAATTTGATTTTGTGCTTGCGGAAAATAGAACTAAGAGGAATAAGATATAGGGCAAACAGAACAGGGCCTAGAATAGAGCCTCGTGGGACACCACATGGAAGTGCTGCACTTCCTGAGACAAATGGTCCCAAACTCACAGAAAACAATCTGTCAGCTAAGTATGACCAAAGCCACAATAGTGGCTGACAGTACCCCTCAGCTCGACACAATGCTCTAAGCGAGATAAAAGAATGTCATGATCAACTGTGTCGAAGGCCACTGTCAGGTCCAAAAGTTATGCTGCTGGGGTGCCTGAATCAATAATTAAAAGTAGATAATTATAAACTCTAAGCAAAGCAGTCTCCGTACTGTGACATGCCCTCAACCCGGATTGGAACTTTTCAAAGATTAAATTTGTATCGAGATAGGCCTGTAATTGCTGGTAGACACATTTCTTGAGTACTTTAGAAAGAAAAGCTAACTTCGAGATAGGCCTATAGTCAGCTAAAACAGAAGAGTCCAAACCAGGTTTTTTAGTAGGGGAGAGACTATGTCCTTTTATAAACAAGTAGGAACTCTGCCTGTAGTAAGAGAAAGATTGATTAGAAATAAGATAAAAGGGCCAATAGCCTCCAAACGGGGTCTCTATAGGATTGCAAGCAGTGGATCTAATGGGCAGTTAGAAGGTCTAGTGTCATGAACGGCGTTGGTCAACGCTGTAATAGTGACAGAGTCAAAGTTTTCCAAAGCACTTAGACATACCGGTGAGGTACTGAGGTCAGCAGCATTGGATATGGATACAGATGACCGGATCAACAGCACTTTTTCAGAAAAGAAAACTAAAAAACTGTCACATAAACTCTGTGAGGGCACAGCTCCTATGAAGTCACATGGTTTAGTTATACAATTCAGCATATTAAACAGCCCCTGCGTTCTATGCCGATTCTTGTCAACCAGATTAACTGTATAGTCAGTTTTAGCAGTCTTAACAGCTTGCTGATACATGGAGTGGTGATAGCGAAACATCTATAAAGAAGTGAGAAGGTCATCATGTTTCCATCTCCTCTGGGCTTATCTGCAGATCTTTCTCAGGGGACGTGTTGTAGCATTTAGCCATGGCTCAGGACGGTGATTGGAGCGAACCTTCCTGAGGGGTTCAATGTTGTCCAAGATATTGGCACAGGATTCATTGAAGAGATCAGCCATAGCGTCAACACAGTCCCGATAAGATTGATGGATCCCAGAGTTAATAAAAGCTGTATTAAAAAGGGTGGCAGTAGAACAGTTAATGATGCGTCTTTTGCACACTGGGATAGTCGACTCAACCATTGGGCCGCAGATCTTCATGGAAAAGAAGACAGGAAAGTGATCCGAAATCCATAGATCAGGAATGTCAATAATAGAAATATCCAATCCAGTGGATAAAACAAGATCAAGGGTGTGTCCCTTCTCACGTGTTGAGAAAGACACCCACTAAGTTATATTAAAATATTCAGTAACAATTAAAAAGTCCTTAGTCAGGGGGAACAAAGATGAATGTTAAAATCACCAACTATTAACATACAGTCAGATTTAAGAGCAACAAGAAATCAGAAAATTCTCTAATAAAATCCTTATTAAACTTAAATGGGCAGTAAAACAGCGCACAAAGCACAGGAACAGGCAGCTGGAGCTGGAGAAGCTGAAGTTTAAAGGAGGAGAAGATCGGCGGCTGCTCAGCTGCAATGCAGTGGATAGCATTATTACATCCTGTGGCAAGACCGCCACCTCTGCCAGCAGAGCGGGGTATGCTGAGGAAAAAGCAGTTTGGTGGAAGAATTTCAGAAAAGTAAACTGACTCACCGTGCTGAAAATAAATGTAGAGTTGTTTTGTTTTATAAAAATCGTTTCAAATGAACGTCTTAGTTGATATAGATCTGACATTGAGTAAACCCAGATTGTAATTAGTAACTTCCACCTGCAGAATGTAAGCACGGGCGAGAGAGCGCAGATTGCAGGGATTCACTCCACATCCACGCGGTCTGTTCCAGCGACGAAGGGGGAGAACCAAACTCGTCTGCCGGGAAGCAGGAGGCCATATTAGCCTTAGGAAGGTGGTGGATGAGCTGGATGATTCACGAGAACGTCGAAGAAAAGGCTCTAAAACGGACGAACACACCTGCCCGTTTTCCACGCTTCCTATGACGTCTCTACTGGTTGAGGGCGCAGATTGTGCCACGTTGATTAGTTGGTCCCAAACATTGGAGGTGGAGGATCAGAGGAGTAATCTGCTGCTAGACTTTTTGATAAGCGATCATATGAAGCCTTGATCTCAAACAGGGCACGACGATCATCAAGAATAAGCCCTTAAACATTCCAAAGAAAAGAGCAAAGAATTAAAAAGATAAGCACAAAGACATAGGTGTCGCCCTGCTCACAGCTGGCGCCATCTGGGAGTATAGGACTATAGGAAAGCAATCTGCTGGGATTCCTTAGATGGAAAACTTTTTAACTGATTGGAATGATTGTATGATTGAATCGAAAGTGCCTTGAGATGACATCTGTTGTGAATCGGTGCCATATAAATAAACTTCATTGAATTGAAAATCAGTTCCACACCCTGGAGAGTCATGGAGTCAGTCTGGATCAGAACTGGTTCAAGGGTTTTCGTTAAACTTGACTATCTCAGAAGGCTGCAGGTCCAGATGGTGTCGGCCCCAGAGTCCTGAAGTCCTGTGCAGAGCAGCTCTGTGGGATTCTGCAGCACATCTTCAACCTTAGCCTAACTGAGGAGAAGGTTCCAGTGTTGTGGAAGACATCCTGCCTTGTTCCAGTACCAAAGAGAACTTCATCAATGACTATTGACCTATTATCATGACATCCCACATCATGAAGGTCCTGGAGCACGCGGGCCCAATCCTGGTCCTCTAGATCTACCATCCTACAAATTTTAGATGTATCCCAGCTCCAACACACCTAAAGCAAATTGTTCCATTCCCTCATCAGCTGTCTGTCGGCTCTGCAGAGGCCTGGTAACGAGGCCTTCATTTGATTCAGCTCCGATGAGAAGGGATGCACCTAAAAGTTGCCGAATAGTAGATCTCGAGGACCAGGCACCCCTGTCCTAGAGAGACTCTTGTTGGCCCACCTGAATAAGCAAACTAGAACATATCAGGACCCCCTGTGTGAGGACAGAGGATGCAGAGGACTAAATGGAGACAGATGATTGGCTGTGGCGACCCCTGAAGGGAAAAGCCCAAAGAGAAGAAGTTTTCATGTCAACTATATAAATATTGTTTGCTAGCTGCTGCTAGATGTCAGTAGCTCTCTTAAGCTTTGTAAGGAAGCTGGTCTAACCTCGAAGGACTTCCAAATTTAGGTTGTCTTGGTGCCTGAAAGTTTTAGATATTTATAAAAATATTAATTTTCTCATCCATGACCCACACTTTTGTCAAACCACTCAGAAAGCAAGAAATGTACAACTTACCGTTTGAAACACAAGCGCAGAACCGAGCCATCTCGAAAAGAATTATGTTTCTACATCCACAACGGTCCAGTAATGTCCTCCATTAAAATAGTTACTCCACAACAAGTCTTATGTCCAAGCTCCAACATAATCTGCCACTCTAAATCTTGATATTTCCCATTCTGTGGGCATTAGCATGTACGTTATTCTAACAATAACAGAACACACTTCTTCCTTGTGTTCATTGGTGGCTGGTAAGCAAAAAAATTGTTGCATTACTGCCAACGACTGGTATGGAGTGTGGACCAGATTGTCACTCAAGGTTGTACTTGCTGGTTGTCTTGGGTCAATACATTCCTAGCTGCAACTTAATTTACACGGGCATTGTAATTTGTCTCAGATACCTGAATGGGGAGGCCCCGCCCACCCGGCCCGCCCTCTGGCCCCGGGCCTGCATCAGTGTCTGGACTTGTGGGATGAGCTTGGTACTGAAGGAGGCTTCAGTCAAAAGAACCTCTGGGACTGTTATGTGGGCGACTGTGGCTCAGTAGGTAGAGTACTTGTCTTGCAATCGGAGGGTCGTAGGTTGAATTCCAGCTTCCTCCTTCCTTCCGTCACATGTCGATGTGCTCCTGGGCAAGGCACATAACCCCAAGTTGCCTACCGAGCTCTGTATCGGTGTGTGAATGTTTGTGAGTGCGAATGGGTGAACGTGGCTCCAGGGTCAGTATGACTAGAAAGGCGCCATATAAGTTCAGTCCATATACCATTTAACACAGTTTATTGAAGCTGTTCTACCTAGAACCTCTTAGTTCTCATCCTCCTCTGAAACTGAAGTCCAATGATAGCAGCTTGGTTTGGTTCACCGAGTGTCCAGTGGTTCTCTGGTTCTACTGTAGAACTGAACAGAACCGAACCAACTGTTCTGTGGGTCAAACATTTGCATCACTTCATGTTTTATACATCAATAAAGACACAGAGCTGCCCAGTAGGGGGCGCTGTCCATGCAGAATGCCACCAAGACTTTTATTGTTTGATTCAGTGCGATTATTGAGATTGGATCAGAACCAACACCCAGACGATGGGACAGGAAGTATGAACAGATCATGATAAGGTTAAACATTTGGTTTTAATACGTAGAAAAGATATTGATGATCAGTAAAATAATTAAAAAAGAAAAAAGAAAAACTTCATCAGAGGAAGGTGATCTGCTCCTCTTTTTCATTCTCTTCTTTTTCTTTATCCTTCCTGCTTGGAGTCTGTAGATTAAAAACAGATTGGATCAGAATCATTAAAATCACCTTCAACCTCTCTACAGCTTCACATGTTGAAAGGTAATTCAACCACCAGCAGCCAATCAGAGCTCGTCAACCACAAATAGGACATCAGAGCTCAGGTTTACTAAGCACACCTGGGATCATTTCACCTGAATAAGATCAAAGTTGCAGGTTCCTGACATCCAGAACCTCTCACTCTTCAACAACTTAGAACGAAACAAGCAGAAGTGCCAGAACCAGAGCCGATATCAGGAGTGCAACTGATTCCTAAAGAATGAACATGGATATGATCCAGAAGAACATGTGTTCTATCAGGAGAACGGATCTTTTATCAGAGATCACCTGGTCAGGGTTGGAAGCAGACGCCGGTTTTTATCTTCAGCTGTGGATCTTCCTTATTCATCCCTAACAGGTTCCAGTTCTAGAGCTGAGGAACATCTACACCCTAAAGTTATGTTTGTTCCTCAGTGAGAACCTTCCTGGTGGAGCAGTCACACAGAACCACACACAGGCTGTCACATGTTTACCTCAAACTAGCTCACAGTCAAGGTGGCATCTGCACATTACAAATGTGCCTGTTGATGCATATTCAATACAAACCAAGTATCAGATATCAGGGCAATTCTCTGCCACCAAGTCGTCAAAGTCATATCAGATTAAAACTATTGTTCATATTCATATCTTTATATAGTTTGAGACTGACAAAAACATTCTTTATATAGTTATGTAAACAATCAGGCAGTGATGGGCCACCAACAATAAGCTAAAACTCCACATTAGACATGAATCCAAACAAACTATGCAGTAATTTTCCAAATATTCCGTGTAGTATTTTTCTGATTCTTATTTTTATCCACCAAGCGACCCTCACTACTGCAGCAGTTCTCATGGTTCTGATAACCTCAGAGGTCATCATAGCACCGATGAAGGTCACTAATGATTTCCTCAGGAACTCAGATTATAGACAGTTTTGGTTCTATTAGACACAGCGGCGTAACTCCGGTGTTTATCTGGTGTGTCAAAGGTGTTTACAGGTGTGTTTACAGGTGTGTCTAAGGTGTGTCTAAGGTGTCTCAGGTTTGTCTCAAGTGTGTGTTCAGGTATGTATAAGGTGTATTTACAGGTGTGTTTCAGGTGTATTTACAGGTGTGTTTCAGGTGTATTTACAGGTGTGTTTTAGGTGTGTTTTCAGATGTATCTAAGATGTGTTTCAGGTGTGTCTAAGGTGTGTTTCGAGTGTTTCTTAAGTGGTGTCATGAGTACCAGCACTCACCAGGAAGAGTAGCGTGTGGTGGATGATGAATTCCCTGGTGAGTGATATCATATCCTGGCTCACAGCCTGGAATACTGACGGAGCCAGAACCACGGCCAGGTTATGGGCCGACATCTTGTTGACCTGAGAGAACACCTGGACCCTGAGACAGAGTGGGAGGAGCTGGTGAACAGGTGGAGCTTACAGCTGAACATCAGACAGGTAATCATGTTAGATCACACAGTGTGATGTGGTTGAGGTTCAGTTACATGTAAAAGTGTCCAAACAGAACGTTGAGGGTGGCTCTGTTGTTAGCAGGTAGTTGCCTTAGTAACCGTCGGTACTCTTTAAACCTGCTGCGTTCATCTGGAATCACTGAAAGACAGAAGGATGATCAGACTGATGACTGCAGGTGGAGAAGCTTCACCTTCTATATTGCTGATATGTATTTTATTGCAAATTGTCAAATATGTCATAAAATAATTTAAAACCAACTCTATACCTGCAGCCTGCATCCATTGCTGTCGTTCTCCTTCAGAGATCAGACTCTGATTGTCACGGATGTATTGTTTGAGGGCGGAGCCAACATCCAAAACGCCCTGCTCATCTGGCTCCACAGGGGCGGAGTTTGGTGATGTCATCAGGGCCTTTACCAGCTCTTTGACTTTGGTAGCACGGCCACAACGTCGGTACAGGCCCTCCACTTTCAGACCTGGAGACAGAAACATTAGCTCCACCCACTGAAGTTTCCATGGAAACAGTCTGTATTATAGTATCTTTTTCAGTTGAGATCCAGCAGAGGAGTTCTGGTCAGCATGTCGTCAGGTTCTGTTCTTCCAGTGAGGTCTACTGGATCCTCTGAGGATCCAGTAGACCTCACTGGAAGAACAGAACCTGACGACATGCTGGGCAGGTGAAACTGGTGTGTTAGAATTAGATGTAGACCCTGAGGACCAACGTTGGGGACCACTGATCTAGACATGGACCAAAGATGGGTACTGCTACAGGTTCTGCAGCTGGACCAGAATATTCTGCTGGGTAATGAAGCTACTGAACCAAAATCCTGCTGCGTTTTGCTCTTATTGGGTTTTCATTAACAGCTTTTGGTTCCTGTTGACTGTTACAACAGGAAAAGCATCCACTGTCACACCTGTCCCCTATCAGGCTGGTTGTACGGACTCACCGTAGGTCGTGATGTGGGAGATGCAGCGCTCGATGACCGGGGACACAAGACTTTTAATCCCTGCATCAGTCTCTGAGTTCAGAGCCAGACGAGCTGGGCTCTGGTAGGCTCCTGGTGGTCGCTCAGAAGCTGAATCCTGATTGGCCAGAGCTTTCTGCAGGTGTTTGAACCAGGTCTCACAGCTGAGTTGTTCCTCAAAACGTAAGGATATAGTCCTGCGGAGAGAATATCGATTTCAACTGTTGCTTACCTGTTGAAGACTCAGCCAATCAGAATGCATTTAGGAATAGCTTTTATTGCCCTTAATGGAAAGATTCTGGGTCTTAAAATGGGCTTAGTCCAACCTCCGAGTAAAAGCATGTCTTAATTAAAAATTAGATTAGGGTGATGGTGTGGAGGCCTTCCAACCGCACAGACTTGGAGCTCATCCCCAAAGATAAATCATCTCCTGCTGAGATCTAAATCTCCCCAGGAGTATGAATAATTTTGGACCTGAATTTGAAGGTGAGATACTCACCTTTCTGGGGTTACCAAGGTGATGATGTCTTCCTGTAAAACCATCTCTGAAAGAAGATACAAATTCAAACTGACTCAAGATAGTTTTTAACGTCATGTTGATGTGTAAAGTCCAAAAGATCCTGATGATCATAATGTTTTTTTTCCCCTTATATTAAACACAATAATAACAGAGGTGTTTTGTTTGTGGGCCTGCTTCCCTCTAATGTCATAAAACCATCATAGAGACTAGGGATGATCAGATTTCTACCTTGTATTTTGATTATAATATCACTTTAAAGGCCCTGTGAGTCTAACAGCATCAGCACCAACATGTAAATACTGAATGGCATCCATCCTCATCATCTAAATCAAAATAAAATAAAAACTTTAGAGGGTAAAGCGAAGATCCCTGAGGTACTCCATCTGGGATGTGATTCTGTCTAACAGGGAACTTGGAGCTGAAAAACAATCTAAGTTATTCAGTTAAGTTTAATCAAACAGCACCATTTCACAATGAAGATCATTTCAAAGCAGCTGACAAAAAATCCAAAGGAAGAAACATCCAGAAGAACCAGAACCAGGTTCAGTGTGAGCGACCAACTGCCATGAAGGACAGGAGGTTTGATACAACAGAGCAGACACAAAAACACAGAGGCACTGATCAGGGAGTAATTTCAATGTTAAAGAAGCAGTAAAGAGGTTATGGTAGAAACAAACAAAATAGATAAACTCTGAGCCAGGAGAGAGAGCTAAGCCATTAAGAACACATTTAATAAAGTTAGTTGCAGCATAACTCCTTCAGTTGACTTGTCAAGGACAGAGACCGGGTTAAACACAGAGATACTCGGTAAAACACAGAGAGACTCGGTTTCAAAACAGAGACACTCGGTTAAACACAGAGACACTCGGTTAAATACAGAGGGACTCTGTTAAATACAGAAAGATACTCGGTTAAACACAGAGATACATGTTTAAACACAGAGACACTCGGTTAACCACAGAGACACTCGGTTAAACACAGAGACACTCGGTTAAACACAGAGATACTCGGTTAAACACAGAGACACTCGGTTAACCACAGAGACACTCGGTTAAACACAGAGACACTCGGTTAAACACAGAGACACTCGGTTAACCACAGAGACACTCGGTTAACCACAGAGACACTCGGTTAAACACAGAGACACTCGGTTAAACACAGAGACACTCGGTTAAACACTGAGACACTCGGTTAAACACAGAGACACTCGGTTAAACACAGAGACACTCGGTTAAACACAGAGACACTCGGTTAAACACTGAGGGACTCGGTTAAACACAGAGACACTCGGTTAAACACAGAGACACTCGGTTAAACACAGAGGGACTCGGTTAAACACAGAGACACTCGGTTAAACACAGAGACACTCGGTTAAACACAGAGACACTCGGTTAAACACAGAGGGACTCGGTTAAACACAGAGACACTCGGTTAAACACAGAGGGACTCGGTTAAACACAGAGACACTCGGTTAAACACAGAGGGACTCGGTTAAACACAGAGGGACTCGGTTAAACACAGAGACACTCGGTTAAACACAGAGGGACTCGGTTAAACACAGAGACACTCGGTTAAACACAGAGGGACTCGGTTAAACACAGAGGGACTCGGTTAAACACAGAGACACTCGGTTAAACACAGAGGGACTCGGTTAAACACAGAGACACTCGGTTAACCACAGAGACACTCGGTTAAACACAGAGACACTCGGTTAAACACAGAGACACTCGGTTAACCACAGAGACACTCGGTTAACCACAGAGACACTCGGTTAAACACAGAGGGACTCGGTTACACACAGAGACACACTGATTGGTTACCTTTGTCACTGAGCATGCTCAGTTCGAAGCTCAGAGCTTGCTGTGTGTTTTTCTGCACGGGGTGGATGCTGACTCCATCTTCCCACAGTAACAACCAAGCGTCAGACTGATTGGAAGTCCCGCCCATATCCACCATGCACACCTTGCTGACAGCTGAGGCTCCGCCCACCTCAGCATAGGTCACACCTCCTGGTAGAATGACCTAAAAGCAGGGTAGTGGTTAATGTGAAGGAATGATGGCTGCTCTGAGATCAGATTATATCAGCAGCTGGTGTAGGTGTTCTACCTTCAGAATATGAATCATGTGATGCTGTAGCTTCTCCCGGTCATCAGCATCACAGATCAGGTGATCATTCAGCGTCACCAACTCAAACTGATGATCTGGCCTGAAAACACAGTGTTGAGAGGATTTCAACCTGAAACCTCCAGCAGGGATCATTTCTACTTTATGTTCCTGGTCTTTCAGCTCCTGATAGAGATTTGGATTTACTGTTCAGGTTAAAAGTTATAGAGTTTATTCCAAAAATTCATGTTTCTGGTATCAAAACAGTAACACAAACCACATATTTCTGTTATTTAATCACTTCTGTTTAAACTAAATGAATGAGTTTATTTCCTTTATATAGTTTGTTCTTAGTGATAACTTCGGATTAATTGGTTGGTTCACACACAGATAGTCACCCTAAATCTTTCATTATTTTTCTAATTATACTTTTGTACAGACACTCTATGGGTAATACCTCCCTTTTTAAATCTGTTATCTTCTGTAAAGACTTCTATTACATTATGTTCTATTCTATTCTATTCTATTCTGTTCTATTCTATTTTGCTCTATTCTATTATTTTCTATTCTATTCTGTTCTATTCTATTCTATTCTATTCTATTCTGTTCTGTTCTTTTCTATTTTGCTCTATTCTATTCTATTCTAGTCTGTTATATTCTATTCTATTCTATTCTGTTCTATTTTGCTCTATTGTTCTGTTCTGTTCTATTCTATTCAGTTCTATTCTATTCTATTCTATTCTGTTCTATTCTATTCTGTTCTATTCTGCTCTTTTCTATTCTATTCTGTTCTGTTCTGTTCTATTCTATTCTATTCTGCTCTATTCTATTCTGTTCGATTCTATTCTATTCTGTTCTGTTCTGTTCTGTTCTGTTCTGTTCTGTTCTGTTCTATTCTATTCTATTCTGCTCTATTCTGTTCTGTTCTATTCTGTTCTATTCAGCTCTTTTCTATTCTATTCTATTCTATTATGTTCTATTCTATTCTATTCTGTTCTATTCTATTCCATTTTGCTCTATTCTATTCTTTTCTACTCTGTTCTATTTAGCTCTTTTCTATTCTATTCTGTTCTATTCTATTCTGTTCTATTCTATTGTATTCTATTCTATTCTATTCTATTCTGTTCTATTCTGTTCTATTCTGTTCTATTCAGCTCTTTTCTATTCTATTCTGTTCTATTCTGTTCTGTTCTATTCTGTTCTGTTCTGTTCTGTTCTGTTCTATTCTATTCTATTCTGCTCTATTCTGTTCTGTTCTATTCTGTTCTATTCAGCTCTTTTCTATTCTATTCTATTCTATTATGTTCTATTCTATTCTATTCTGTTCTATTCTATTCCATTTTGCTCTATTCTATTCTTTTCTACTCTGTTCTATTTAGCTCTTTTCTATTCTATTCTGTTCTATTCTATTCTGTTCTATTCTATTGTATTCTATTCTATTCTATTCTATTCTGTTCTATTCTGTTCTATTCTGTTCTATTCAGCTCTTTTCTATTCTTTTCTGTTCTATTCTGTTCTGTTCTATTCAGCTCTTTTCTATTCTATTCTATTCTATTATGTTCTATTCTATTCTATTCTGTTCTATTCTATTCCATTTTGCTCTATTCTATTCTTTTCTACTCTGTTCTATTTAGCTCTTTTCTATTCTATTCTGTTCTATTCTATTCTGTTCTATTCTATTGTATTCTATTCTATTCTATTCTATTCTGTTCTATTCTGTTCTATTCTGTTCTATTCAGCTCTTTTCTATTCTATTCTGTTCTATTCTGTTCTGTTCTATTCTGTTCTGTTCTATTCTATTCTATTCTGTTCTAGTCTATTCTGCTCTATTCTATTCTGTTCTATTCTATTCTGTTCTATTCTGTTCTATTCTATTCTATTCTGTTCTAGTCTATTCTGCTCTATTCTATTCTGTTCTATTCTGTTCTATTCTATTCTATTCTGCTCTATTCTGTTCTGTTCTATTCTGTTCTATTCAGCTCTTTTCTATTCTATTCTATTCTATTCTGTTCTATTCTATTCTATTCTGTTCTATTCTATTCCATTTTGCTCTATTCTATTCTTTTCTACTCTGTTCTATTCAGCTCTTTTCTATTCTATTCTGTTCTATTCTATTCTGTTCTATTCTATTCTATTCTATTCTATTCTATTCTATTCTATTCTGTTCTATTCTGTTCTATTCTGTTCTATTCAGCTCTTTTCTATTCTATTCTGTTCTATTCTATTCTGTTCTATTCTATTCTATTCTGCTCTATTCTATTCTGTTCTAGTCTATTCTGCTCTATTCTATTCTGTTCTATTCTATTCTATTCTATTCTATTCTATTCTATTCTATTCTATTCTATTCTATTCTGTTCTATTCTATTCTATTCCATTTTGCTCTATTCTATTCTTTTCTACTCTATCTTCAAGTTTAGTTAATATTAGACTGCAGTGAGTAAAGGTGTCCACCAGAGGGCGGTCTCAGGTCCAGGTTTTGTTCAGAGTTTACATAGTTTTAGAAGATTTCCTCCTACCCTAAACCTCAGTTTGCAGATCGATTAGAGGTTCAGGAGCGATTTAGACCGTTAACACATTTCTAATCTGGTTTCCTCTGCAGACCAATGACCTGCAGGAACTGAGCTGGATGGATCAGATTTCTCTGTTTTTAGGTTAAATCCAGTTTGTCTGTGTTGCTCAGAGCAATCTTTCTACACTGAACCAGGTCATCCGACTCAGAACAGTCCAGATTTACCCGTCTTTCAGGAAAACAGAGAGAACTTCTCGCAGGTCCAGAACGTCACAGGCTGCCGAGTCATTTTCTAATGAGAAGAAAAAGCGATCTTCCTCCAGTTTACCGTGAAGCTCCTCGTCCTCCTCACCTGCTCAGGTAACACAGTAACACAGGAGACACACATCATGAATGTTACAGGGACAGACTGGAGACCAGCCGCTGTTTTATGGTGGACATCCTGAAGCTGGTGTGAATTCAGGGCTTTTAGGAAACGTCCAGCTGAGGCCCAGCATGAAGGTCCAATCAGAACCTCCTGGTGCGAACATTAAAACCAGCTCTAAAAGAACTGGGCCAACGATCCAGAGTCAGTGAGACTTATTGGTCCTGGATTGTTGGAGGTTGTCCTCCAAGACCAGCTGATTTCCACCATGAGGAACATCAGCCTCCTTCAGACCCAAAGCTCCCTATGTAGGCAACATGGGGTACTGCAGTTAGATATGAGAATAATAATGAAATGATCTTCCTGCTGAAACTGTGATGGATGAACTGACTGGATCATGTAACCAGCTGGTAAAAGTGGAGTCCAGTTCTACACCTGGGGGATACCAAGGATGATATCTGGTTTAGGTTCTGGTACCTTCCTCTCTGGGTATTTCTGTATGACTGTAGAGCAACAGTCGGAAACCCACCCATGGCAAACGCAGGGTTAACTTATAACACGCAGTATATTCATCTGAGAAGGTGTATTTAAAAGACACATATGGCTTGGCCACCAGCGCACATCCCAAAATACGGTATCTTAGCTTACAACTCCACCTGCCAGATTAATTTGTAATTGACTAAAGATCATTTAGCCTAGCAGTGAGGAGGACAATGTTAGCTAGTCAATCCTGTAGGCTACATTATGTCATCGAAGCGAGCGAAGAAAGATGATTCCCGATCTTTCATGGCTATGTGGACTGAAGACCCAAAGGTTTGACAGCTGCTAAACATCATGGAAATGAAGCAAGTTTTCGTATTGCACACTATATTACTATACATGGAAAGCAGTTTACAGAGAATTTATTAAGGAGACATTTCTCTGTAGCTCAGAAGAGTCAGTAATCATACATTTCATCATACATCAGAGATCTGATTGGTCCATATGTTCCTAACAGAGCCCTTCGCTCTCAGACTGCAGGTTTACTTGTAGTTCCTAGGATTTCTAAAAGTAGAATGGGAGGCAGATCTTTTAGTTATCAGGCTCCTCTCCTGTGGAACCAGCTCCCAGCTTTAGTCCGTGAGGCAGACACTCTGTTTACTTTTAAGGCCAGGCTTAAAACTTTCCTCTTTGATAAAGCTTATAGTTAGAGTGGCTAAGGTCATCCTGAGCTATCTCTGTAGTTATGCTGCTAGAGGCTTAGACTGCTGGAGGACAGACTTACCACTTTTCTTCACTCTGCTACTTTTCTCTCCTACTACTCTCCAGTTGCTGTTATTTGCTGTTATTTCGACTGTTAACTTTGTTTTCTCTCAGTGTTTTTCTCTCCATAGAAGATATACCTGGTCTGGTGTCCTGCTTGGCTGCAATGCCCTGTTGGACGGGGGGCATCGACTGGGATGATCCTCCCAGTAACAGAACATCCACTGTGTCCTGTTATCAACTTTTTACTTTCTGTAACATAGAAAGTTCTCTTATATCAGATCTTCTGTTCCTTCTGTGTTTCTGCTCTGTCTTCTCAAACCCCCAGACGGTCGTGGCAGATGGCCGCTCCTACTGAGCCTGGTTCTGTTGGAGGTTTCTTCCTGTTAAAGGGGAGTTTTTCCTCTCCACCGTCGCTGCATACTTGCTCAGTATGAGGGATTGCTGAATGATTGCTGTGGTTGGAGTCTGCATCAACGGGACGTAACCTCAAGTTAATGACTCGATGCAATCTGCTGGGATTCCGTAGATAGAAAACTAACTAAACATTTAAACTGATTAGAATGTTTGCATTGAAATTACAAAGTTTTCAGAACTACGTCGGCGTGATCAAGGAGCCTGCTTGTTCACCTGCTGGACATCACTACCAGAGAAGGTTAACTGTCTCAACAACATTGCACAGGCCTTATTAACAGTATTTGGCTCCGTTTATGTGTATGAGCAGATTTTCTCTCACATGAAGAGTGTCCTGAGCGCTTCCCATAGCCGTCTGACTGCTGGACACTCAGAAACTTGTGTGCTCCTTAAAGTGACTAAGTTTGATCCCCAGATAACAGAACTGGCAAATAGAAAGCAGGAGCAGGGATTTCATTAACATGTTTATCCATGTATTAACAAACATAAATTAGGCCAGTTGATTTTTGTCATTGATGTGAGGAGACCATAAATACCATTTGTATTTTTGGTTGTGTGAATTGGCGCTATATAAATAAACTGAATTGTTTTGCTGTTATGGTGTTCTTGTTATGCATAAAAAGTGTTTTTTGACAATAGCTGATCTGCACTTTGTTGTTCTATATAGTGTTTACCTGTTGATAAGAAGCTTTAATACATTTATTGTTAATGCACAGTTGATCAGGGCGTTTGACTTCTGAGAAGATTTTAATGGCACTGTTTACCAGAAAGGTTGCCGACCCCTGCTGTAGAGAGCCAGCCAGTCATGTTTCCCATTACACCAGAACCAGAACACTTAGAACAGCCCGTTCTTCCTGTCCCAGTTTAACCCGAGCAGAAACGGTGATCATTGGTTAGATCATTGAATCAAGACGTTCTCCATCACGCAGTTTTTCCTCTTCAGTCTGCTATAATGGAAGCTCATCTGTCATCGTCTCTTCAACTCGTTTTGCTCAAGGGATCAAAGTCAGAGCCTTACCTGAAGGGAGATAGTTCAGCTTTCTATTGGCTGCCTGAGGCTGGTGGGGCGGGACCTCTGAAGAAGAACACACGTCTGTCAGAAACATTCAGAACACGTTTCCCTGAGCGTACCTTCAGGCGAGGGCTACCTGTGTACTCATTGAGGCGCAGCAGCTCAATCTGCAGAGCCTGGTTGGCTTTCTCAGCCAGCAGGATGGGGGAGTGGCTCTGTGGGTCAGACGAGGATACCTGCACACAGGTAAGATCAGGTGAGGACTGGGCGGGTGGGGTGGGGGGTCTGACTACCAGAGTTAAGAGAGAGAGAGAAACCTTTGCTCCTGAGCAGATCAGCGACATCGTTTCCTCCACGTCGTCACTGACAACCACCTGACATAGCCTCTGCAACATCATCATCATCATCATTATGCACTGAACCAAACCCTGTCTAATTCCTCCTCATGGTCACCTCTGGAGCACCACAGGTTCTCAGTCTCACCTGGTTCATCATGGAGCGGCTGGATGTCAGAGCATGGACTCGTCTGTAGCGCCCCCTGCTGTATTTGTTCTGGATGAATGCTGACCTCTCCTCTTCTGTCGACTCTGGACGCAGCTGTTCTGCCGCTGGCACAGCTGGAGCCCACACCTGATTGGCCAGCCGGTTGCCGTAGGTAACAAAGAGCTGAAAGGGTTAAAGGAAGGAAGGTCAGGAAGCATTTCATTACAGGTCCAGTTACCTCCTCTCCTCTCAGGTTAATTCAGATGTTGCATCTAAAGGGTTGTAGAGACACCAACCATCCCTCCCTGAAAGTCTCTGCGGTCTCAGGCCTGAGTTTATCAGGCTGACCCGTCAGTTCTCAGGTAAAACAACCAAAGGTGGAACCTTCTCATTGATCCAAAGCCCTGTAGCCAGATTACTGGAGAACATTAAAGGGAATGGAGTTCACCGGTCTGAGATGTTATGATGATTCTTGTGAAACCTTTAAACCTCTAATGTTTCCAACCTGTTTTATCACACAGATCGGATTGTTCCATAAAACCAGACAGGAGGTCTTTACCCTCAGATCTCAGGACTTCCAGTCAGCCTCACAGTTCAGAACCAACCAAGGAGAACCCTTACATTTTAGCCTTCTAGTGTTCTTCCTGTACCAGCTAGAACAACAGGTTTATCTGCTTCAACGACGGTCCTTTCAGACAACAGGGCCACGCTTCCCTGGATGTCTAAGAAACGTCACGTAAAGTTGTGTCTGGGCAGAGATAAATTAGCTAAAGATAAACACATTAAGGTTTGTTTTGTTTTTGTACATTTCACTCTGTTATTGCTGCATTTGTAAGATTTAATTCTTCAGATTGCTTGGGTATAACAGGTATGAACAGTGTTTTTAAAGGTTTATGGCTGACTGATAGTCATTTTAAATCATGCAAAATGAGCTGCTCTGTCCGACTGGAGTTTTCCTTTATTCGTTGGTGCTAAGCTAAAGCAGAGGAGCTATGAGCTTCTAGCAGACCGCCACCGCTTCGTAAGCAATAAAGATAGCTACTTACAGTATTCAAAATAAAATACAGCTCGGCTTTAAAATACATAGTTTAAACACCGAAAACTAATGGTGTAAGTCGTTTTTGAAACCGCCTTTCTTAGTATGTCGAACTACTAATTAGTCTAAAACTAATCCCAATAGCTGTTGCCTGTTTGAGTAACAGGGAAAAACCTCCATATGTTTAAAGCTTGATTTTTATTAGAAGAGGTAATTAAGTACAATAATAGCTTTTATTGTAAAGTGACTTTGGGTGTCCCGAAAGGCACTTCTAAATATAATATATTATTATAAATATAATAATTGTTCCCCAGCATGACGAAGCAGGACAGCTCAGGCTTTAATTTACTCCTAACCTGTATTAGTGGTTCGGTCCAGGCCTTGTTGTCCATCCTCAGACTGCGAACCTTTGACAGCTTGCTGCCTAGAACACGGTGCTGAGCTGAGAACAGACAAACACGATGAACATCAACATTCAGAGCAGTTTGGTATCCATCAGTAGCTTCAGTAGCCACACCCTCAGTGGCTCCGCCCACAGAACCACACTGCCTTCACACTTCATGTTTGATGTTCGGTTCCTACCTGCACAGCCGTGACAGATGACCAACAGCAGGTTGACCGACGCCCACTCAGGATTGGCTGCCCCACAGTCACCACACACTTTGTTGTAGGCGTTCTCCCACAGACGCAGCGCCACCTGGCTGCAGGACACGGCACTCTGGATGGTGGAAGTCAGGCTCTCCAACCACAGAGACAGGTCCTTGGACGACTCAACGGACAGGCTAGAAGACAGAAACAAGGTCAGCAGCAGAGCTCTACCAAACGGAGATGAAGACATGTGATGGACAGGTGACAGGTGTGTACTTGAAGGTCTTGTATGGAGTGAGGAGGGCAAACGAGTGCTTTCCTGTAGCTTTCACCGTGGCCACGTTCAGAGGGACAGAGAAGGAGGCGATGCCCAACTGGAAGCTGTCTTTGTTGGGGTAAATCCAAAGGTCGTGTCCCCAGACAGCAGCATAGGCGCGACTCCGAGTGTCTTTCAAGGTGACTTGTCCATGTAGCTCAGAGGGGGTGGGGCTTTGCAGGCCACGAGTCGCCAACAGAGACGTGACCCACCCTTCCTGAACCTCTGAGGGACAGAAAGAAGAAGAAGAAAATAAGGATCGGATACTGAGGTTCTACCAAAGGAAGATCTGTTTGTGCTTCCATCTTCTGATCTACTGCCTGTAATGACAATCTAAATGATTCTGATCCTGGAAAAATTGCCATCTTCAGGAGTCTCATCTAAAATGTGTGGACATTGCGCCACGGGGTAGAAAAGGCCTTTTAATAAATATGTGTATTAATGTGAACAGGAACTGAGTCACTGATCTTTATCAGGTCATGTCTCTGATTCCCCAGGAAGACAACAGGACACTATCTGGGAATCCTTGTCCTACCGTTACTGTGAGCCATGAAGTCATAGTGTTTCTTCCTGAAGTAGACGGAGAAGCGTCCTTTGTCCTGAGGCTTCACATTGGTGATACTGGAAACATGGAACAGCACCTCACTGAACCGGTCCTGATCCACAGAACAAAAACCCACATCATTAAGATTGGCCGACACACAAAGGTAAAGACAACATACAGGTGAGCCCGATTTACTTACTGAGCGCTTCTTACGCAGGGACATCAGCTGGCCATCCAACGTCACCCACAGAACGCTGTACCTGATAGACAGAGTACATATCAACACCTGGTGTCTCCAACCATCCATCCATCCATGACCAGTTTTTCTGGTTCTGTTTGTTACCTGAAGCCCTTCCAGACATCCAGCCAGCTGGCTCGGACCACGGCGCCCTGAGGAGCCGAGCCGCCGCTGCGCCCCTTCTTCCTGGAGACTCTGATGGTGGCTGCCCTGTAGAACAAACAGCTGTTAACAGACTGAGAGATCTTGGGGTCTTCAGCAGGTCTCACCAGATCATCACTAAACCTCTAACTCTGTGATCCAGGCTTCAAACTGCTCTGAGGTTCTTCACACCTGTGGAGTTATCTCCATTGCATGCTGGTGGCCTATCTGCCCAACATGAGAGGTGTTCTGGTCACATGGTGTAACTAGGTTAGAGATGTTGCGCCACAGCCGTGATGACAGGACCAAAGACAGACCTCTAGCCATAAGAACTGATAATCACACAATGCACTCTTAGTTTCAACAGGAAGAGGAGGAGTTGTGAACGCCTTCATCCCAAAGAAACCAGGTGCTGCCCTGAACTCAGCGTCTTTGTCCATGGGGAAACCACAAAGGAGAGGCGCATGCTTTAAACTTCCATCCTTCGCTGGCAAGGGGGGGAGCGAGTTCCTGCAAGAAACTTATTGGATCCAAAAGACCTATACAACCTGCTGATTGTTGATCAGGTAACTGTATCCAGCTGATGGAACAAGTCCTGATCTTGACTTGTTGAAAACTCTGCAGAAGGAATCTTTTAAATTACAGATTCCACCAAAAAAGGAGAGAGAGTCTCTATTTGCTGACCAGCCGCTGAACTGAGGCCTGCTCACCCAACGCTGATGAGCTGAACGCTACCCTTAAAAAAGGACCGGTCCGTGAGAGAAGATAGGAGCCGAAAGCTGCTTGGCCGAGTAAAGCCAAGACGACAACCCGACGTCTGAGCTAACGGTAGCTAGCTGCGGCAAAACTAGCCACAAACCCACTAGACCTCGCTGCACAATCAGCTAACCATGGCTGCTTTCCTTTATGGCTGCGTTTCCCTCGCCAACGGATTTACCTTCAGTGGAGATCTAAGAATCGTTCAAATTAGGTTGTGTCTGGGCAGAGATAAATTAACTTAGGATAAACAATTTAACAATTGTTTTGATTACCTGTTTCATTGTGTTTTTTCTGCATTTGTAAGATTTCATTCTTCAATTGTTTGTGGTATAAACAATGAATAGGTTAGTAACCATCAGTCATTTTAATCAACTAACATGTGTAACTCCGTTCCACTGGAGCTTCCTTTGTTCTTTGGTTCTGAGCCAAGCAGAATGACCCCTTAGCTGCTCTATAAGCTAAACTTCCTGCAGGCTGATGAACACCGTTTATCTGCTTGCTTCTAGTGTTCAAAGACAATAAGGATTGTTATCTACGGTCTCTAAACTACAAATCGGTTTTTAAATTGATAGTTTAAACTAATTGTATAAGCCGCTTTGAAACCACCCCTTTTAGTAGGGTTAGGGTTAGGGCCAAAATGCTAAAATTAGATCCATCACTAGATCCATAAAGTAGATTTTCCAAAGGTTATTGATTTCTAATGCAGGAGATTATTTAATGAAACATTACTTCCTCCAAATAGTTTTTGTCTTCACTTCTGCTTTGCATTATGAATTGCTTGGTTGAACCCAAACCAAAAGGTGCTAATTAGTCTTAAACTAATCATAATTAGATTAAAACTAACTTGGCTTCACTTCTAAAACTCTTCAATACAAGCCTTGGTCTTTAAGAATACATGTTCATACTGAACGGTGAGATCACGATCAATTTATTGGTTATTGTTTTTACTTCTTTGCATATTTGTCCATTTTACGGTTTTACTTTTAATAGTTAGTTGTATTATTCATTCTTCTACTTAGTAGCTTAGTTGTGTGTTACTTGGCAAGGCAAGGCAATTTTATTTGTATAGCACACTTTCAATAACAAGGTGATTCAACGTGTTTGACATGATTAGAGAGAAAACAGCCATAAAGCATGAAGCACATACAAAACATATGATACATGAAAACATTACTCAAAGGCAGCTCTCTAGCTTAGTGAGTTGTTGATTAAAGCATTTTGACTGGAAAGCTGAATTTGTTTTGTTAATAAACTCTTGTATTTTGGAAAGTTCATTCCACCTACATGTGTAGAAACTTGCTGTTCAAAGAACGCCAAGAACTTATTCCTTCATCTATTGTTTAACTATATCCGCCTCATCAGGCACGTAATCATAAACATTAACTGAGACTGAACTATTTGGCTATTGATATTTTCCTTGATCCCAGGATGGTGCCCCAAACTTGGTCATTTTTATATAAAATTATTCCTCTTATTAATAATTTCCCTGAACAATTATTCATAGGCAAAACAAACGTATTGTGTCAGAACATAGTTCAGCATCAGTCAGTATGATCGAGTTAGATGAAGATTACAGAGCTCCAACGTTGAGCTGTGATTACAGCTCAATCTGGATTCCATGACAATATGTCAGTGTTTGCACCTTTCAGTGTTGCACTGTAATATATGTAAGGCTTTTATTTTGAAGGGCCAGGAGATTTCAGCCAATGCAGAAGGATGTTGCTTGAAGACCCTCCAGCCAATCTTCAGCTCATAAGAACCAGGAAGAATCTTAAAAGTCTTCAGGTTCTTCTAAGAGCTCTCTGACAGAAAATAAGATTTGAGCTGAACTCAGAACCTGTTTGCACAAACCTGGGAGTTTTCTGCTTCAGTGGTTTGGTCTTCCTGTCTGGAGGGGGCGGAGCTAGGCGACTTGGTTTCAAGGGTCCTGATTGGTTGGATGAAACTCTACAGCGCAGCCAACAAGAATGCTGTGTCAGTATTATCATTATTATAATTAATATTATTATTATTAGAAGAATAAATCAATATAGCACCACAGACACACCTGGTGGTAATGGGGTCAGAACCAGGTTCTTTATCCACTGATACATCAGAACCAGAGGCAGCAGGACTACTGCCTTTATCCTCCTCCTCATTGGATGACTCTGATTCAGCTTCCTCCTGGTTGGTCCAACATGACAACACTGTGACATATGGATCTTCTTCTTTGGTGGACAGAGGGGATGGAGACGGAACTGGAACCAGAACCAGAACCAGAACCATCAACCCAGAATAAGACAAAGGAAGAATATCACATGTATAAACAACACAGATAATTAAAACATGGATCAGTAGAACTCGGACGCATAAACCAGGTTTTAGAGGAACTTTGACCAATGGACCACTAGTTACATCAGTACAACATAATCCGGATCAGTTAAAGCAGGTTTAGATGAACTCGAATGAGAAGAACTTGGATCAGTAAACAGTGATAGACAGGTCTTTAGATACAGGAAGACAGACAGGTTGAAGTTACTACTACCTTCCTCAGGAGGATCTCCACCAGCACTCTCTACCGGTGGAAACTTGACTTCTGCAGTTTGGTCCAAAGATGCCTTGACCAGCTGGGATAGCGCTCCAACATCTGGAGTACAATGTGGAAAGCCAGCCCATCCCATTAAAATATAGGTCAACAGATATAAGACAACAGGAGATCGTGTTGGTCTGCACAGTGTTACATCCAACCACCTTGTTCCACCTTGTTCCACCTATCTAAAGTTACAGAACCATGACTGGGAACCAGGCCACCCCCCTTATCTAAAACAATCTCCATCTCCTTCTGGAGGGATCCACCTAGTTCAGTTATGATCTTCCTCTGGGAGTGTGGAGAAGGAGCGGCTCAATGAAGATCAAGCTAGATTCATTTTCTCTCCATGGTACACTTATGGTTCAACTATGATCAAGCTATGATCCATCGATGGTCTATCTGTAGATCATGACTGAATGACTAAAGGAACTTCCTCTTTAACTGGAGTGAACGTCGTTGACCCTAAATCTGAACTGAGGACAAAGTTCTGTAGCTAAGCTGAATTAAAGGTGGAACAGTTCTAGAGAAGAACCTAGCGTAAAAATCCCAGAGGTTTCTTCTAAGACTTTTATTCTGAAGCACCTAAAGTTCATAGTTAAAGGTGACCAAGATATAAAATTAAAAGACAGTTCAACCTGACTTTGACCCACTTATTATATTCTCAGTACTTTATCCAGAACCAGAACTGGTTCACAGCTCAGAAACTTAAAAAAGATAACTCTAACATCACTGGTTTACCTGTGTGAGTGCCTCCATGTCCAATCATCTGCAGTGGTGGGTGTGGCTCAGGTGAAAGGGGCGGGGCTGATGGGTCAGGAATACTGCTGACAAATTCAGCCAAGCTGGTCATGTGACTCAGTGAGCTGATAATGCTGTCTAAACTCAGAGAATCTGAGACAGTGGAAGCTGGTGTGTGGGGGGCGGGGCTTAAAGGGACAGAGTTAGCCACAACGTTAGCAGCTTCAGCTAAACCAGGTATGGTCATAGAGATGCTGTCGGCTAGGCTGTCTATGGGTGGCGGGGCTGTAGGGACTGGCTGGGCTGAGTGGGTGGAGCTTCTGATGCCTGAGGCAACTCCTGCCAGAGACGGGATGTTGCTGGCGATGATGTCAGTGATCCCGCTCAGAGTAGGGAAGTGGACCTGCGTTGACCCATCAGGAGACGAACTAGAAGGATGATCTGAGGCAGAAGAGAAAGTGATGTCATCAGTCTCTATCTTCGATAAAAAAACTGTTCCTGGTGGATACCGCAGTTCCAACGCTATCCACCGGGGGCACAATCAAGGTCTACAGAGGCATTGGAAACATGAGACTTTCAAAATAAGAGTGACTGTGATGTGAGTCCTTGTTTTTGGGTTTAGGCTGTTTATGAGCCCAGTGGGGGGTTCTGGTACAATCAATCTAAATTCTGGTTCTGCTCAAAGAGATACTTTAGAAAGCTTATTGAACAGATCTGATCTGAAGCTGCTTAAGGTTCTTCAAGCCTCCATGTTTACCCTGGGTTAATTGTGAGGTCCAATCACACAGAACAACACAGTTTAGACTGGAAACACCTGCTTGTTTTGCAGAAGTTAATGCTTTGATCTGGTTCAGATGTCGGCTCTCGCGTTTAAATCTGAACTGATAAAAAGAAGTGATAAAGATTTTAAATAAGATAAAAAATAGTTAAATGATGCAGGAACAGAACCCGACAGAAAATGACAAACAGACCCAGTACCAGTTGAACAATCTGGCATCATCTGTCAGGATGTTACTCCAACAGCTGATGTCTCCTGATGGAGTTTTCAGAACAAACGGTTTCATGTAGATGAACTGGGTCACAGTCCAGGTGAAGAGGTCATGGAGGATCTCTGCAGGATGGAGGACAGAGGTGGAGCGTGCATCAGTACCAGCCGTGCACCGAGGTCCATTAAACTGTTGGACCCAGAGTGTCTGGGATTTATGTTCTCCTGCTTCCAGAATCAGAACCTTTTGAGCTTCAGTACCTTCAGGATTTCTGGCTCCATATTTATGATCCGATTCTCTCCGAGCTGAAACTCGAGCTGCAATCTAATGGTTCTGATTACAGGACTGGTTCTGACCCATTAAGGCTGGTTCCCTCGGGACCAACATGAGAGCTGAGCTCAAACAGAAGCAGCTTCACCTCAGCATCAGAGGATGACGAGCCAAACTGGTTTAAAGGAGGAATGCTGAAACCAACTGGTTGGACTAGTTCTACTGAAACACGTCAGCAGCTGCTGGTAAACATAGATCCATCATCAGCTCCTCTCCTCAGACTGGAACAGACTCTCTAAATTTATCTGGCGCTGAACAAACTGCAAAAGGAACCGAGGTCTGATTTAATCATTAAGACAGAGAACCGAAGACATTTAATCAGTTCAGAGAATCTTTTACTGGATCAGAACAAAAAGTAAACTGTTGCTCATCTTTATAACAGAGCCCGTGTTCTTTCATATGTTCTGGTTCTGAACTTTGTCTTGTCGTGATCTATGAAATGAATCCAGAGGGTTAGATTCCTCCAGCTGCCTTTGAGGAATGTTTTGATGTATCATGTTTTGTTTATGCTTCTTGCTGTTTTTACTTTATGTACTTTGTCTGTGTTTTACTGCTATTTTTATTTTACCTCTTAATCATGTAAAGCACCTTGAATCACCTTGTTTTTGAAAGTGTGATATACAAATAAAATTGCCTTGCCGTGCCTCCAGGAAAACCCCCCAGAAAAATTCTTCTTAACAACAAGAAAACCAGTTTTCTTCCTGATTCAGGAACGTTTCACTCAGGAAAGGTGGTCTTTCAGAACCAATCAGGTGTTTCCAGGTGAGTGCAGGTTCTGAAAGATGATTACATCACTGTAGAGGAACCTGAACCGATGGCAGAATCGTAGTTAATGTTTCAGGAGTTTGTCACAGAAACATCTGCAGATGTCCTGATGAAAACAAGCTGCTGGATGAACAGAACTTCACAGAAATTGATCAGCCTGGTCCATTTGATAACATCTGATGACTCAGAGGCAGACTGGCCAATCAGATGACACCTGAAATCACCGGCTTACATCTTGACAACAAGCTGACTCATGATGATGTCAGAGCTGGAGTAAACCTGCTGAGGTCATTGTGATGTCAATCAAGTCCAATTATTTAGATCCCACATGGAGTAAAGCAGGCGGCTCCAAAACGGATCCACATGCAGTAGAAATCCAAAGACAGTAGAAATCGACAGACAGTAAAGATCCACAGACAGTAGAGATCCACAGACAGTAGAGATCCACAGACAGTAGAGATCCACAGACAGTAAAGATCCACAGACAGTAGAGATCCACAGACAGTAGAGATCCACTGAGAGTAGAAATCCACAGACAGTAGAGATCCACAGACAGTAGAGATCCACAGAGAGTAGAAATCCACAGACAGTAGAGAGATCCACAGACAGTAGAGATCCACAGACAGTAGAGATCCACAGACAGTAGAGATCCACTGAGAGTAGAAATCCACAGACAGTAAAGATCCACAGACAGTAGAGATCCACAGACAGTAGAGATCCACAGACAGTAGAGATCCACAGACAGTAGAGATCCACAGACAGTAGAGATCCACAGACAGTAGAGATCCACAGACAGTAGAGATCCACAGACAGTAGAGATCCACAGACAGTAGATAGATCCACAGACAGTAGAGATCCACAGACAGTAGAGAGATCCACAGACAGTAGAGATCCACAGAGAGTAGAAATCCACAGACAGTAGAGAGATCCACAGACAGTAGAGATCCACAGACAGTAGAGATCCACAGACAGTAGAGAACGACAGACAGTAAAGATCCACAGACAGTAGAGATCCACAGACAGTAGAGATCCACAGACAGTAGAGATCCACAGACAGTAGATAGATCCACAGACAGTAGAGATCCACAGACAGTAGAGATCCACAGAGAGTAGAGAGATCCACAGACAGTAGAGATCCACAGACAGTAGAGATCCACAGACAGTAGAGATCCACTGAGAGTAGAAATCCACAGACAGTAGAGATCCACAGACAGTAGAGATCCACAGAGAGTAGAAATCCACAGACAGTAGAGAGATCCACAGACAGTAGAGATCCACAGACAGTAGAGATCCACAGACAGTAGAGATCCACTGAGAGTAGAAATCCACAGACAGAAGAGATCCACAGACAGTAGAGATCCACAGACAGTAGAGAGATCCACAGACAGTAGAAATCCACAGACAGTAGAGAGATCCACAGACAGTAGATAGATCCACAGACAGTAGAGAACGACAGACAGTAGAGATCCACAGACAGTAGATAGATCCACAGACAGTACAGATCCACAGACAGTACAGATCCACAGACAGTAGAGATCCACAGACAGTAAAGATCCACAGACAGTAGAGATCCACAGACAGTAGATAGATCCACAGACAGTAGAGATCCACAGACAGTAAAGAGATCCACAGACAGTAGAGATCCAAAGAGAGTAGAAATCCACAGACAGTAGAGATCCACAGACAGTAGAGATCCACAGACGGTAGAGAGATCCACAGACAGTAGATAGATCCACAGACAGTAGAGAACGACAGACAGTAGAGATCCACAGACAGTAGAGATCCACAGACAGTAGATAGATCCACAGACAGTAGAGATCCACATACAGTAGAGAGAGCCACAGACAGTAGAGATCCACAGACAGTAGAAATCCACAGACAGTAGAGATCCACAGACAGTAGAGATCCACAGACAGTAGAGATCCACAGACAGTAGAGAGATCCACAGACAGTAGAGTTCCACAGACAGTAGAGAGATCCACAGACAGTAGAAATCCACAGACAGTAGAGATCCACAGACAGTAGAGAGATCCACAGACAGTAAAGATCCACAGAGAGTAGAAATCCACAGACAGTAGAGATCCACAGACAGTAGAGATCCACAGACAGTAGAGATCCACAGACAGTAGAGATCCACGGACACCACAGATCCACAGAAAGTACAGATCCACAGACAGTAAAGATCCACAGAAAGTAGAACTCTACAGACAGTAGAGAGATCCACAGACAGTAGAGATCCACAGAGAGTAGAAATCCACAGACAGTAGAGATCCACAGACAGTAGAAATCCACAGACAGTAGAGATCCACAGACAGTAGAGATCCACAGAGAGTAGAAATCCACAGACAGTAGAGATCCACAGACAGTAGAGATCCACAGACAGTAAAGATCCACGGACAGTAGAGATCCACAGACAGTAGAGATCCACAGAGAGTAGAAATCCACAGACAGTAGAGATCCACAGACAGTAGAGATCCACAGACAGTAGAAATCCACAGACAGTAGAGATCCACAGACAGTAGAGATCCACAGAGAGTAGAAATCCACAGACAGTAGAGATCCACAGACAGTAGAGATCCACAGAGAGTAGAAATCCACAGACAGTAGAGATCCACAGAAAGTACAGATCCACAGACAGTAAAGATCCACAGAAAGTAGAGATCCACAGACAGTAGATAGATCCACAGACAGTAGAGATCCACAGACAGTAGAGATCCACAGACAGTAGAGATCCACAGACAGTAGATAGATCCACAGACAGTAGAGATCCACAGACAGTAGATAGATCCACAGACAGTAGAGATCCACAGACAGTAGAAATCCAAAGACAGTAGAAATCGACAGACAGTAAAGATCCACAGACAGTAGAGATCCACAGACAGTAGAGATCCACAGACAGTAGAGAACGAGAGACAGTAAAGATCCACAGACAGTAGAGATCCACAGACAGTAAAGATCCACAGCCAGTAGAGATCCACAGACAGTAGACATCCACAGACATTAGAGATCCACAGACAGTAGAGAACGACAGACAGTAAAGATCCACAGACAGTAGAGATCCACAGACAGTAGATAGATCCACAGACAGTAGAGAACGACAGACAGTAGAGATCCACAGACAGTAGAAAGATCCACAGACAGTAGAGATCCACAGACAGTAGAGAGATCCACAGACAGTAGAGATCCACAGAGAGTAGAAATCCACAGACAGTAGAGAGATCCACAGACAGTAGAGATCCACAGACAGTAGAGATCCAAAGACAGTAGAGATCCACAGACAGTAGAGATCCACAGACAGTAGAGAACGACAGACAGTAAAGATCCACAGACAGTAGAGATCCACAGACAGTAAAGATCCACAGACAGTAGAGATCCACAGACAGTAGATAGATCCACAGACAGTAGAGATCCACAGACAGTAGAGATCCACAGACAGTAGAGAGATCCACAGACAGTAGAGATCCACAGAGAGTAGAAATCCACAGACAGTAGAGAGATCCACAGACAGTAGAGATCCACAGACAGTAGAGATCCACAGACAGTAGAGATCCACTGAGAGTAGAAATCCACAGACAGTAGAGATCCACAGACAGTAGAGATCCACAGACAGTAGAGAGATCCACAGACAGTAGAAATCCACAGACAGTAGAGAGATCCACAGACAGTAGATAGATCCACAGACAGTAGAGAACGACAGACAGTAGAGATCCACAGACAGTAGATAGATCCACAGACAGTAGAGATCCACAGACAGTAGATAGATCCACAGACAGTAGATAGATCCACAGACAGTAGATAGATCCACAGACAGTAGAGATCCACAGACAGTAAAGATCCACAGACAGTAGAGATCCACAGACAGTAGATAGATCCACAGACAGTAGAGATCCACAGACAGTAGAGAGATCCACAGACAGTAGAGATCCACAGAGAGTAGAAATCCACAGACAGTAGAGATCCACAGACAGTAGAGATCCACAGACAGTAGAGATCCACAGACAGTAGAGAGATCCTCAGACAGTAGAGTTCCACAGACAGTAGAGAGATCCACAGACAGTAGAAATCCACAGACAGTAGAGATCCACAGACAGTAGAGAGATCCACAGACAGTAGAGATCCACAGAGAGTAGAAATCCACAGACAGTAGAGATCCACAGACAGTAGATATCCACAGAGAGTAGAAATCCACAGACAGTAGAGATCCACAGACAGTAGAGATCCACAGACAGTAGAGATCCACAGACAGTAGAGATCCACAGACAGTAGAGATCCACAGACAGTAGAGATCCACAGACAGTAGATAGATCCACAGACAGTAGAGATCCACAGACAGTAGAGATCCAGAGACAGTAGAAATCCACAGACAGTAGAGATCCACAGACAGTAAAGATCCACAGACAGTAGAGATCCACAGACAGTAGAGATCCACAGACAGTAGAGATCCACAGACAGTAGATAGATCCACAGACAGTAGATAGATCCACAGACAGTAGAGATCCACAGACAGTAGATAGATCCACAGACAGTAGATAGATCCACAGACAGTAGAGATCCAGAGACAGTAGAGATCCACAGACAGTAGAGATCCACAGACAGTAGAGATCCACAGACAGTCGAAATCCACAGACAGTCGAAATCCACAGACAGTCGAAATCCACAGACAGTAGAGATCCACAGACAGTAGATAGATCCACAGACAGTAGAGATCCACAGACAGTAGATAGATCCACAGACAGTAGAGATCCACAGACAGTAGAGATCCAGAGACAGTAGAAATCCACAGACAGTAGAGATCCACAGACAGTAGAGATCCACAGACAGTAGAGATCCACAGACAGTAGATAGATCCACAGACAGTAGATAGAACGACAGACAGTAAAGATCCACAGACAGTAGAGATCCAGAGACAGTAGAGATCCAGAGACAGTAGATAGATCCACAGACAGTAGAGATCCACAGACAGTAGAAATCCACAGACAGTAGAGATCCACAGACAGTAGATAGATCCACAGACAGTAGAGAACGACAGACAGTAGAGATCCACAGACAGTAGAAATCCACAGACAGTAGAGATCCACAGACAGTAGATAGATCCACAGACAGTAGATAGATCCACAGACAGTAGATAGATCCACAGACAGTAGAGATCCACAGACAGTAGATAGATCCACAGACAGTAGAGATCCAGAGACAGTAGAGATCCACAGACAGTAGAGATCCACAGACAGTCGAAATCCACAGACAGTCGAAATCCACAGACAGTAGAGATCCACAGACAGTAGAGATCCACAGACAGTAGATAGATCCACAGAAAGTAGAGATTCACAGACAGTAGAGATCCAGAGACAGTAGAGATCCACAGACAGTCGAAATCCACAGACAGTAGAGATCCACAGACAGTAGAGATCCACAGACAGTAGAGATCCACAGACAGTAGAGATCCACAGACAGTAGAAATCCACAGACAGTAGAGATCCACAGACAGTAGAGATCCACAGACAGTAGAGATCCACAGACAGTAGAGATCCACAGACAGTAGATAGATCCACAGACAGTAGAGATCCACAGACAGTAGAGATCCACAGACAGTAGAGATCCACAGACAGTAGAGATCCACAGACAGTAGATAGATCCACAGACAGTAGAGATCCACAGACAGTAGATAGATCCACAGACAGTAGATAGATCCACAGACAGTAGATAGATCCACAGACAGTAGAGATCCAGAGACAGTAGAGATCCACAGACAGTAGAGATCCACAGACAGTAGAGATCCACAGACAGTAGAGATCCACAGACAGTAGAGATCCACAGACAGTAGAGATCCACAGACAGTAGAGATCCACAGACAGTAGAGATCCACAGACAGTAGAGATCCACAGACAGTAGATAGATCCACAGACAGTAGATAGATCCACAGACAGTAGATAGATCCACAGACAGTAGAGATCCACAGACAGTAGATAGATCCACAGACAGTAGAGATCCACAGACAGTAGAGATCCACAGACAGTAGAGATCCACAGACAGTAGAGATCCACAGACAGTAGAGATCCACAGACAGTAGAGATCCACAGACAGTAGAGATCCACAGACAGTAGAGATCCACAGACAGTAGAGATCCACAGACAGTAGAGATCCACAGACAGTAGAGATCCACAGACAGTAGAGATCCACAGACAGTAGAGATCCACAGACAGTAGAGATCCACAGACAGTAGAGATCCACAGACAGTAGATAGATCCACAGACAGTAGAGATCCACAGACAGTAGAGATCCAGAGACAGTAGAGATCCACAGACAGTAAAGATCCACAGACAGTAGAGATCCACAGACAGTAGATAGATCCACAGACAGTAGAGATCCACAGACAGTAGAGATCCACAGACAGTAGATAGATCCACAGACAGTAGAGATCCACAGACAGTAGAAATCCACAGACAGTAGAGATCCACAGACAGTAGATAGATCCACAGACAGTAGATAGATCCACAGACAGTAGAGATCCACAGACAGTAGAGATCCACAGACAGTAGATAGATCCACAGACAGTAGAGATCCACAGACAGTAGATAGATCCACAGACAGTAGAGATCCACAGACAGTAGATAGATCCACAGACAGTAGAGATCCACAGACAGTAGATAGATCCACAGACAGTAGATAGATCCACAGACAGTAGAGATCCACAGACAGTAGAGATCCACAGACAGTAGAGATCCACAGACAGTAGAGATCCACAGACAGTAGAGATCCACAGACAGTAGAGATCCACAGACAGTAGAGATCCACAGACAGTAGATAGATCCACAGACAGTAGAGATCCACAGACAGTAGATAGATCCACAGACAGTAGATAGATCCACAGACAGTAGATAGATCCACAGACAGTAGATAACGACAGACAGTACCACAGACAGTAGAGATCCACAGACAGTAGAGATCCACAGACAGTAGATAGATCCACAGACAGTAGATAGATCCACAGACAGTAGATAGATCCACAGACAGTAGAGATCCACAGACAGTAGATAGATCCACAGACAGTAGAGATCCACAGACAGTAGAGATCCACAGACAGTAGAGATCCACAGACAGTAGAGATCCACAGACAGTAGAGATCCACAGACAGTAGAGATCCACAGACAGTAGATAGATCCACAGACAGTAGAGATCCACAGACAGTAGATAGATCCACAGACAGTAGAGAACGACAGACAGTAGAGATCCACAGACAGCAGAGATCCACAGACAGTAGAGATCCACAGACAGTAGATAGATCCACAGACAGTAGAGATCCACAGACAGTAGAGATCCACAGACAGTAGATAGATCCACAGACAGTAGAGATCCACAGACAGTAGAGATCCACAGACAGTAGAGATCCACAGACAGTAGAGATCCACAGACAGTAAAGATCCACAGACAGTAGAGATCCACAGACAGTAGAGATCCACAGACAGTAGATAGATCCACAGACAGTAGAGATCCACAGACAGTAGAGATCCACAGACAGTAGAGATCCACAGACAGTAGATAGATCCACAGACAGTAGAGATCCACAGACAGTAGAGATCCACAGACAGTAGAGATCCACAGACAGTAGATAGATCCACAGACAGTAGAGATCCACAGACAGTAGAGATCCACAGACAGTAGAGATCCACAGACAGTAGAGATCCACAGACAGTAGAGATCCACAGACAGTAGAGATCCACAGACAGTAGAGATCCACAGACAGTAGATAGATCCACAGACAGTAGATAGATCCACAGACAGTAGAGATCCACAGACAGTAGATAGATCCACAGACAGTAGAGATCCACAGACAGTAGAGATCCACAGACAGTAGAGATCCACAGACAGTAGATAGATCCACAGACAGTAGAGATCCACAGAGAGTAGAGATCCACAGACAGTAGAGATCCACAGACAGTAGATAGATCCACAGACAGTAGAGATCCACAGACAGTAGAGATCCACAGACAGTAGAGATCCACAGACAGTAGAGATCCACAGACAGTAGAGATCCACAGACAGTAGAGATCCACAGACAGTAGAGATCCACAGACAGTAGAGATCCACAGACAGTAGAAATCCACAGACAGTAGAGATCCACAGACAGTAGAAATCCACAGACAGTAGATAGATCCACAGACAGTAGATAGATCCACAGACAGTAGAGATCCACAGACAGTAGAGATCCACAGACAGTAGAGATCCACAGACAGTAGAGATCCACAGACAGTAGAGATCCACAGACAGTAGAGATCCACAGACAGTAGAGATCCACAGACAGTAGAGATCCACAGACAGTAGAGATCCACAGACAGTAGATAGATCCACAGACAGTAAAGATCCACAGACAGTAGAGATCCAGAGACAGTAGAGATCCACAGACAGTAGATAGATCCACAGACAGTAGAGAACGACAGACAGTAGATAGATCCACAGACAGTAGAGATCCACAGACAGTAGAGATCCAAAGACAGTAAAGATCCACAGACAGTAGATAGATCCACAGACAGTAGATAGATCCACAGACAGTAGAGATCCACAGACAGTAGAGATCCACAGACAGTAGAGATCCACAGACAGTAGAGATCCACAGACAGTAGATAGATCCACAGACAGTAGAGATCCACAGACAGTAGAGATCCAGAGACAGTAGATAGATCCACAGACAGTAAAGATCCACAGACAGTAGAGATCCAGAGACAGTAGATAGATCCACAGACAGTAGATAGATCCACAGACAGTAGAGATCCACAGACAGTAGAGATCCACAGACAGTAGATAGATCCACAGACAGTAGATAGATCCACAGACAGTAGAGATCCAAAGACAGTAAAGATCCACAGACAGTAGATAGATCCACAGACAGTAGAGATCCACAGACAGTAGAGATCCAGAGACAGTAGAGATCCAAAGACAGTAAAGATCCACAGACAGTAGAGATCCACAGAGAGTAGAAATCCACAGACAGTAGAGATCCACAGACAGTAGATAGATCCACAGACAGTAGAGATCCACAGACAGTAGAGATCCACAGAAGTAAGATCCACAGACAGTAGAATCCACAGACAGTAGAGAACAAGAAGTAGATAGATCCACAGACAGTAAAGATCCACAGACAGTAGAGATCCAGAGACAGTAGAGATCCACAGACAGTAGATAGATCCACAGACAGTAGAGAACGACAGAAGTAGATAGATCCACAGACAGTAGAGATCCACAGACAGTAGAGATCCAAAGACAGTAAAGATCCACAGACAGTAGATAGATCCACAGACAGTAGATAGATCCACAGACAGTAGAGATCCACAGACAGTAGAGATCCACAGACAGTAGAGATCAACAGACAATAGAGATCCAGAGACAGTAGATAGATCCACAGACAGTAAAGATCCACAGACAGTAGAGATCCAGAGACAGTAGATAGATCCACAGAGAGTAAAGATCCACAGACAGTAGAGATCCACAGACAGTAGAGATCCACAGACAGTAGATAGATCCACAGACAGTAAAGATCCACAGACAGTAGAGATCCAGAGACAGTAGAGATCCACAGACAGTAGATAGATCCACAGACAGTAGAGATCCACAGACAGTAGAGATCCAGAGACAGTAGATAGATCCACAGACAGTAAAGATCCACAGACAGTAGAGATCCAGAGACAGTAGAGATTCAAAGACAATTAAGCAGAGAGATCAGATCGAAGTTTTAACATTGATCCTACAATCAAACGGAAACCTGCGTATTGAGGCCAGGATGTGAGTCATGTGATAATGTCTACATTCTCCAGGTTGGGCTGTTCCTGGGACATGTGGTCAACAGCAGCATACAGAGCATCACAGTTGGCAAACCAAGGTGTGGCATGAACAAAAGACTCAAGACTTTGTTAAAAACCAGACTGAAAGATCTCAGTTGGCTTAAACCAGGTTGGAGGTGAACTACTTGGTCTTTCAGTTCAACAAGAGCCAGAACCTCGAGTTCCCTCTCCATTTAATATTTAGGCTTACACTTGTAGGAAGACTGCTGCGGACCAAGGTGCTTACCTGTGCTCTGGTAACGTCCTCTGGAGAAGCTCAGCTGCAGCTTTTCATCAGGCGGGTTTCTGGAACACAAAGCCTGAGTTAGTCTGAGCTGGTTTCAGTTAATGAGCAGGTAACAGGTGAGCTCACCTGTCCAGGGAGCAGGGGGAGCTCTTTGTGTAGTGAAGCCGAGGTTTGGGAACAGGAGGAGATGGAGGAGGAGGAGCCATCTGGTGAGGAATAACACAGAGATCCATCAGAGCTGATCCATAGAACTGAACAGAAGATCAGTCCTTCCTTGTGTCTTGCACCTGATGAAGAGACACCTGTCCAGGTGATTCACCTTGAAGAGTTTAGTTTCCATCAATAAGGAATTACATTAAATCAATGAACCAGACTCCAGATTTATTCTCCATCTGAAGATCAATCAGTCGTATGAATCACGTAAATATGCTGTCATCAGGGAGGCAGCTGATTGGTGGTTCAAACAGCTTGCAGGCTCCGCCTATCATACCTGAGCTGCAGACCTGCAGCTTCCTGATCAGGATCAGGTTTTATTGACCAGGTTCTGAGTTCCTGCAATAGAACCTTCTGTCCTTCCAGGAATTACAGCTTCATGCTAAAGACGAAGTGTCTGATGGAGCATTTAGAGAGCAGGTAACCTAACAGGACAGCAGGTGGATGAAGGGAGGAGACTCATAATGTTCAGAGATAAGATCAGCCCCGTTTCTCATGAAGACGTTTCAGTTTTGGTTCTATTGTATTAAAAACTGAATTTAAAAAGTTGATTCAAATTAAAATATTAAAGCAACTGGTTGCAGAGCTTTTTTGAGTTTACTCAACTTCTGCAAATAGATAGTTGTGGCAACTATTTATTTTAAGTTTGTTTGGCCCTTGGCGTAACTGCTTATTCTAAGTTCAAAAAACTCCTCAGTACTACTTTGTCAAACTTATTATTCTTGGTCCAGTAAACTTTTTATTCCCAGTTCTGTAAATTTAACATTTCTATTTGGTTTTATTTATAAATAAAAGTAGGCATAAAATGCACCTGCAAATTTAGCTAACTTTAAAATGAGACTTGGCACAGCAAATCACCTAAAAGTTGAATGAACTCAAAATTGCTATGCAACTGGTTGCTTTACTTTTTTAAGTTGATTAGGCTTTTTATTTTTTACAGTGTCTCTGTCAGAGCAGATCAGGGTCTGGATGTTTGAGCAGGTGGTTCAGCTGCTGGACTGGATCTGCTGGATGTGAAACTCGAAGACGGAGATTCCTCAAACAGACTCAGCGAAAACCAGAATTACAGGACAAGAGCAGTTTCCTGCAGTAGTTCTGCTCTGTGCGGTTCACCTCCTGTCTGACCCGATAACCAGCTGATGGTTACATGATGCTGAGGGCCACCGTGTGACTCCCCACAGTGTCTGAGTCACAGCTAACAGAAAACATTCAAGGAACTCCAACCAAAAAGTCCTGTCCTGTTTATGGGAACCTTTGTGATGGTTGGACCTGATCCTTCCAGCTCCACGTATAAAACAGAGACACAGCAGAAGGTCCGAACTCAGAGTTCTGACCCTGTTCTGAACAACCGGCTGGAGACCAATGATGGAAACATCTCAGCTCCTGAATGTAGATGAAACCTGGAGGAACCAGGAGGTGGGCGGAGAGAAACCTGGTGAGTCTGAGGAAATATTCAGAAACCAGAACCCCTAACTGGACCAGAATGAACAAGGTAGGCGTGAAGCAACAAGAGAGGATCTGACCAGGAGCTGACTGACCCAGAGACTAACTAAAGTTGGAAAGCAGCTGTGAGGCCACGGCAGATAGACCGCATACTACCAGAACCAGAACCTATTATCAAGATTCAGAAGGAATAAATAACTAAAGACAGCAACTCAAAGCAGGAATAAATTATATTAAATATGAACATTAAAAATACACAAAATGAGGAATGAAGTGGATTTGTAAAGCAAAGAGGGACAAACCCCAATATTTAGGCAAAACATAAAACGTTCTTCACTAATTTAGCACGATTATGACGTTGATGTAGATGTTTGATGTGAACCAATGGAAATGAGACAAAGACACGAGGAAATCCAATCAGATGTGTGGAAAGTTGGAGCAGGACTGGAGGCTTCCAGAACCAGGTGGAGCTCACCTGTCTCCGGGGATGATTGGCCCTATAGTCTCCATGGACAACATGGAGGCATCAGGAACGGGGCTGACCTGGGATCAGATCATCCAGGACCCCCCACTGTTTCAGGAAGCTGGTAGCTACCAGCAGCATGAAGCTGATCCAAACTGTTTAAAGGTCCGGTCCTCCCAGAACCTACTGGGTAACTAGTCCCAAAGGCCATCCATCACCTGCATAACTACCAGGACATGGACGTCCACCTGGACTGACAGCACAGCTTTAATCAGAGAAGCAGGACCATGGTGACTCTGGAGGAGCTGCAGAGATCCACAGCTCTGGTGGGAGAACCTGTCCAGTGGTGGACTCCATGAATCTGACCTTTAAAGGTCCTGTTGTTTCCATAAATCTGCTGCGGTCTCCAGTAGGAATGAACAAATTCCTCCTGAGCCGGAATAAATGATCCGGTGTTCCTGTTTCAGGAGGTTGCTGTTTGTCGGAGGAGTGGGATGGGAAACGTCAGGATCACGACTAACTTTTTTAAAATTTTATTATTTCTTGCTTTCTGTTCCACTTACGCGAACAGAGCTGGGTAAGAGTTGCTCCTTCTACATGGAACACGCTGCAAAAAGACTGGAAATGAACTGAATTTATTTCATTGAACGCTTTTAACTCCAGATTGAGACAAGTTGAGTCAACCTTTTATTTAACCAGGCCTTTCCTGGTTAAATAAAGGTTAAATAAAATAAAATGATTCATGAAACGTCTGGCCTCTGATTGGCTAACAGCAATGTGGCTCTTTTGCTGCTTCCAAACAAATAAATAACTTAACTAACAATTTCCAACTGTTTCTTCCTCAGCTCCTCTTTCTTGGGTGAAAAATGCAGCGCTGGTGTGTTAGAAGAAAGGAGGACTGAGCTCTGATAGTCTGGAGAGGAGGAGGATGATGAAGGTGTATGAAAGCTAACATCCTGAATAATGTTCTACCACGGGCCTGGACTGGTACCAGTACATGTTAACCGTTATAGTTCAGGTAGAACCGGCCCAGTAGTGATAATCCACTTTAAAACTGATCAGTTTAGCTTCTGAATATTGATTGTTTATCTGAATCAACTTGGTTCTAAACTAAAGGTGGTTCTGTGGGTCAGATTAAGTCCGGTTCCTCCTGGAGGAAAAGTCTCCGTCCCTAAAACATGAATCTGGATCACCAGCTCACAGAAACACCTGATGTTCTACTCAGATCTCAGAGTCTGGGTTCTGGAGGTGAAGCTCACCTGAACAGGTGAAGTTTACCTGAGAAACAACAGTAGATGTCACAGTTCTTACCTTGGTGTCGTCTCCTCAGAGTCTTCCAGGTACCTGCAGCTCACCCGTTTACCTGTCTGTTCCTAGCTACCTGTGGACCCAGGTGTGTTTGCTCTCTTCTCTGCACTGATAAAAACTGTTGAATCAACTTGGAGGCTGCGTCTGCCTTTCCGTCTCCGTGACGACCCAGACTGCTTCTCTGGAGCTGCAGGACTCTGCAGAACTCTCAGGGTTCTGGTCCAGTCCGGTCTGACATGCTGGAGTTCCAAAGTCTTCAGACTGAGTCCAGAGATTCTTCCAGAGCCAAAAAGCAGACAGAAGACGATCCAACGAGACCAACAGAGCTGAGGTTCTGGTCAGGAGCACAATGGGCCTGAAGTGTACCAGAAATCAGATCCTGGTAAATCAGAACCAGAACCATCAGAACTCTGCAGAGGAAGTTTAAACAGACCTGTTGATCTCTGACTGGACTGCTGGCTCCTCACAGAGGTTTTACAGTGCAGACTCACCTGTTCTACCTGTTTCAGGAATGTGGGCGGGGCTTCCTTGGGTTGTGTTGAGTCGTGTGTGTGTGTGTGTGTGTGTGTGTCACTGAGCTCTACTGGTTGGTTTTAGAGGTGTGGATCAGTTTTAGTTCAGGTTAGGGTTAAGAACAGTGTCTGGGTTTGACATAGTCACCGAAATGAATGAAAGTTAAGTGTGTGTGCGAGCTGAGGTGTTTAATGTTCTGAGCCGTTGATCTGATCTGCAGGACGTTCCTGAGACATGATGAAGGTGATGAAGAGTAGTCTGTCAGACAGCAGGTCTGAACTGGTTCTGCATAAATATCTGAGCTTCAGTTGGTGTCAGAGTGAGACATCCCTACCAGAGAGGATCTGTGGCTCTTTGAAAACCTGAGAACCATAAAGAGTGTGTAAGCCACGCCCCTTTTGTTTAGTCTCAGTGAAGCAGCGCCACCTACAGGCCTGTAACAGAACCATCTCTGGCGCCAGATTTACTCCAGGAACCTTCATCCTGTGTTAGCGTTGTAGTCAAGAGCGCATCAGAGACCAGAGAGTACGAGACCGAGAGAAGACCATATATAGCAAAAGGAAACTCATAACAAAAACATTAAAAAAAAGGGAGATTTATTTTAAGTTTGCTTTTTTTTTTTATGGGAAAACAAAAAAATCTTTGCTCTTGTCATGATGGGAGGCAGACGTTTAACCCACATGCAGAAAACTACTGACAAGAGAAAGGTTTAAGGCTTTATTTAATAACTCAAAAAAGGCCTGGAGGTCCTGTCCACGGGTGGCTACCATGTCTGCAGGAGAGAGCAGTTCATATTCAGCTTGGGTTGTAAGGATGAATTGAGGTCAATGGAACAAGCTTACCGCAGCCAAAACTGAATGACAGCTAGGGCGGGGGTGCAACCCAGTGAGTGAGCAGGTGTCCAGAGAGCCAGAGATGTGGTGTGGTGGCTTTGGCCCAGGATCTGGAGCAGTTCGATCGGTGGAGAGCCAGGCAGGCAGGAGTTAGATAGGAACGGTGACGTGAGCAATAAAGGAACCCAGGATGCTGGCATCTGAGATCTTTCTTCAATCTGGAAACAAGGCAGGACTTCGATATGTCTGCAGAGAGAGCTTTCAGATTGCAAAAACATGGAATTGTCAGGAAACAGCTTCAGATATCACAGCGACTTGATACTACTGGTGCAGTATGACCATCAGGCACTGAATGTTTGTCCTTCTGCTGCTTAAAAAGCCACTGATCTCATCAGCTGGATCCCCTGCAGGTGTGAGATCTCCTCTTCCAAGAGACACTGCAACACAAAAAGGCTCACACACTGGACAAGGGCTTATTGTTGAAGACCTCAAAGGTTCAGTTTTGTTTCCATGACAGCTAAGATTTAAGAAGAGCTTGGATGCATCTCAGAACCTGCAGCATTCAGTGACCTAAGCGTGCAGGGCGCGGTCTCAGGATGATGCGTCCTCTGATGCAGGAACTGACCCATCCTTCAGTGCCAAGCTGGGGAATCTGTCTTGGTTTTTGGACCAGAACTCAAGTGCATTGTCAGTGTCAGTGTCCTGCATGGCAAAATTACAATAAAACATCAGAGACTTTAAAACATAAATCAAACACATTATTTGAAAGCAAATCTGAACTCTCAGCTGCTCCGTTCTGAGACAGGCTGAAACGTCTGCTTCTAAATAGGACGATCTGCTTTTATTCATTCATTTATTCATTTTACCTTCTGCTTTATTTGCATTACAAATAATTACAAATTTGCGTTATATTTACCCGTCTCTATCCTTATTCTGGACCCTGGGAAATCTTTCACTTGCAGACCACATAATATAGGGGAGACTCTTTCTAGCTTATATTGCTCATTATCCAAATATATTTCAAAAGACATTTGGAGATTAAATAAAAGCCAAGGATCTTGGCTTAAATTAAACTCACCTTTCTTCTTTTTTAAAATAATTATTGTGATAAAAGGTTATTATTACCAGTCAAAGACACCGATTCACTGTGACAACCTGCCTCATGTTGGGGTTGGTTGTCACCATTGATTTCAATGGGGGTTTTCTTAGAAATTAAGATTTTATGAAATTAGGTAACTTTTTGTGTTTTTTTATTAAAACAACGAGGAAGTGCTGAAACATATAGCCCTGACTAATGCAAATTAGTTTTATTATATATATATATATATATATATATATATATATATATATATATATATATATATATATATATACACAAAAAAAAGTTAAGCCAACATTGTTCCTAATGCTCAAAAATGCATGCAAAGGTATTGGGACTTTAAAATGTTTTTTCCATTAGATTTTCTGAGTTATTATTTTAACTATTTAGTTATATGTCAAAGTACTAAAAGGTACGAGTCACTTGTGACGATTGACCCCTGGAGAAGTGACTAAACCGTCCTCATGTGACCTCTGGACAAAAAGTGGTATGTAGCTAAAATATGGCTTGAGCTACCATCATCAATGTTAGCTCAAATCAAAGCTCTCATCTTTGACTTTTTGACAGGTTTGGGGTGATTTACATGCGGTTGTGATTTGCATGCTGTGTATTTGTGCTAATGATTGCTCGGCCTTGTTTCTAATTGTGTATTATGTATCTCTTTCAGTGAGACCAAAGACAATTATTGTGTTTTTAAAGCTAATAACTTACAAACGTTTATTTCAAATATAACATCAACATGAAAAATAACTCTGATCTATAAAAGTGACTAAATTTATCCTCACCTCAGTGTTGTGTGTTTAAATCCAAAGATGAATAGTGCAAAATGAGCAGATTTATAAGCCGAATGTTTGATATCAAATTCAAACCACATTACGTGTATGTTTGTACACAGAACTAGTATAGATGAAATAAGCAACCAATCCATGCGACAACAGTCTCAGTCTCCCCTAACCAAGAATGTTCACCAACTATAAATAAATGTTACACATGTCAGCATGTGTTAATCAGTTATATATTCATATTCTGAATGTTGAGTTGACAAAATTACGGACAAGTAATAAAAAGCGAGAAGAAAGAAGGAGGATAAGGTTCTGCAGAGTCTGTCTGCAGCCACACAGTCGGATGAAATGTGAGGTGTGTTGTGACACAGAGTGAGCGAGTTTTTGTCTGGTTTACATAACCATCAATAATTAGGATCAATAATAATAATTAATATTAATATAATTATTGATGAGGTTAAAGTTTAATTTATTAATATTAGGGGCAGCACTTCTGACATCCAGTCTCTTCTTAAAGGTGTAAATTCACACGCTGTGGACAATAATTGTACGCATTACTCCAAGTAATCCCAAAAAACTTCTCTTTAAAGAGTAACTAAACCCCAAAACAACTTTTTTTGCTTCTAAACTGTATAAATGGGTCTTTAGCAATGCAGTCTATCAGTTTCTGGTGATTGTTTTACATTTTGGTGTAAACTTGTTTAATTCTACACTTTTTGGTCTAAAAACGTCTTAGTGCTACCCTCTTAGGGTTGAACGGTGGCTACTGAATTCAAATGTTGTGATTGGTGGAGAGCGGTACATCTCTACGTCACATGGTCTCACAGACACGCCCCCTGGGTTTGAGTATAAAACTATCAGACAGACCGGCTAGTGATGGGAATTCCAGCTCTTTTTGGAGAGCCATGTCTTTTGGCTTGGCTCACCATAAAGAGCCTACTCTTTCGGCTCCCAAGTGGCTCCTCAGATTTCCTGTTGCTTAAAGTGTATGTATCACCAAAATTAATGCAAAACGATGTGTACCAAATGTACCAAAACAAGCGGGGGGAATGAAAAATAAAAAATAAACTGGCTCCCAATGACGAGCCGGCTCCAATCGTTCACTTCAAAGAGTAAGCTCTTAGAGCCGGTTCGTTCGCGACCAACACATCACTAATACCGGCCCTGTGGCGAGTTGGAGTGGGATTGCATTTTTCAGGTTACCATTATTATCACATTAGCACTTAGTTAGCATAGCTAACATCCTGTTTTGAGCATTAGCCAATGTTAGCATCACCACTCAGAGACGGGACCCATCCTGTCTCTCTCTCCCTCAGCAGCAGCGCTGACTCAGCGCCCCGAGCCAGCGGCTCTAATTGATGCGGCTCGGGGCCGCTGGGCTCCATACAGCCTCCCTCTACTTCTCTATCTCCGGTGACGACGGAGGAGATCCGTTGGTTCAGGGCGCCGAGCCAGCGCCGCCCGAGCTCGGTGTTGCTGAGGCAGAGGGAGACAGGAGGAGTCCAGTCTCTGAGTGGTAATGCTAACATAGGCTAACATTCAAAACAGATGAATGTTGATCAGATCAATCAGTCGCAAAACTGCCAATGTCGCTTTGGTCACTGTCCATGTTTCAGTGTCACATTAAGCGAGCTGTCACTGTCCTCCTGAACACACCCCCACGTTCCCCCCTCCGCTCATCCTCCACACTTGGCCACGCCCCTCTGTTCTTCCTGGCACCGCCCACTTTGTAGAATTTTTTTAATGTTGTCTGGGGGCAGGGTTATGATTTTTCAGGGGGTTCAGTTACACTTTAAGTTAAGGGGAATTTATTAAGAAAATAGGTCAACCTTACAGCCAAAACATTTCATCAATAATTTCCTTCTATTCTAAAGCATGCAACTAACTACTACAGATCTTAGGAAACAACAATATTGGAAAATTAAACACAATTAACACAAAGTGGATCAAGGACAGACGACTGAGGTTTGGTTCAGGAAAGGAGGTGGTCCTCACTCCAGGGGGCTCAGCTAAGATAGCCTGTGGGACGAAGGACCATAAAACTAGCTTTGGCTAAACTGCAGCACATGTTGTGTACTGTCCATGTGGAAGGCCACAGCTTTAACTAACAGACAAAGGAACAATGAGGTTAACCTTTCAGCTAAGACTAGCTAACGCAGGCCAGACTGAGTCCGACTCTGCCGACCAGGTGATCCGACAGCAAGAAAGAGCGAGGAAAAGAGAGAGAAAGAAAGCATAGGATCTGCTCAGGATGAAAAACAGTTTCAAACACAGCAAATACAGCTCAAACGTATGCGTGTGGAGACGCTAAATGAACCAACAGGTTCAGTACTTAAAAAAAACAATTTAAACCAACAATTATCGAGACCTATCTCGTTAAAAACTCTATTTTCCCTATTTATCTGCCCAGACACAAGATTACGTTAAATGAACCAGTTCAGTCCTACTTTGCGTTGAGGGAAGTCCAGTCCACGAGGAGGAAAGCAAAATGTGTCTGTAGTTGAGCAAGAAAAGGAGAGTTAGGAAACCTGCGCAGTATTTTTAGGACTGGGTGGCCCAACTGCAGGCTGGATGGGAAAGAGTTTATCTACGAACGCTTCTTGGACTCAAAAAAGTTTGTTTGAGGTGCTCTTTGGATGGGAAAATTCAGTTGAAAAAGCAAGAGGAACTCCAAGGCACTTTATTGTAGCGGCTTGGTCACATTAAACCTTTCTAAAAAACTCCAACGCCTTTCGGCGATGTAGCCTTCATCAGGGAGTCAAACAGTTCTGACAGGTAAGGAGAGGTTATTAACTAAATTAACCAATCAGAAAGCTCCACCTTGCAGATGTGCTAGTCAGGTGACACGTGTCTGTATATCAAACACCCAGCAGGTGTCATCCTTACTAAATATAAACATTTGGGATGAAACACACTGAATTTCACACATACATACTATACATATGGTCCAAAAAAACACAAAATAACCAGGTTAAAAGCAAACAATACCGAGAGCAGAAAGTAAAAGAATAAAGCAAACAGATACCCAATCAAAGAAAAACACTAAAGTCTAGGTCTTCATTCAAGCCTGGATGTTTAGTGGCCTGCAGTTTAAATATCCAAAAAGTCTCCTTCTGATTTAGCTGCCTCTGTCTATCACCTTTTCTCAAGGACAGTGGGATGTGATCAATCCCACAGGCCTGTAAAGTGGACGGGTCACTGTTATGGTGTTCCATGAAGTGTCTTGCCATTGGGTAATTCATGTTGCCTGAGCAAATAGCATATTTGTGTTCAGCCAGTCTGTCTTGTAGGCGTCGTTTAGTTCTTCCGACATAAAACACTTCGCACCCAAGACACTCCAGTCTATAGATAACAAAAGTAGTTTTACAATTTATGAAGTGATTGATCATTGAAAAATGTTTTTGGGAGACAACATCCTGGAAAGTTTTGGTTTGCACAACATTTGCACAGTGATTACAGTGGTGGCATTTATAACAACCCCAGGGGTTGGTGCTCAACCATGTTTGTTGGGAATCTGGTTTTAGATAACTGTGGACCAGTTGATCTTGTAGAGTAGGACATCTTCTAAAGCTCACCAGAGGTGGATCAGCAAAAAACTTGCTTAAAACATCGTCACTCTCAATAATACCCCAGTTTTTTTAATGATTTGTTTAATTTGTTCGCCCTCTCTCTGTACTGTACCTAGTGACAAATACTGGTCTGTCTTTTGTCTGTTTCTCTGTATTTCTTATCAGTAGTGATGTTCTGTCAGTGGGCTTAGCTCTAGGATAGGCTTTTTGGAGAGTAGGTTTCTCATATCCCCGTTCTACAAATCTTGACATCATTTCAGGCCGGATGGCTTTGCAGGTCGACGTTGTACCGAACTGTCTTGGAACAGTCCAGATATCGCTCAAACTTCGTACACAAACAGGATGAGCACTTCGAAGCTTTGAAATGAGAGTTCTCCCCGGTCCAGCGGGTCAAAACAAAACAGAATCTTCACAGAGATGTCTTCTGTGTAGCAGGAGTTTCTGCTAAGAACCTTTGCTGAGAACAAATTTGAAATGGCCGCCACTACCACTCTTATAGCCCTTTGGCTGTGATGTCATTGTTGATGTCACCATTGGTGGCCACGGACCAATAGGAGTGTGTTGGGGGTCACCGCTAGGATTGCTGGGAAATGTGGTCTGCTCCGTCTATCTAGGGAAAATGGCTTCCAGCGGTCCAACAGTCTGTTCAGTTCATTTGAAGAAAATGAAGTCCCGAGATCAGCAACGAATGAATACCACATATGAAAGTGACCTGGGTCAGGGTTGAAAAAAAACCCCATTGAATTGTGCTGTTCAGACTGTCGTAAAAAAATCACATATGGGCAAAAGAATGTGGGTTTTGATGCGCAATGATGCGCCTGCAGTGTGAACATAGATCTATATCAGAAGAGGCCTCACTCTTTAACCCAACAGACATACAGCCGGATGGCCATGACAGATATATACACTGAAAAAAGAGAAACATTGCTGTTGTTCATTCAATATGTTTTTTGCAATTGGTTTCAGTAAATAAATTAGATTGTCCTGTACAATTTAAATAATACAGATAGAGTTGTGTGAGATAATTAATAATTTTTGATTGATGTAATTGTGTAATATAAATCAACAGTTATTTACAATAGTTAAATTGACCTAATTAACATTTGTTTATTGAGGACTCCTTGCGTGTGCGTCGTTTCCTGTTAGAACTTCCAATAGGGGGCAGTACTGACAACAACCGCACTTGACTCTACTCAGTTAACACAGCAGAAATATGACGACATGTGCTCTGGAAGTTTCTTGCATTGCAACAACTGACCGAGACCGAGACCGTGACTCTGCGCGGTGCCATCCCAGCCATTCCCCTGTTCGTCCAGCCGTTCTCTGAGTCAGCGACCCCATTTGTGGCTTTAGTTTAGCGTTAATCATTGAATCGGATTAGACCGTTAGCACCTAATGCGAATTGCTAATGGTCTAATCCGATTCAATGATTCACGCTAAACTAAAGCCACAAATGGGGTCGCTGACTCAGAGAACAGTTGGATGAACAGAGGAAAGGTAAAACTCACTTGTTTAACTCGAGGGGAGGTGGAAAATGAGCATATTTGCCCAAATGGTGGTGTGTCCCTTTAAACATTGTTCAAACTCCAAATCCATAAATATAAATATTATTTACTTTTGCATTTATAACCCTACAAAATGTTATCCTGACCACTGTTTGAATAAAAAGTCAAATGATGCCAGTGTGTTATGAAATTATTTAGACAATTAGGACAAAATAAAATAATTGATTAGTATAAGCAGATTGAATTTAACCATAAAAAATATATTGATTCAATGTAGAATTTTAAATTGGCCCAGAAATCATAATTAATGCTTTTAAATTGACTCAATGAACTTTTGAACATTAACCCATCTAGAAATGTTTAAATTTTATTAATGAATGTGTCACGGACCACAAGGAAGACCCAAAATTCAGCCACAACACAGGAGTGAGCAATAACTCAGGAGGAGGTTTTATTAAACAATAGATTATAAATGTGCAAAAGACTCTGCAGGCTGGAACTCTGGCTCTGCGGCGGGGAGGATGACTGGGAATTCTCTGGGGCGGTGACGTCAGGAGCGGAGGCTGCTGCGGGGCTTAGAAAGCTCACAAGAGCGACAGGAAAGGTGCACCACCTGCTTCTCCTCCTGAGTGGGGATACTTAAACAACAGCTTGAAATATCCACCTTGTCACTTGGGCTGATCAGAATCAAAAACCGGAAAACAGGCGCAGGTCATACACGGGCAGGCGGGAGATCAGTTTATCCAGGGGAGGCAGAGATCGGTGGTCAGGGTCTTAAGCTGGGTTCGGCGTTGGGAGGTCAGAAAGGCAATCGAGGTCAGACGAGGGCTAGGCAAAGGCAGAAACTCAGAGAACATGAAACAGGTCGGTGGTGGAGATCAGTAACGAAAGGCTTGATATCTACTGGCGTGAGCGTTCGAAAATCTGGCAGGGAAGCAGAGGCAAGGGGCTGTTTAAATAGTGAGAGAGACAGGTGGAGTGGAGAAAGCAATCAGGCATGGCACAGGTGCATAAAATCAGACTGATAGGTGAGACCTGGCATGAGGAATGTTACAGTACCCCCCCCTCAAGGTCCGGCTCCCGACGGACCACCAGGTTGGTCAGGATGGGTACGATGGAAGTTCAGAATGAGGGACTTGTCCAGAATGTGTCGAGCGGGAACCCAGGAACGCTCCTCAGGACCATACCCCTCCCAGTCCACCAGGTATTGCAGCCCCCGGCCCCATCTTCTGGACCGGAGAAGGCGTCGCACAGTGAACGCTGGGCCACCAGCTATGAACCGGGTGGGTGGCGGGGGTCTGGAGGGGGGACAGAACCGAGATACAGATACAGGTTTAACCTTAGATACATGAAAGGTTGGGTGGACCCTGAGATTCCTTGGGAGGTGAAGACGAACAGCAACAGGATTGACCACTTTGGAGATAGGAAATGGGCCAATGAAGCGGGGAGCCAACTTGCGACAGTCTAAGCGAAGCGGAAGATCCTTCGTGGATAGCCACACCCTCTGCCCCTCCTGGTATGCAGGAGCAGGAGTTCGGCGACGGTTAGCAGCTCTGGTATAAACAACCGAAGAGGCAAGTAGGGCCCTACGAGCCCTCCTCCAAACCCTTTGACACCTCCTGGCTGCTGCATGAGCAGAGGGGACTCTGGCTGCAACCTCCTGTAGGGAAAACACTGGAGGTTGGAAGCCATAAACAATGTGAAAAGGGGACAAACCTGTGGCACATGAAGGAAGAGAGTTGAGGGCATATTCAACCCAGGGAAGATTCTGAGACCAGCTTGTGGGATCCTGCTCACACAGCATGCGAAGCTTAGTCTCTACCTCCTGATTAATACGTTTCGTCTGCCCATCGGACTGAGGATGAAAACCAGAGGAAAGGCTCAGTTGGATCCCTAGGAGGTTACAAAACTCTCTCCAGAATCGAGAGGCAAACTGAGGACCACGGTCAGAGACTATGTCAACAGGGATGCCATGAAGACGGAAAACTTCACGGGTTAAAATCTCTCCGAGTTGCTTGGATGTGGGCAATTTGACCAAGGGAACCAAGTGGGTCATCTTAGAAAAACGATCAACGACCGTGAGGAGAGTGGTGAAGTTATTAGAGGAGGGCAGACCTGTAATAAAGTCCATTGAGAGGTGAGACCAAGGACGATGAGGGATTTGCAGTGGACGTAGTAATCCAGAGGGTGATCGACGGGAGGACTTAGCTTGGCAGCACACCCGGCATGAAGAAACAAGGTCCTTGACATCCTGGGACATGTTCTTCCACCAGAAGTTGTCCCGAACCACTGACAAAGTCTTGTTTATCCCTGGGTGACAGTAGAGACGAGAACCATGGCAAAGAGTAAGTACCTCAGGCACTAGGTGGTCTGGAACGTAGAGGCGATCCTTGGGGCACCCTTCAGGGACTGGATGTTGCCGGTGGGCTTCTTTAATTCTTTCCTCTAGCTCGAGTCGAGACACTGCTAACCGTACAGGATGGGGCAGGATAAAGTCTGGCTCCTCCTGGACCTGATCCTCATGAATCCTAGAGAGGGCATCAGGCTTGGTGTTTCTCTCTCCAGGTCTGTAGGATAAGGAGAAGTTAAAGCGACTAAAAAACAAAGCCCACCTGGCCTGTCTGGGGTTTAATCGCTTGGCAGACCGGAGGTACTGCAGGTTTTTATGGTCGGTCCAAACAATGAAGGGCTCCTTGACTCCTTCTAACCAATGCCTCCATTCCTCCAGGGCTAACTTGACAGCCAGCAGCTCTCGATCCCCCACGTCGTAGTTTCGTTCTGAAGCTGATAGACTTCTGGAAAAGAAGGCACATGGATGAATAGCTCCCATAGGTGTCCTTTGGCTTAACACCGCTCCTACTCCTGTATTAGAGGCATCGACCTCCACTATGAACTGACGGGTAGCATCTGGGGAGTGGAGTACTGGTGCTGAAGTGAACAGTGATTTTAGCTTGGTGAAGGCTTGATCTGCTCGATCGTTCCAGCTAAACTTGTTCTTGGGTGACGTAAGGGAATGAAGGGGTGAAGCTACAGCACTGTAGTTCCGAATAAACCGGCGGTAGAAGTTTGCAAAGCCTAGAAACCGCTGAAGCTGTTTCCGACTCTGAGGGATAGGCCAATCCTTCACTGCGGCCACCTTGCAGGGGTCCATGGAAACGCGATCAGGGGAGATGATGAAACCTAGGAATGAAGTGGTAGATTGGTGAAATTCGCACTTCTCTGCCTTAATAAACAGGTTGTTCTGTAGGAGACGGAGAATAACAGCACGGACATGTTGCTGATGTGAGGCAAGATCCTTCGAGAAGATTAGTATATCGTCAAGGTAGACAAACACAAACTGACCAATCATGTCCCGCAGCACGTCATTAACTAGAGCCTGAAACACAGCTGGTGCATTGGTTAGGCCAAACGGCATGACCAGGTACTCATAGTGCCCTGTTGGGGTGTTAAAAGCTGTTTTCCACTCATCCCCCTCCCTGATACGAACCAGATGGTAGGCGTTTCTGAGGTCTAATTTAGTGAAAATCCTGGCTCCTTGAATGAGATCAAATGCCGTGTTCATAAGGGGCAAAGGGTATCTGTTTTTGACTGTGACTTCGTTGAGCCCCCTGTAATCAATACAGGGTCTAAGTGAGCCATCCTTCTTTCCCACGAAGAAGAACCCAGCTCCGGCAGGGGACGAAGAAGGCCGGATGATGCCAGCACGTAAAGATTCCTCAATATATTTCTTCATGGCTTGATTCTCAGGTGCAGAGAGGGAATACAGACGTCCTCTAGGGGGAAATGTACCAGGAAGGAGGTCGATGGCACAGTCATAGGGCCTATGGGGGGGAAGAGAGGAAGCACGGTGCTTGTTAAAAACCTCCTTGAGGTCATGATACTCTGGTGGCACCTTGGACAGGTCAGGAAAAACTTCCTGAATCTCACCAGGGTTTTGACTAGGAACATGGGCCGACAGCAAACACGTACTAAGACACCCCGGTGACCAGGTCTGCACCACACCCTTGTTCCAATCTAAGTGTGGGTTGTGTTTCTTGAGCCAAGAAGCTCCAAAAATCACGGGAAGGTCAGGGGACTTGATGATTAGAAAGGACACCGTCTCATGATGGTTACCCCCAATAATAACTCTCACTGGCATCGTCTCTAATGTTATGCGTTGAAGAACGTGACCGTCTATGGCGATCACATCTTGAGCCCTAGGGGTAGGTTGTAATTTGATCCCAGACCGTTGGCCAAATCACAATCCATAAACTCCGTGTCAGCTCCAGAATCCACAAGGACAGAAACTTTCTTTGATGTCCCATTAACCATCAACTGAGCCTCGATTAAACTGACTGGAGAGGACTTACGGAGTGAATTATGGCTCAGTAGAAGCCTCTTTCTACCTACTGAGCCTGGCCTTTTAACGAGCACTGACGGATTTGATGATCCTCCCCTCCACAATAAAAGCATAACCCTTTGCGTAACCTTCGTTCCCGTTCTTGGGGTGACAGTCTAGACCGGCCAATCTGCATAGGTTCTGTAGAATCAGCAATGGGTGGCTCAGTTCTAGCCGAAGGCATGGAGGGACCAGGGGAGGACCTGATGGCAGGCTGTGGGCGTCGTACCTGGTATGAGCGACTCCTCTCCTGTCTGCGATCATGGAGCCTCAGATCAATACGAGTGGCGAGTGACTCCAGTTCGACCAGGTCCACAGGGGCATCACGGGTGGCTAGCTCATCCTTTATTTCCTCGTTGAGGCCCTGGTAAAAAGCATCACACAAAGCCTCCTCATTCCAGTTACTTTCTGCAGAGAGGGAGTGAAAGTCAATAATATATTCAGTCACCCTCCCTCTGCCCTGTTTAACGGTCAGCAAACCTCGAGCAGCCTCCTGCTCAGGTAAAATGGGATTAAAAACCCTGATGAGCTCCTGAGAGAAGTTTCTGTACCTGTAGCAAATAGCAGCATCCCTCTGCCATTCAGCCGTTCCCCAGAGCTTAGCTTTACCAGACAGAAGGGAGATAACATAGGCCACCTTTGAACGTTCTGTGGGGAAGGAGGAGGGTTGAAGTTCAAAGTGTATCTCACACTGGGTTAAAAACGCCCGACACTGACTTGGTTCCCCACTAAACACCTCAGGAGGAGTAAGACGTGGCTCATGGATTGGTGAGACATACTGCTGCTTAGTAGGAGAAGTCGTAGCCGACTGAGTGGGCGGGGCAGTCACAGCCGTCATCCTGCTTAACATAGACATCATCTGTTGCATATTTGTCTCCAGTTGGCCAACACTAGCCTCTACTTTTGCACGCCACTCCTGTGTGGGCGATGGGTCCATTATGGCCAGATTTTACTGTCACGGACCACAAGGAAGACCCAAAATTCAGCCACAACACAGGAGTGAGCAATAACTCAGGAGGAGGTTTTATTAAACAATAGATTATAAATGTGCAAAAGACTCTGCAGGCTGGAACTCTGGCTCTGCGGCGGGGAGGATGACTGGGAATTCTCTGGGGCGGTGACGTCAGGAGCGGAGGCTGCTGCGGGGCTTAGAAAGCTCACAAGAGCGACAGGAAAGGTGCACCACCTGCTTCTCCTCCTGAGTGGGGATACTTAAACAACAGCTTGAAATATCCACCTTGTCACTTGGGCTGATCAGAATCAAAAACCGGAAAACAGGCGCAGGTCATACACGGGCAGGCGGGAGATCAGTTTATCCAGGGGAGGCAGAGATCGGTGGTCAGGGTCTTAAGCTGGGTTCGGCGTTGGGAGGTCAGAAAGGCAATCGAGGTCAGACGAGGGCTAGGCAAAGGCAGAAACTCAGAGAACATGAAACAGGTCGGTGGTGGAGATCAGTAACGAAAGGCTTGATATCTACTGGCGTGAGCGTTCGAAAATCTGGCAGGGAAGCAGAGGCAAGGGGCTGTTTAAATAGTGAGAGAGACAGGTGGAGTGGAGAAAGCAATCAGGCATGGCACAGGTGCATAAAATCAGACTGATAGGTGAGACCTGGCATGAGGAATGTTACAGAATGTTTTATGAATTGGTTCTACAAGAAAAAGTTCATTATCTCAATTAAAATGTTCGTGTTGAGCCAATTACAATATTTACATGTAAATGAATACTTTACAAATTGTAGGTTAAGCCAATGTTACATTTTTTTCAGTGTAGTTACTGTATTGTGTCAGTCTGGAAATAACCACGGATAACGGGTACGGGCGAGTACATGTTTTTCTAATTGGACCGGTGCAGGAGCGCTGTTGGCAGAACTATAAAGCATTACACTACCAATGATTTTAAGTTGTTATTAGTGCTTTCTGAGGGCATTTATTCACCCTTATCAGTTAGGCATTGACAAAAAGCCAATCAGCAATGGTCTTGACCGGTCTCGTTCAAAAAACCAGATTCTGCCGTGTCTGAGACCGAGATGAGGCCGTGTAAAAATGCTCTGGATACCAAGACGAGACCAAGAACCTAAAAAGACCGATCTCGAGTTCTACAACACCATCCTGTGTTCCTGCACTCATTAGACTCGGATTGTCTGGTTCTGTTCTCAGATGGATGAGGAAGATAGATCTAGAACCTGGTTCTGCTATATTAATGACCATCAAATCAGACTGGGTTCATCTGAACCATATGTAAACTTGTGGTCAGAACCGACCTGCAACAGTCTCTGTTTGGGTTTCAGCTTGGATCTGAGCAGAACCCCCCCCCCCCCCCCCCCCCCCAGGTTCTGGTTGATAACACTTTTCCTACAGACTCTTAGCTAGAATCCTCACCTGATCAGTCTTCTTGCTTTATTGCTGTTTTTACTTTATATGCTTTGTCTGTTTTACTGCTATTTTTATTTTATCCCTTAATCATGTACAGCACCTTGTTGTTGAAAGTGTTGCTATATAAATAAAATTGCCTTGGAGTCTTCTTGTTCTCCTGGTGCATGCTGGTCTCTCTCTGGGTACTCTGGCTTCCTCCTGCAGTCTCTCCAAACTGCCCTGTGATCAGAAACAGCTTCACTAAAGGGTTTGTTTCTCATAGCTTAGTAAAAGAGCTCCCCCTGCTGGTGGGACAGAAATGTTAATGAGCACCATAAGACCCCTGATATGATTGTCATTGAAGCAGATATTGGTACTTTTGGCAGGGTTAGGAGGTGCTAAGTCCTCCTAGAAAATGAAATCAGCATCTCCATAAAGCTTATCAGCAGGAGAAAAAATTAAGACCCCCTAGGCCACTTTATTAGGTACACTTTCCTAGGTCCAAGGTGGAGTCCTGTCCTTCAGAACCGCTTTAAGGTTTCAGGTCATGAATCCAACAGGGTCACAAAAACACATCAGAGATGTTGGTCTATGTTGGTAAGATGGTTTCAGATCCAGGACTAAACTTCTTAGGGCCAGAAGTTTAGTTTGGTGTCAGGCTTAAGCATGAAAACAGTTTCTGAAATGAATAGAAGTCAACCTGAAGACTCTATGGAGCAACACGTGTGTGTGTGTGTGTGTGTGTGTGTGTGTGTGTGTGTGTGTGTGTGTGTGTGTGTGTGTGTGTGCGTGTGCGTGTGTGTGTGTGTGTGTGTGTGTCGGACTTGGCTTACTTCCTGTCAGAGTAGAGACAGGGCGGGCGAGTGAATTGAAAACAGACGCTCTCTCTCTCTTGCCCATCTGGATCAGAGTCCGACCGAAGAGGAGCGATGAGGAAGAGGAGCGATGAGGAAGAGGAGCGATGAAGAAGAGGAGATGAAACACTAAGAGAGAGATCTGGAAGAGAAAGAGGAGCGAAGCTTCATCTCAAGGTTTGAATCTTTTCTTTGTTTAACTCCTGCTGATTCTGCAGTTCTGAGGGTTCGTTCTACACACTGAGGTTCTGTAGGTCCAGCTGGAGGTTCTGCAGATAGAGCCCCGGGTTCTGCTGAATAAACACAGAGCAGTTAAAGCCTCGCTGCATTTCAGCTCCATGAGGTCATTCCTCCACAGAGTCCAGAAGTCTGGCAGAAAGAAAAAAATCTGTCAGTGGAAAAACTAACTGAGCGTCTCTGTGGAAAATCCCTGAGTGGAAACTGTGTGAATGAAACTCTGGAGTTCTGCTGGTTCTTCTCCAGTTCTCTTCAGTGTTTTTCTGAAACATATTTAAGGTCAGGAAGTAAATCCAATGAAGCTTCAACATGAATAAGAAACCGGTGGTTCTGATCACAGCCCTAAACGGGACAGAACCTCCAGGTTCCTGAAGAACCTGATAGATCTGATAGAACCTTCAGAGCTTTGACTGACAGAATAACATCAGAACTGGAATTGAAAGTTTTTTATCTGAGGATGGACTCACAGCTCTAAAGCTACCTGGATCTAAACCTGTCCGAGAGACTAACTAATCCTCCAGTGACAGTAGCTCCTGAACTAAACTCTACCAGGGCCTGCAATGAACTTGCAGCTTTTTCACTGAAAAGATTCTAACAATTAGACGGTCGGTCTGTAACGCAGCACCGAGCCGACTACCAATGTTATACCCAACTAACATCAATCTAGAAAACATCAGAACGTCAAAAAATGTCAGAATTCCACGAATTAAAAAAAAAAAAACTAGAAGAAATCATTAACCAATTAAGCTCCTCCTCTTCCTGTCTTTATATCCTAGGGTAGGGTTAGGGGTTAGGGTTAACCTCTAACCCATTTTATGATTAATTGAAATACATTTCTGATAAACAGCCTCTTTAAAAACAGCAGTTATTAAATCACTCCTAAAAAAGAAAAATCTGGACATGCTAATACAGAACTACAGGCCAATCTCTAATCTTCCATTCATCAGTAAAATTATTGAAAAAACAGTTTCAGCAGTTAAATAGCTTCCTAACAATGACCAACCGCTTTGATTTTTATCAGTCTGGTTTCCGTGGTAACCACAGCACTGAGACTGTCCTAGTCAAAGTTTTCAATGACATCCGCATAAATACAGACGGTGGTAGAACCACAGTGCTGGTTCTGTTGGACCTCAGTGTTGATCATGATATATTATTGAAACGACTGGAGAGCTGGGTCGGACTCTCTGGTACAGGACTTGGCTGGTTTGAGTCTTACCTAAAGAACAGAGACTTCTTTGTTTCAATAGGAAACTTTTCATCAGAACAAACAGAAATCACATGTGGGGTGCCCCAGGGCTCCATCCTGGGGCCCCTCTTATTTAATATCTACATGCTCCCCCTAGGCAAGATTATAGCAACCAAGAAGTTCAGCTACCATAACTATGCAGATGATACTCAGCTCTACATCATGATGTCACCAGGTGACTTTGAACCCATCCAAACCCTAAGTAAATGCATCGAGCAAATCAATGGATGGATGTTCCATAACTTTCTCCAACTAAACAGAAACAAAACAGAAGTAATTACTTTAGGACCTAAAGAGGAACGATCACATAAAGGCAATAACAAGGTCAGTCGTCCATCATCTGAAGAACATTTTTAGGATTAAAGGACTGATGTAATATAATAATATAACATGTTGGACTGACAGAGTAAAACAAAAATCGACAGTTCCATTCTCACATTCCCTGACCCAATCCTTCTAATCCAAACTCTTAAATTGGACCCAATCCCAACCAAATTATTTAAAGAAGTGTTCCATTTGGTTCCTGGCCCCATTTTGGATATGATGAATCTATCCTTAGTAAACAGATACGTACCACAGGAATTTAAAATAGCTGTAATTAAACCTTTACTCAAGAAACCTTCCCTTGATCAAGATGACTTAGTGAATTACAGACCTATATCTAACCTTCCTTTCTTATCCAAACTCCTTGAGAAAATTGTTGCTAATCAAGTCTGTGAGCATCTAAACAGTAACGAGCTGTTTGAAGAGTTTCAGTCGGGTTTTAGAGCTCATCATAGCACTGAAACAACACTGGTGAAGGTTACTAATGATATTCTCATGGCCTCAGATAATGGACTGGTGTCTGTTCTGGTTTTGTTAGATCTCAGTGCTGCTTTTGACACAGTCGATCATAATATTCTCTTAGAAAGGCTTGAACATGTTGCAGGGATCAAAGGAACAGCACTAGGCTGGTTTAAATCATATTTGTCTGATAGATTCCAGTTTGTTCATCTAAATGATGAATCTTCTTCACTCTCAAGGGTTACTTGTGGAGTTCCACAGGGTTCTGTGCTTGGACCAATTCTGTTCACCATATATATGATTCCAATTGGTAGAATCATTAGACAGCATGGGATAAATTTCCACAGCTATGCAGATGATACACAACTATATTTATCCATAAATCCTGATGAACCCAGTCAGTTAGGTAGATTACAGGCATGTCTGGAAGACATAAAAACATGGATGACTCTAAACTTTTTGCTTTTAAATTCTGACAAGAAGTTCTTAAACAGAAACTGATTAGTCAATCACTTCATCTGGATGGCATTAAATTGGCCCCCAGTAATAACGTAAAGAACCTCGACGACCGAGACTTGACATTTAAATCCCATATTAAACAGGTTTCTAGGATTTCCTTCTTTCACCTCCTGAATATTGCTAAAATTAGAAACATCCTGTCCAGGAGTGATGCTGAGAAACTAGTCCATGCATTTGTTACCTCAAGGCTGGACTACTGTAATTCTTTACTATCAGGAAGTCCACAAAATGCAATTAAAACCTTCAGTTGATCCAAAATGCTGCAGCAAGAGTTCTGATGAATATTAAAAAGAGAGATCACATTTCTCCTGTTTTAGCTTCCCTTCATTGGCTCCCTGTTAAATCCAGAATAAATTTAAGATCCTCCTTCTTACATATAAAGCCCATAATAATCAGCTCCATCATCCATCAGAGATCTGATTGGTCCATATGTTCCTAACAGAGCCCTTCGCTCTCAGACTGCAGGTTTACTTGTAGTTCCTAGGATCTCTAAAAGTAGAATGGGAGGCAGATCTTTTAGTTATCAGGCTCCTCTCCTGTGGAACCAGCTCCCAGCTTTAGTCCGTGAGGCAGACACTCTGTTTACTTTTAAGGCCAGGCTTAAAACTTTCCTTTTTGATAAAGCTTATAGTTAGAGTGGCTAAGGTCATCCTGAGCTATCTCTGTAGTTATGCTGCTATAGGCTTAGATTGCTGGAGGACAGACTTACCACTTTTCTTCACTCTGCTACTTTTCTCTCCTACTACTCTCCAGTTGTATTATTTGCTGTTATTTCGACTGTTAACTTTGTTTTCTCTCAGTGTTTTTCTCTCCATAGAAGATATACCTGGTCTGGTATCCTGCTTGGCTGCAAACTTTTTAAAAACTTTTGAACTGATTGGAATGTTTGTATAAATGTATTGAAATGACTTCTTGTTAAGAGCCTTGAGATGACATCTGTTCTGAATTGGCGCTATATAAATAAACTGAATTGAACTGAATTGAATTGAATTGAATTAAATAGTGTTTAGCAATCAATGTTTATCGTCTAACAGTATGAGCTCAGTTTCAGTGTCTAGAGTGTCTTCTTCCTGCCAGCCTGGAGCCTGCCGCCTCTGATAACCCGATAGCGAACCAGACATCCATCTGACAAGATTCAACTGTTGGTCTTTGCTGCTTGCTAAGATCTGCCCTGGGAGTCTGATACATTACTTCTCTGAACCTTTGTTTTCTCTGCATGACCTACTGTCCTAGAAATCAAATCCAAATAACATAATAGGAAATATTCCCTAACAATACCCCCCGGACCAATCAGGTCCTCTAATTCCAGTCGACTCAACATCCCTAGAATCAGAACCAAACATGGAGAAGCAGCTCTCAGTTTCTATGCTCCTCTAATCTGGAACAAACTTCCAGAAAACTGCAAAGCTGCAGAAACACTGAGATCTTTGAAATCAAGGCTTAAAACGTGTCTGTTTAGAGCTGCCTTTTAGTAAGTGATTGATGCGTTTAATTTTTCCCCTAATCACCCAAAGCATCTTGATTTGCCTTGTTGCTGAAAGTGTTGCTATACCAATTGCCTTGCATTGCCTTGGACCTGGACCTGGATCAGGCTGATAATCAGTAAGACCATGTCAACATCTCCCGGTTGAGCTTTACTTTTTCCTTCAATGGAATCACATCATCATGGACCTGAGGAATGTTCCTATCAAGGCTGAGAACTACCAGAGGAGCGTCCTCGCTGTTCCAGGTGATCCAGGCATTTCTGGAACATCACATAACCCTGCATGTTAGCGGCACCTGTAGCCGCCTGGAAGGGTCCTCATGGCCCCTGATGCCTCCACCTCATCCAGGTGTCTGAGAGGCTAAAGCTCATGGAGGTCCTGAGGACCTTGTGATGGTTACCTGTCCAGGTAACCTGAGGAAGAGGACAATGATCACTGATGAATCTCTGGCATCATCCTCTTGCAGCTCTGATTGGCTGGAAGCTCCGCTCTCTCTCCTTGCTGCAGCCCACAGGAAATACTTTCCTATTTGTTTTCTTCTTCTGTGGTTGACCCACATTCCTTCTCCACTCAGAACCAGCTGTGATTGGCTGAGCCCCCATGAGGACGAGCTCTAACTGGATGGCTGAACACACACAGTCACACAGTGAGGGATCTGTTCCCGTCTGTTTAAAGAAGCTCAACTGCTTTAACAGAAGCTCCCTGTAGTGAAAACCAGCAGAACCAGAATCCGAGTCAGAACCTGGACCTTCTTCCTGGAGCAGTAGACGAGAATCAACAGATAACCACAGAGATGGAATATTTTAGGAATATTAGACTCGTGAAGCTGTTCTCTTTAGCGGACCAGTTAGTTAGGCACTGAAACAGACTCGCTCAGATGCCGAGAGACATGTTGGTTTGGTTATCAGAGGAATCTGAAAGCCCAGTCTAACATAATTATTCAGATTAGTCAGGATTATCAGTTTAATCTGGATTAGAGGGTTAATATTCTGCCACAGTCTCTTCATCACAGATCAAACCTCACACTGATCATCTGATCATTTTATTGATGAAATCTGCTCATGGCTTTTATGCTGAAGTTTTAACTCCAGAAGTGACCTCCCGTCTCTTCCTAATCTTTTTAATGGCACCAGAGATGGAAACATCTCCAGAGGTCTAGAGATGTTTCACTGAAACATCTCCAGAGGTCTGGACAGCATCTTCTGGTGAGACATGAACCCCTGGGACATTAATTCACTAAACCCAACGTTTAATCTGAAGGACCACATCCAGAACCAGGACCTACTCATCTGATTTTAACAGACTTTTATTGTGAAATGTCTCTTGTTCACCAGGATCAGCAGCCATGAGGGCCTCCATCAGAGGAACGATAGGAAGTCACAACCTTCTGCACCTCCTGTTGGGTGAGTTGAAGAAGCTTACACCTGGCTGTTTACCAGGTGAGACTGTCTACCTGTCTGTGATTCCTCCTGTTGGTCAGAACCCTGAGGAACTCCTCCAACCAGCCTCTAGGTCTCACTAATCGTTGTTAAACAGCAAAACATAAAGAGCAGCTGAGACTGAATCCAACTTATTTCATGAAGTTCCCTCAGACTGTCGGTTCCTCCTCAGATGTTCCATGACAGTCAGAATCTCCAGAACCAAGGAGAACATTATTGGTTCTAAGAGAGAAACTGAGTAAGAGCAGGGTTCCTCCAGCAGCTGAGATCTTCCACACATCTAGATGTTCGATAGATGTTTGGAGATGGACCTAAATGACCAGACCTGTCTGTGTTCAGGTGTGTTCTTGATGTGTCCCAGAGGGGGCGTGGCTCTGGAGCTCCTACCTTCCTACCCAGAAGTTCTCCTCCCATCACATTCCAACTTCTCAGTGGTGATTATCCCTGACTGTCTGTTTGTGGTTTGATCTACCTGAGCGTCTCTGCAGTGCAGCCTGTCTGTCTGTCCCCAGGTGTGTTCAGGGTGGAGTCAGGTGAAGTGGCGCTTACCTCAGAACTCTGATGGAGATCGTGGGGTTCTGGTACAGGATGAGGGTTCCAGCAGCACCCTGCAGTTCTTCAATGCCACCTGGAGGAACTCTGGCAGATACACCTGTGAGGAGCCATCAGCTGATCAGAGCAGGGCTGTGGACGTCTTCATACCTGGACAAGGTAACTGTCCTCATAGATAGGTGAGGAGGACACCTACTGGTGGATCTGATAGGTGTCTGAGTGTCTGCAGGGATCAGAACCATCCTCATATGTTGATCAGAACTGCATGGTTCTGTTCTGGTTCAGAGGAGAAGGATTGGGCCTCGTCATCTCATCATGATACCATGTTGGAGCAGCATTTTAGTTTAAATCACAGCAAGAAACCAGATGAGTTCCTGTCAGTCCACAGAAGCTCTGATTAAGTTATTCACACCCAGAAGAGTCCAGCAGACTTTCAGGTTCATTAGCTATTAGATGATTTTTCTTAAAGTGAAGGAGCTCAGATAGCGGTCTGTCAAGCCTTGATGAAGGAGAATGTTGCAGCTATCTCCAAAATTCTTCTCTAAACTCAAAAACCGAAAGTTTATTCAGATTTAATCAGTTTCTTTGGTGCCAGATGGTCTTTTTCCTGGTCAGGTATCTTCTGTCTGTGGAGATGATTCTCCATCCAGCGGTGAAAGGTTTCTTCTCCTTCTGACACAAACAGGTTGCTGAGATGTGAAGGATCCAACGTTGGGTCCATTTGTTCAAACTTGTGTTGTTGGTTTTTGGTTTCCCCCCCTCAGGTCCAGAACAATGGTTCATCTCACAGAGTTCCTCCCAAGTATACAAGCAAACAGAGAAAGGTACCATTCCCTGTGTGGTGTCAAACCCAAAGCTCAACGTCTCTCTGTACGAACGACCCGGCAGAACAGCAGTCGGTGAGGTGAGATATGAGCCGGCTCTGGGCTTCACGGGTCGCCTCAACGACGCAGGACACGTGTGTGTAGCGGTTAAAGGAGACCAGGAGAAGGAGTCTCAGGTTTTCTATGTCTTCACCGTCCTAGGTAAGGACACATTCACTGTTTAGACACCTGAGTCCCTCTGAACCCGGGGTTTGTCTCTCACCTGTCTCTGTCTCTCCTGTATATCACTATACCCTCTGTCCATCTGTCCATCTATCTCTCAGATACTAAGGAGATGGAGGTTGAGCTCTCTGTGTCCAGCCAGATCATAAAGCAGGGGGAGGTTCTGACCGTAAACTGCTCTGTCAGAGACGTGGACATGGTTTTCTTCTCCTGGACCTACCCCCGCAGAAAGGTAGCCAAGGCAACCTAAAGGGGTAGGGTGTGGATCGGGGGAGGGGTTAATCTTAATCTGAGTACAAATAATTGCAACCTTATTCATAAAAAGTTCAGAAACTAGTGACAAGCCTTGAAGGAGGTTGAACTAAGGATGCTGCTGACAATGGTAATCATCCAGTTCCTTTTTCTCCTAGTCCTGAAGTTTGTTGGGAGTTAAAAACACCAGATTCACCAACATTCATCCAGGTCTCTGTTAAGCATATAAAATCTAAACCACTTGAGGTGAAGAAATCTTTGAAGATAAAAGTGTTGCTAGATAGTGGCCTGGCACTACACAACAGGAAAGTCATTTACTGGGTCAAAACTTTGGCTTAAAACCAGGATGAGTGCAATGGAAGGGACCAGCAGATAACAAAGGCAACCAACAAGCTTGAATAGTGAGTGAAGATGGACACATTAACCAGTTGAAGCTAATCAGAGGGATAGAAAACAGCTCCTGGATGAGACTAAATATCACAGAACTTAACCAAAACACTGTAGGATCTACAAACTAAAAGAGAAGAAGCCGGACATGGACATTAGAGTCCAAACCAAAATACACACAGAACAGAACCTCACATCACTGGAATAGGCTGATATGGCAAGACCTTAACAGCACTAATAAACCTAAACAATCAAAATTCACAAATAAAAACTATGACACCAAAACTATCATGCCAGTTATTTAATATTTTGTCTGAACTGTGATGTTCCGTAACCATCATCAACGCAATGATTTCCCACAGGAAGTAGAACCTCTGACAGACTTCCTGCCCAATGAAATTCGCTCCTTTATCAACATCTCCATGGCAACAGTGTTAGACTCAGGTACGTGTTTCAGCAAACCCGACATGTCGCTGCAGGAAACGAGAACGGATTATCTCGTTACCCTGGTGATATGTGTTTCCTGTAGGTGTGTATGTTTGTGAGGCTCAGGACTCGCAGCTCAGATGGACAGTGAGGAAAAACATCACAATAACTGTTCTTGGTCAGTACGCACACACAGGTGAACAACACACACAGGTGAACATAAACAGGTAACCTCTCGCTCTTTGCAGAGCGAGGCTATGTCTACCTGTGGCCCTCAGGTGAGACCAACATTTCATCTCTCGTCCACCACACTGTGGAGCTGAAGGTGGAAGGTGAGGCCCACCCCCCCTCTAACCTCACCTGGTCCAGACTGAACCAGACTATTGCCATGGAAACCAGCTCCATCAACACCACTTACCTGATGAGCAACAGGTAGGTAAAAAGAAGTCCAGAAGTCTGGATTCCAACTGCTTCATTTAATGACATTCATATATTTTGTGCAGTCAAAGGTAAATGTGCTCCCCGTTAGCAAAGACTAATAAAACACCTTCAATTAAAAACTGCTCACCTGCTGTTGATCACCAGGTCCCTCATTAAGGCAAGGCAGGCGATTTTATTTGTATAGCACACTTTCAACAGCAGGGTAATTCAAGGTGCTTTACATGATTTGGTGATTTAAAAAAACACATGGAATATAACATTGGAAATTAAAAGTAAAAGAAACACACATTACACATGATACACAAATCAAAAAAGCAAGAGAGCATGAACACATTTCATACATATGACATCAAGCATTTACTCAAAGGCAATTCTAAACAGATGGTTTTTAGTCTCGATTTAAAGCAGTTCAGAGTTTCAGCAGCTCTACACTCGTCAGGAAGTTTGTTCCAGATAAGGGGAGCATAGAAACTGAAAGCTGCTTCTCCATGTTTAGTTCTGAGTCTAGGGATGTTTAGTAGGCTAGAGTTGGAGGACCTGAGTGGTCTTGGTGGTTGGTACCGTGACAACAGGTCTTCAACATATTTTGGTGCTAAGCCATGTAATGATTTATAAACAAGTAAAAGTATTTAGAAGTCTATTCTCTGAGCTACAGGGAGCCAGTGTAAGGACTTTAGAACTGGGGTGATGTGCTCCACTTTCCTGGTTCTAGTGAGGAACACCAGCAGCAGCGTTCTGGATCAGCTGCAGCTGTCTGATTGACTTTTTAGGCAGACCTGTGAAGATCCTGTTGCAGTAATCAATCCGACTAAAGATAAACGCATGGATGAGTTTTTCTAGGTCCTGTTGCGACATCAGTCCTTTAATCCTAGAAATGTTCTTCAGGTGATAGAAGGCTGACCTTGTTATTGACCTTTATGTGACCCTGGAGGTTCAGGTCTGAGTCCATTACTACACCTAGATTTCAGGCCTGATCAGTAGTTTCTAGCTGGATTTACTGAAGCTGTGTGCTGACTCTTGATCGTTCCTCCTTGGGTCCAAAAGTAATTACTTCTGTTTTGTTTCTATTCAGCTGGAGAAAGTTATGGCCCATCCATCCAATTATTTGGTCAATGCATTGATTTAGGGTTTGAATGGGTTCAGAGTCACCTGGTGACATTGTAATGTAGAGCTGAGTGTCATCCGCGTAGTTATGGTAGCTAATGTTATTGGTTGCTATAATCTTGCCTAGTGGGAGCATGTAGATATTAAATAAGAGGGACCCCAGGATGGAGCCCTGTGGCACCCCACATGTGATTTCTGTTCGTTCTGATGAAAAGTTTCCTATTGAAACATAGAAGTCCCTGTTCTTTAGGTAAGACTCGAACCAGCCAAGTCCTGTACCAGAGAGTCCGACCCAGCTCTCCAGTCGTTACAATAAAATATCATGATCAAATGCTGCACTGAGGTCCAACAGAACCACCACTGTGGTTCTTCCACAGTCTGTATTTATGCGGATGTCATTGAATACTTTGACGAGGACAGTCTCGGTGTTGTGGTTACCACGGAAACCAGACCGAAAAACATCAAAACGGTTGGTCATTGTTATGAAGCCATTTAACTGCTGAAACACAGCCTTTTCAATAATCTTACTGATGAATGGGAGATTAGAGATTGGCCTGTAGTTCTGCATTAACGTGTTGTCCAGATTTTTCTTCTTTAGCAGTGGTTTAATAACTGCTGTTTTTAAAGCCTGAGGGAAGACACCTGATAGCAGTGATGAGTTCACTATTTGAACAAGATCAGAACCAATAACAGGAAGAACTTTCTTTAGAAAAGCTGTGGGTAGGATATCAAGACAGCAGGAGGAGGAGCTTAATTGGATAATGATTTTTTTCAAGGCTGTTCTGGTTTAATCCGTGGAATTCAGACATTTTCTCTACATTGTTGTTGATTGGGGATAGCACTGGTTGTGGGTTCGATATTGAGGTACAGATTGACCGTCTAATTGTTATAATCTTTTTAGTGAAAAAGCTGCAAATTCATTGCAGGCCCTGGTAGAATTTAGTTCAGGGGCTACTGTCACTAAAGGATTAGTTAGTCTTTCCACTGTTGCAAATAGAGACAGTGCATTATTAATGTTTCTGTTGATGATTTCAGAAGAGAATGATTCCCTAGCATCTTTTATGGTTAGCTGATATCTATTCAGTCTCTCTTTGTAGATCTCACAGTGAACCTGGAGTCGAGTTTCCTGCAATTTTCTCTCGGCTCGTCGACACTCTCTTTTTTCACTACGTAACAGTGGATTACTTGTCCACGGAGACTTCTTTCTAGCTGAGACTACTTTCACTTTAGTTGGAGCAATGGAATCCATGATGTCTGAGATTTTCGCAAGGAAATTATCTACCAACTTATTTACTGAGTTTGAGTTAGGAGATGAGGGGGATGTGGTTTCTACTGAACTGTCCCCTAGAAAACGCTTTTTTATAGTGGTCTTAATGTGGCTGGATAATTTAGCAGAGATGGTACTTTGAAAGAAAATACAGAAATGGTCAGATAACGCAATATTAATTACCGAGATGTTGGAAATATTTAAACATTTGCTGATAATTAAGTCCAGAGTGTGTCCTTTATTGTGTGTTGGTTGTTTGACATGCTGGATCAGGCCGAAGTTGTGGAGAGTATCATCTAATGTTTTTGCTTGTCTATCTTGGGGGTTGTCGGTATGGATGTTAAAATCCCCCACAATGATTAGTTGGTCATAGTCGATACATATTACAGAAAGAAGGTCATTGAAATCATTAAAGAAGTTAGAGTTAAGTTTTTTTGGTTTATATAAACTTAGAAATAACGCTTTGTTAGGCTCATTTATCTGGGTGGCTAGGTATTCAAAAGAATCAAACGTGCCCAGAGTTACCTTTTTAAAGTTCATTGAGTTGTGAAAAATGGTGGCTACACCTCCACCTCGTCTGTGTTTCCTGCTCTCGCTTAAGAAATTGTAATTTAGAGGAGTAGATTCTATTAATGCAGTTGTTTCGTTATTTTCATCTAGCCAAGTTTCTAATTAAAAAAAGGGTGTGTAAATTATGCTCAGTGATGAAGTAATTGATAAGAAAAGACTTCACAGATAGAGATCTAATGTTTTTAATAAAGCTAACTTAAGTATTGTGATGATGGGCAGCTGAACCTTCTGACAGGCTATCAATTTGAGATTTTGTTTAATATGAGAGCGTGTGGTTAACGGTTTATGTTTCCTGCTGCTGATAATCACTGATATAGCCTCCATGCAATCTGCTGGGATTCCTTACATAGAAAACTAATTTATTGGTTCCCCCTGAGATGATTGTGATCAGGGTGGAGCTCTGCACAAACCATGAAGTTCAAGGATGAGGGCCCTAACATCAACACCTGATGGGAAATAGCTCTGTGGTGAGCTGATGGTTGGGAGCAAAGGAAGTTCTTCTTCCCACTTTCCGACCCGTCAGAAACCAGCTGAACTGGGTCATCACAGCGGCAGACTTTGAGACATAATTTCAGGACAAAATTCAAACCTTTAGTGAGAAAATATCAAAGCCTGGGAAAAATCGTACTCATGTTGTGTTCTGTGGGTGGAGTCTGTTCACAGCCCTCAACATAGGAACACTGCCCCATGTTGGGACAGCTATTTTCTACTGGTCAACTGGTTTTAAGGAAAATTGCTCAACAGGGACCACATGTGGTGGCAAAGGGCTAAACCGACTCTCCTCTGTCGGGATATGAGCTCCATTAACAACTTTGAGGCACCCTGGGACAAAATGGACTTCACCTAAATCAAGCTGGAAGCCATCCTTCATCCTCGACAATTTTAGATGGATTACGGCATTCCTGAACCACTGCATATAATCATCCACCTCCACCTGTCCGTCGGTCCGACCTAGACTGATGTTCATCCAGTACCAGTCACCATCACCACAGTTTAACTTCTAACAAAGCGTGTTTCACTGGACCTTCAGCTTTATCCAGTCGTTCTCTTCTCATTACTGTAAACTGTAGATATGCTGACGGTCATGCTGTAAATGGCAGGAATCTAAACATTTTCATAAAAATTCAGACTGATCTGTGGTGACCCTGAAAATTGTTCTAAGATCCATGGAAACAGGAATTTTTTCCTCGTGGTTCAGAATATTCACATGTTTAATAACAGAAGCTGAACATAAATGGACCCTCAGCTGTGATTGAAGATTCACCTCAAAGTATTCAACCAGAGAAGGAAGAATAGACCCAGCAACCTCTCTGGTAAACTGGGTTTGATGGAGAGCTCTGTAGCTGTAGATCAAGTGGAGCCCAGATCCTTCAGTCTTACTTTAGAAGGGGAGGGGATTTCTGGGAGGATTGACTGGTTGGCTAGCTGATAGGCTGTTAGGTTGATTGATTGATTGATTGATTGATTGATTGATTGATTGATTGATTGATTTATTGATTGATTGATTGATTGATTGATTGATTGATTGATTGATTGATTGATTGATTGATTGATTGATTGATTGATTGATTGATTGATTGATTGATTGATTGATTGATTGACTGGTTTGAAGATTGATTGTGTAATGGGTGAAAATACTTCAGGGTGCTTTCCGTAACTTTGTCATCTCGCCCTAGATACATTCCCTAGACAGAGAATATATACTTCAATCCTAATTAGATAGGAATTTTCCCACCACATTTGATTGGTTGACTGACTGGTGTGCTGATTTATTGGTTGATTGACTGGTGTGCTGATTTATTGGTTGATTGACTGGTGTGCTGATTTATTGGTTGATTGACTGGTGTGCTGACTGATTGGTTGCAGGTATGTGAGCACCCTGACACTGCATCAGGTGCAGTTGGACCAGACAGGAACTTACATGGCAACTGCATTGAATGAGGATGACACAAAGGAGGTCAGGTTCTCCCTTCAGATCATAGGTGAGAGAGATGGGTTTCTAATTCGTCACCTTGGGAGGATTTATCTGTCTGTGAGTTTACCTGCCAGCGCTCACTTGAGCTCACCTGTTCATCTTTGTCCAGCCCCCCCGAGGATTGTGTCTCTGTCAGAAGTTGACAAGAATGCCATCCTGTGTGTCAGTGAAGGGGTTCCAACCCCATCTGTTACCTGGTACACCTGTCCAAGTTCAATCAGGTAAACACTCATAGACAAGTGAAACAATGGCAGTGTTTCCATGGTAACCTTTTGGTTTATCTGCTGCAGGTGCACTAATCTGAGTGATGGCTGGAGGAGCCAATTAGGGGCCTTGGAACAGAATGTCACCACAGTGACAGAGGGAGGCGGTACCTTGGTAGCTATCATCATCCAAAGGTGGGAGGGGCTTATTGATAAATGACTGATCTGTGTGTGTGTGTGTGTGTGTGTGTGTGTGTGTGTCACCTGTTCAGGTACGAACTGTGTTGACTCTGAAAAGTTTGAGCTCTGTGTCAGCTGTTCGCTGTGAAGCTACAAACACAGCAGGAGGACGGGCACGAGACCTACGAGTCCTCCAAAACAGTGAGTACTACTGTAGCACTAGTGTAGTAACACTACAGTAAAATAATAATAGAGTTCAGTCCAACCCTACCACAAGTCTACAGGGACCCTGCTGCTGCTGAACCGTCTGAGCCCAGTTAGTATTGACTGGGAGAACTGGGCTGATCCATAGTGCAGACTTGTGTTGGTCCAGAACCACAGTAGTAGGTGGTTCATCATGAATATCATGCCTGAAAAACTGGATGTGCATTTACAGGTTGATTGTGATGTTCTACTGATGGTGACAATGATCTGGACACCATCAGGTTTTACTTCCTCCACGACTCACATCCATGATGAGAGTGTTCAGACTCCAACAGCTGCTGAAGACTAGTCCTGAAACCAATCTGAGAACTAGGTGGTAATTGTCAAGAAATGAGACGGTGACAACATAGGAGGATTAGATGTTTTCTAGGTCTATTACAGCAGATTGCAGAACAGTGACTTAAAAGCCCAGTTTAGTTGAAGTCTGAAAATTAACAGTATTTATGAAGGAAGACACATTCTGTTCCTGGTCCTCTGCTATAAGAACAGAATTTACAACAGGACAATTTGAACCATCCTTTCTGATAAATCTTCTCCTATGTTATTCTGCTTCCAGCCCTCCTATCCCAAGTCGTAGTCTTGGTGGCAGTTCTGGTTCTGGTCATCATAGCCGTTATCTTTTTTATCATCCTCATTGCTCTTTGGAGAAACGTCAGTAAGCTTATGAGTTTGAGTATTTAACAAACTGTCTCTACAGTCCAGGGTGTCTATAGTTTCTACTCATCTCTTACTGCCTGCAGAAACCTCACTATGAAGCTCGCTGGAAGCTGATTGAGTCTGTAAGTTCTGATGGACAGCAGTGTACCTACGTGGACCCTGAAGACCTGCCCTACAGCTCAGCCTGGGAAATACCCAGAGATCATGTGGTACTAGGTAAAATAATACCAGAACCTGCAGTTCTCTGTAGCAGGAAAAACATGAAGAGCAGATCTGCATTGAGTTTAGTAATAGCGGTTGTGTCTAAATCAAATCAAATCAAACTTTATTTATAAAGCGCTTTTAATACAAGAAGTTGCATCACAAAGTTCTTTACAGATTAAAATGACCCCACATAAAACCACCTTCCCTCCCCTACAGATTTAAAAGCATGGTCACAGTTATACCCCCCTCCCCCCAACCCATCTCCCATGAACACACAGTTAAAAGAAAAAGTTAAAAAGGACATTGGGCCGAGTGCAGATGAACCATGCAAGGAAACGCCATCAGAGGAGCCATCTGCCCCGGCAGCAGTAGATTAACAGCAGCATCCGATGCACCGACACAGGGCACCCAGTGGAGGGGAGGCCAAGACCCCCACCTCCACCCAAGCTCCACCTGGAGAGCACCCAGGCAGCCACAGCCGACCACCGCTCCCGGGGCAGAGGGCTCCCACAGAGGAAACACTGGAACGGGGATTAAGATCAATTAAAGTATAAAAATAAAGAGTAAATTAATGTGCTAAGATTAAATAGTAAAACTGCTAAAAATATAATCATATAAAACATGCAGAGCGATTAAACAAACAGTAATAAATAATAATCAGTTAAAAGCTAGACTAAATAGCTTTTAAAAGGTGAGTCTTCAGCCTGCATTAACCTGTCTCTCTGTTTGTCTCCAGGTCAGGTCCTGGGTTCTTGTTCCGTTGGACGTATTGTTGAGGCAACAGTTTCTGGTCTGACTGGCTCTGAATCTACAACAAAAGCTGCAGTGAAGATCATGAAATGTATGGTACTTATCTTGACTCTGTTTCTGTATTTTAGTTCTAAATCAAACTGAAACCTATGTGTCAATGTGTGGTTCTGTTTCTGCAGCCAAAAGGGATGCAGTTCAGTCTCTGATGCCCGAGTTAAAGGTTCTGGGTTATCTTGGTCCTCATCTGAACATTGTCAACCTGCTGGGAGCGTGCACTAGGCAAGGTAAAAACTTCAAACCTGAAGAGATCCTTGTCTGGTTCTGCCTTTAGTCTGGTTTCAAACAGATTAATTCTGTCCTAATGTGTCCTAAAAGTATAAACTTGGTTTACAGCTATTTTAATCTGGATTTAATCCGGTTTGAAAACAGAACATTTCGGCGTTTGTTATATTTTTAAATCTGGTTTGATTCTGTATAGCTGTTTGATTCTGATCTATCTATCTATCCATCCATTGTTTGTTAATCTAAGTGTGGGGGTAACAGGACCAGGAGAAAACCCAGAAATCCGAACTTGCTCCAGCTCATTCAGAGAGACACAGAGGCATTATCAGGCCAAAAGGCAAACATGTAGTGACTCCACTGGTATTGGCATTGGTCAGGGGGTCTCCCATCAGTGAGACGTGCCCCAAATACATTTAAAGAAAGGCATCCAGTTGGGATGCCTGGACCATTTCAGGTAACTCTTTTGAATATGGACCAGCTGATCTACTCTGAGCTCCTCACAGCCTGTCCATTTTACAGAGGATTTAATCTGCAATTTATTTCATCTGCTTTTCTTGTTTACATAGTTAGGAGGTGGACCAATAAATTAGAAGCTCCACTTTTTGGCTCTTTCTTTAACATAGAAGACTGTAGCACCACCCATCTTAATGCAGACAAAGGCTTGATTTGTCTAAGTATCTCCTGTTCCATCCGGCAATCACTCGTGGACAAGAAAGCAACATAATGGAGCCCTTTCACTTGAGGCAGACTGAACCTTAACTAGGAGGAAGCAGTCTACCTCTTCCAGTTAGGAAACATGATCTAAGACTTTCCCAACCACTTTACACTCACCTTTGAACCACTCTAGTGCAACATACCCTCATCTGTCACAGAGGGCAAAGTTTGCCCCCAAATTATCTCAGGTGATAGTTGTTTTCCTTCTCCAGATCCACAAAATATATTTGGACAACCAAACTCTCATGAACCTCTCAATATTTCACAAGGTTTAAAGAACAAAAGGTTCGTCAAAAAGTCAGAACATTCCTTCCAATGCTATGACGATACTCTAAATGAAGACACTCCCCAGCCTTCCTTCTTAGGAGTGGACATTACCACCCTCTGCAAGTGTTGTCCCAGTCCTCCATGTAATGTTGGAAAGCCATATCAACCATGACAGCCCCACTCTGTCCAGAGCTAATTGCAAATTGGGCTACCTCTTCCCCACTCCTGGAACTTTTTACGTACCTCAGCAAGGTCATCCTTATTTATGGGCACAGCTTCCCTTGACTGTCAAAGTTACCTCCATGGACAACACAGTGTGCAGATCTATGAGATGCTCAAAGTGTTTCTTCCACCTCAGCCTTTGTTTCCTTGGTAGACACCGATAACCTTCAGGCTAGAGCTCCTGGTAGCTGCATTCACAGACTATATGCTGAACATGGCCCAGTCAGTTTCCAGGTCCACAATTTCCCCAGAACTTCTGAGAAAAACTTCCTCAACCAGATGTTACAATGTCTGCCCCCCCCCCCCCCTCCCCCCCCAACAGACCAACTTACTACCAGTTGGGGATCAGTTGGTAACAAGTTAGGTATCCCCCTCTCTTCATCAGAGGGCCCGATAGATGACACTGCAGGTCTGTGATATGATGATAAAATCAGTCATCAACCTTTGGTGCAGGATTGTCTGGTAGCAGGTGAACTAATGCCTCGTATCTACTAAGAGGTAGGGTGAGGGTAGGTCCAGGTCGATATGCTTTTCAATAGTTCCACTTATTCTGGAGAGAGTTTCCACCACCAGTTGGACACTCACTGGGCAGGCGGGATTAAAACTAAAAGTGTACTGTGACGTCATTCTAGTGCCCCGCCATACATGGTGCAATAAACCATAATGACAAAGTCAACACAGTAACTCATGTTTACCATGCTTGGTTTGTGGTTCTATCTTCACACAAACCTTATCGCAATGTTTAAGAGTAGGCTCTGTGCAGTGAAGAGGAACACAGTCCATGTAAAATTAGATCAGGTGAAACAAGAGCACTCTGGTGTTTATGTCTCGTATTTGTCTCAAGCAGAGATGTTTCTTTCACCCCCAATCAACAGACAGTGTTGTCTGACGCAGTAGCTCTGCCCTAACAATACCGGACCATTGTCCTATGGACCAATAACTACAATTGGGGGCCATAAGTGGACCAGTTCGGGCCTGTTGTATGAGGCATTTTTACAATGGAAAGTAACGGACCTACCCTTACAAACCTGCGCTGTACCACTCAAAGGAAACAGGGCATTAGCAAATAATACTTGACCCTGTGTCTTTTATTGACATCCTTTGTCTAGCAAAGAAGACAAAAAAGGGATTCAGATCAGGGAGACTGTTCCTCCCAATTCCACTTTTCCTAGGGATTCCACACTTCTAAAAGTCCCTCAGGAGCAAATCCAGGGCACCATCCTGAGACTCAAAGGATATCCGATAATCTGAAGCTCAAAGTCCAAAAGATGCAACCATTTTGCCCTCTGGGCAGAACTTGTGAGATGGTCACCTGATGCCTTTCTCCTCATGTAACTGCTGAGAAGAAGAGTTCAGCGCCCCTCCAGGAGTTCTAGGGCCAAACTGTGTGGAGGTTAATCTATATCTAGATGATGGCGCTCAACTTCACACAGAAGCTCCAGATCTTCTCTGTATAGCATTGCACATATGAAAAACGAGGTAATTACATTAAGAATCAGCATTCCCAGGCCCTGGCCTTGTGGCGGTTGCCATAGCTTTTTTCAGGATGAGCCAAACATTGGTTTAATCCTGGTTTGATCATTAATGGATCTAGATTTAATCCGTGTTTGATCCGGATTTCTCCTTCCTTTAATCTTGGTTTTATTTACACAGACTCATGTTTTGATCCCGACTCAAAAATGAAAGACATTACAGAAACAATAGTCTCAAACCCCAGAGAGTGAACTGGGCTAAAACTGAAAAGTTAATCTAAAAACTCCATGTGAGAAACAAGGGAAAAGACCTGGTGTCATTGTTCTGTGAACGGACTTTGGGAGCGTGCTCAGATGAAATGTTCTGACACATTTCCTGTCATTTAGCTGATTGCTTGGCTGGGTGAAGCAAGACTTCCTGTTCCAGAGTTTTCCATGTAAAGATTAATTTAACCCGAGGAAAGATGCACAGAGCTGAGGGTATCAGATGCTGTAGAGGTCCACCCTCAGATAAAGATGAGCTGAACCGTGGAGAATCATCAGTCTGTGATCGTCTGCTCAGCCTTAATGGTTTCCTTCATCGTCTCGTCAGCCTCAGAAGCAGGAAACCAGAGATTTAACCCTGGTCCTCAGGGCCCCCCGTTCATGCTTTACACAGGGGTCTACACCTCCAGTCCTCAAGAGCCACTGACCTGCAGCTTTTAGATGCATCCCTGCACCAACACAGCTAAATCAAATGACTTCATCTCCTCTATGGTGTGCCATCAAGTTCGTCAAATCCCTGGTAATGAGCCATTCATTTGGTTCAGGCGTTTTGGAGCAGGGATGCATCTAAAACATGCAGGATTAGCATTAGCTCCTGTTGTCCTGTTATTCAGGTCAGGTGTGTTGGAGCAGGGATGCATCTAAAACATGCAGCACAGTAAAGAACCTGATGGGTTCTCAGAGCTGAGTCTGTTCATCAGAATAATCTGGTTCTGTGTGTCCAGGTCCGATTTACCTGATCACAGAGTTCTGTCGTCATGGAGACCTGCTGAGCTACCTGCAGAGGAACAAAGCCACCTTTGGACAGGTGGACATGCCCAGCCGGAGGTGAAGCAATCTCTGACCTCTGACCTCTCTCTCTCTCTGTCTCAGCTCTCACTCAGTATCTCTCGCCCACAGTAACAGTGATGGAGGTTACATGGACATGAACAGAGTTGAGAGTGGACGTTATGTCCCTCTGAAGGAGCTCAAAGATGCCGGGCCCACCGTGCAGCAGACAGGCCACGCCCCCACAGGTGGGGTCAGGTGACCAGATAAACACAAACAGGAACCCCAGGAAGTGAAAATCACCAGTGCTGTTCTCCTTTAGACCACCAGGAGGCAACATCGTTCCTCTTTAGTGACTCCCCCTTCCTCACCTCTAAAGACCTGGTCAGCTTCTCCTTCCAGATCGCTCAGGCTATGGACTTCCTGTCATCCAGGAGGGTACGTCCCCCTCCTCCTTTTATTGTTCCATAGATCCCAGACTGTTTGATAAAACCCTTCTAATGTGTTTGACTCTAAGCTGCTATTAATGTTTACGTCAACTTTGTCCCTTGAATGTTTGTAGAAACTTTAGAAAGCTTTTCCAAGTCATTATTATTATTTAACTTTAATCAGTTTAAAATCTGAGATGATGAAATGGAATCCAGAATCATTAAAAACTATGGAACAGACCTTTAATTTAGCAGCAATAGGAATGTCTGAAGCAGATGCTAACTTCAGCATCTATAGCAGATAAGTGTTAGTGGGTCACTGCATCTTTCAACAGATGGTTGGTGTTGAATTTAATTCAATTCAAATTCAAAAATACTTTATTGATCCCAGAGGGAAATTAAGTGGTGTAGCTCATATAATTAATTCTTTAAGGAGTTGTTGTAGATGATGATGGCTGTGGGCAGGAAGGATTTCCTGTAGCGGTCTGTGTTGCAGCGAAACTGAAGAAGCCTCCGACTGAAGATGCTCTGTTGTTGTATTGTTTTATGAAGAATCTTTCTTTGCATCATCACCTCCAGATGTTCCACAGTCGTCCCCAGAACAGAACCAGAACCTTCTTTATCAGGTTGTTGAGCCTTTTTAAGTCCCTGGCTCTGATGCTGCTACACCAACAGATGACGGCTGAAGAGATTACACTCTCCACAACAGACTTGTAGAAGATCTGCAGCATCTTGCTGCAATTCCTTGAAGGACCTAAGCTTCCTCCAGAAGTCCAGTCTGCTCTGTCCCTTCTTGTAGACGGTTTCACTGTTCAGTCTCCAGTCCAGTCTGTTGTCAAAGTGAACTCTGAGGTATTTATACTCCTCAACCACCTCCACTTCTTCTCCCATGATGGAAACAGTGTTTGACTTATCCCTGTTTCTTCTGAAATCTACAATCATCTCCTTTGTTTTGTTCACATTCAAGGTGAGACGATTGTTTCCACACCATGTCACAAAGCGGTCCACCAGCTCTCTGTGTTCAGCTTCTTGTCCATCTCTGATACATCTGAGTATTTCTGCAGATGACACGTCTCTGATTTGTACTGGAAATCTGAGGTGTACAGAGTGAAAAGGAATGGTGAGAGTACGGTCCCCTGTGGTGCTCCTGTGCTGCTGACCACCTGGTTTTACCCACAATCCTTCAGTCTCACAAATTGTGGTCTGTTGGTCAGGTAGTCATTGATCCAGACGATTGTTGAGGGCTCCACTTGTGTCTTCAGGAGTTTCTGACAAAGCAAATCAGGCTGAATTGTGTTAAATGCACTAGAGAAATCAAAGAACATGATCCTCACAGTGCTGCCTGCTTTGTCCAGATGACAGTGGGTTGGTTGAAGTAGGTGGATGATGGCATCTTCAACTCCAACTCCACAGCGATAAGCAAACTGCAGTGAGTCCTGATACGTTCTTGTTTGCTTACTCAGGGGGGCCAACAGGAGTCTCTCCAGGACCTTCATGATTTGGGATGTCAGGGCAACAGGTCTATAGTCATTGATGACTGATGGGTGAGTTCTTTTGGGTACTGGAACAAGGCAGGATGTCTTCCACAAAACTGGGACCTTCTCCTGAGTCAGGCTAAGGTTGAAGAGGTGCTGCAGAATCCCACAGAGCTGCTCAGCACAGGCCTTCAGGACTCTGGGGCTGACACCATCTGGACCTGCAGCCTTGTTCCGGTTCAGTTTCTCCAGCTGCCTCTTCACCTGACTTTTGGAGACAGACAAGCGGGAGGGGGAGGCAGAGGGGGTAGCAGCATTTCCTGACTTGATTGAAGTCAAACTTTTGGAATCAGAAGAGTCCATGGCTGAGGTGAAGGATAAAACATCCGAGGTGTAACAGGAAAGCTGTTGATCAGAGGAGAGTGGGATGTCTGTTTGGCTGGGAACAGGAGAGGAGGATGCTGAGCTAGTTCCGGAACTGAACCTGTTGAAGAATATGTTCAGTTCATTGGCTCTATCCAGACTTCCATCTATCCAATCCTTCCTGTTCCTGAATGAACCATTTCAGGAGATAAAACAGGGCAATAACCCTTTACCTTCAAATTAAGTGTGTAAAACTCTGGAATGCTGGAGAAATTTGTAGAACGCCGTGGAGATAAACTCACTGATGAACCTCCTGACCTTCTCCAGACATCTGGCTGTTTACGCCTTCATGTTTAGACCAAACACCAACAGAGCTGATCTGCTGGCTTTCCGGCCCAGTTCTGGTGTCACCAAAGCCTTTAACCTAGTTAACCTTCATTCCTAAGGACCTGCTTACAGTGGATGAACTGCTAGAATCTGGTGGAGGTCGAATGATTCTTCCTCTGCCCTCCACTAGGTCAGTTTCATGGTGAAAAACATTGTTGGAGACGTTTCCTGCTTGTCGGACAGCGCCATCTTTGAGATCCTTCATAGACTCAGCTGAAGACATGGGGGCAGATTGTGTCTCAATGACAGGCTGTTGGTCTGTCACAGGTCTGTCTGAATGGTTCAGAGGTCAAAGTTCATTTCCTGCTGAAAATGTTCTGTTCAATAACTGTGATGAAATGATGTGGAAAAGCAGCCAGAGTCCTAGAAGAAACTCCTCCAGACCTTCAGGAAGGCTGGATAACACCACCATCAGAGGATGGGATGTTTACCCTCTGAATGGTGACTTATCTCAGACATGTTGGTCCAAATGAGTCTGTGTGGAATCATTCTACCATCTTACATGTTCTTCACATGTTCTGTGTCCCTTAGTGTGTCCACAGAGACCTGGCAGCCAGGAACGTTCTGGTCTGTGATGGGAAGCTGCTGAAGGTCTGTGACTTTGGTTTGGCCAGAGACTTTCAGAAGGATCAGGATAACGTCATCAAGAGAAATGTCAGTCAGCACATCAAACGTTAGTCCCTGACTGATGACATCATCAGGTATGGTGCTTATCTCTCCTGCTCCTATTTGGTTCCAGAGCTTCTTGCCGCTGAAGTGGATGTCTCCAGAGAGCCTCTTCAAGAACATCTCCAGCCCTGAGAGCGATGTCTGGTCCTATGGAGTCTTACTGTGGGAAATCTTCTCTCTGGGTAAGCCTGTCTGACCAGTTTACATCTATAGACCCCAGTTTAGCCAGTCTACATCAGGTGGTGTTTGTGCGTTTTGTTCAAGGCCGCAGCCCGTACCCTGACCTCCTGACAACCCGACAGCTTGGTTCTGCTCTGAAGAGACGACACAGAATGGACCGACCAGAAAACGCTCCCTCTGACATGTAGGTCAACACGCTAAACAACATGCTAACAACCCACCAACACTCGTTACATTATATATCCGTTCAGAGCCACACCTAGACGGACCAGTAAGAACCTCCATCCATCCCTCCGTCCGTTCGTTCGTCCGTCCGTCCGTCCGTCCGTCCATCCATCCATCCATCCATCCATCCATCCATCCCTCTGTCCATCCATCCATCCATCCCTCTGTCCGTCCATCCATCCATCCATCCATCCCTCCGTCCGTCCATCCATCCATCCATCCATCCATCCATCCATCCATCCCTCTGTCCGTCCATCCATCCATCCCTCCATCCATCCATCCATCCATCCATTCATCCGTCCATACATCCCTCCGTCCGTTCGCTCGTTCGTCCGTCCGTCCATCCATTCATCCATCCTTCTGTCCGTCCGTTCGTCCATCCATCCATCCCTCCCTCCGTCCGTTCGTTCGTCCATCCATCCATCCATCCCTCCGTCCGTCCGTCCGTCCATCCATCCATCCATCCATCCATCCATCCATCCACCCCTCCGTCCATCCATCCATCCATTCATCCGTCCATACATCCCTCCGTCCATCCATCCATCCGTCCGTCCATCCATCCATCCATCCCTCCGTCCGTCCGTCCGTCCATCCATCCATCCGTCCGTCCGTCCGTCCATACATCCGTCCATCCATCCATCCATCCATCCATCCCTCCGTCCGTCCGTCCGTCCATCCATCCGTCCCTCCGTCCGTCCATCCGTCCATCCGTCCATCCATCCATCCATCCGTCCATCCATCCATCCGTCCGTCCATCCATCCATCCATCCATCCATCCATCCCTCCGTCCGTCCGTCCGTCCGTCCGTCCGTCCGTCCGTCCGTCCGTCCGTCCGTCCGTCCGTCCGTCCATCCCTCCGTCCGTCCGTCCGTCCGTCCGTCCGTCCATCCATCCATCCATCCGTCCGTCCATCCATCCATCCATCCATCCATCCATCCATCCATTCATCCGTCCATACATCCCTCCGTCCGTCCATCCGTCCATCCATCCCTCCGTCCGTCCATCCCTCCGTCCATCCATCCGTCCATACATCCCTCCGTCCGTCCATCCCTCCGTCCGTCCATCCGTCCGTCCATCCATCCATCCATCCATCCATCCATCCATCCATTCATCCGTCCATACATCCCTCCGTCCGTCCATCCATCCATCCATCCCTCCGTCCGTCCATCCGTCCGTCCATCCATCCATCCATCCATCCATCCATACATCCCTCCGTCCGTCCATCCATCCATCCATCCATCCATCCATCCGTCCATCCGTCCATACATCCCTCCGTCCGTCCATCCCTCCGTCCGTCCATCTGTCCGTCCATCCATCCATCCATCCATCCATCCATCCCTCCATCCCTCCATCCATCCGTCCATCCATCCGTCCATCCGTCCATCCATCCATCCGTCCGTCCATCCATCCATCCATCCATCCATCCATCCATCCATCCATCCCTCCGTTCATCCGTCCATACATCCCTCCGTCCGTCCATCCGTCCGTCCATCCATCCGTCCGTCCATCCCTCCGTTCGTCCGTCCATCCATCCATCCGTCCGTCCATCCATCCGTCCGTCCATCCCTCCGTTCGTTCGTCCGTCCATCCATCCATCCATCCATCCATCCATCCATCCATCCATCCATCCATCCATCCATCCATCCGTCCATACATCCCTCCGTCCGTCCATCCGTCCGTCCATCCCTCCGTCCGTCCATCCATCCATCCATCCATCCATCCATCCGTCCATACATCCCTCCGTCTGTCCGTCCATCCCTCCGTCCGTCCGTCCATCCGTCCGTCCATCCATCCATCCATCCATCCATCCATCCATCCATCCATCCCTCCGTCCGTCCATCCATCCATCCATCATGGAGACTGGTGCTCTAACATGTGTCTCCTTTTTCCAGGTATGAAGTGATGAAACAGTGCTGGGATGAAAATCCTTTGTCCAGACCGTCTTTCTCCTCATTGGTTGCTACTGTGGGCAACATGTTGAGTGCTGACTACAGACAGGTGAGCTCACCTGTATGACCAGAGTTTGGGTGATGAAGCTGATGGAGGAGAGTTTATCCTGAGAGTCATTCCACTCAATGCTTCTCTGGTTCCCAGCGGTACCTCCAGCTGACTGAAGACTTCCTGAAAGGAGACAATCCAGCGGTCCTTCAGTCCAAACAAAGTTTATCCAGTAAAGCTGAAGATCAGATGGAGAGCCAGAAGAAAAACACTAAAGGTAGCAGACATCTTCTCAGGACCAGGAACATCTTATGGATTCTCCAAGGAAGCTAAATTCACAGCTCTTTTACTTCACAGAAAGTCCTGCCTCAGAGGTCAAGGTTCACCTGTTGGAGGCAGAGCCAGATGAGTCAGTCTCTGACATCATCGTAGAAACCAGCAGCAGCACTGCGCTGGACGCAGTCAGGTACCTTTGACACCAACACAGACGGTCCTGATAGAGATGAAGAGTATTGAATTCAGTCCAACTGCCAATAAAGAAACGTCACACATCACAGATCATCATCACTTAGTGAACGGAACCGTCACCGGTTCAGCTGGAAGAGACCTGATCCTCAATCAGTTTCTTTTTCTGTGAAGGTCCCACCACAGGATTTCTTTCTGATGGAGGTCTTTACTTTGACTAGGCCATTGCTACACCTTGACACCTTTCTTGGTTCTGTTGACGACCGGTTTGAACCAAACTTCAGCTGTTGGACAGATGGACTCTTCTAGACTCGAGAACATGTTGGTCTACAGAGAAGATCGTGGGCCAGACTGAAACGTTCCCAGTTACGGTGGCTGCCAAACAAGCCCATACCATCATTCATCCACCACTGGGCTTTACAGTTGCTATGAGGTGCTTGTGTTGATCTACTGCCTGGTTTCCTCCATCATGGTTCTGTCCATGATTGTCCCAGAAGTGTTGTCCTTCATCCAGATGCAGCTCTGCTAACCTCAGTCCTGCCGCCATCTTGTTTCTAGAGAGGCGTCGTTTAACTTCAACAGAACTAGTCAGAGCCATCGTTGTTCCTGGTTCTGATTCTGATATTCTCAGTGATTTATGGGGTCCAGGGGATCCAGAACCCTGCAGTGATTGAAAATGTCATTTCTTTTTGCTTTTATTGTGAAACATCAGCAGGAAGTTGGCCAAGCATGTCAGATGAGTTCCTAGTGGTGTTACCTTGGCGATAACGGTCTGTTTCTCCTTCAGCCCTCTGATGTCAGATCCTGCTGCAGTCTTGGAGTCAAAGGAAGTGACATCACCACCAGAAGCTGCAGAGCCTACTACTTCCTCTGGCAGCCGTGAGGAAGAGGAGGAGAGCTGCCTGTGAAGGTGTCCCTCTGACAGACAGCTGATGGTGTTTTCCTCCCCCTGCTGCAGCTCCACCCGTCAGACACAGTGTGCCCTGAGTACAGACTGTAAGGTTGCAGAGGAACTGACATATTTTCTATTTTAATTGTATTTTACAGCTCAGAGATGAAGCTCTGTATATTTGCACTCTATAGGCAGGTCTGTTTACCAGATCCTGGTTCAGATTTATCATCTGTAATATCCACCATGTAGCTCTGCATCAGTTTGTAGCTGGTCCTGACTCGGGTCAGAACCAAGCGCTTCAATAAAATATATCCAACAGCTTCTTAAAGTTTAATTCAGCAGATGTGATCAGTGGATCCGCCGCGTCTTCATCGGAGGATCCGCCGCGTCTTCATCACCTCACTAAGCCCTCCACCTGTCATGGTAGCTGCAGATATTCCCTGGACTCAGAACACAACAGGTTCTCTCACAGAAACCTTCAAGACTCTTATTTTGAAGTAAGACAGGAAGTCATTACTGGGCTCTAAAAGCTCTGAAGAACTGGGACCAGTGTGGATTGTGTCAGCATGATGGTTCTGAGCTGAAACAGAACAAAGTCAGACTAAAATGTAGCTGCTAACTAAGCTAAGCTAAACTAAAGGGCTGGTTCACAGTTTTTGTGGGTCTGTATCTGATCCAAACTGGACTGGATTTTTCTGCACTAATTACTGTTTGTGATCAATAAACCCACATTCTGTGAATCTGTGAAAAAAAGAACATTGCTAGAACCAGCGAACCCAGAACTGTGGAGCGTTTGGTCTGATCTGATGAGCTGGATGATCCATCGCAGACAACCTTTGACCCTTCGTCACCAGACCTGCTCACCTGAGGAACCTGAACATTTACCATTTGACGCGTTGAGATTTTCTTTATTTTCAGATCAAATCTAAAATTTGTTCTGCATCCCAACAATATTCTTTACAGGCCTTCAAACAAACTAAAGAGCTGAGGAGCGACGCAGTCCAGGAGCCTGGATGGACAATCAGGAGGCTGGGTTTCAGATTCTCTACTCCACTGACTGATAGTTTCCTGGTTTAAACAGCAATGTTCCTTTAATCTGTGAAGAAGAAGAGTTCCAGATAGAGAGAAACCAAACAGTTTTACCTCCTGCTGAAGATGTAGGATCAGTTTTGTCTAATAATGAGGACAGAGGAGGATGAAGACAGTCTAGACAGTTTCCTAGAAACAGCCGGAGAAACTAGAAATGTCTTCATCCATTCCTCCTAGACTGGTTTGGTCCAGGAAAGCGTTCCTTCTACAGGGAAACAACAAAAACAATAATTATAGATAACGGTATATTTTTGGTACAGTGAGGGAACAAATAAAAAACAAAACGCCTCCCCCCAAAAACCGTTTTTCTTTGACATAATCAGGCACAGCTTTAATAACATTTAAAATAAAACTTTACTTACAATAAATTCTCCAACAAAATCCTCTCAAATGACAAAAAATATACAATATAAATAGCAAAAAATTATGATATAAAAAAGCTTGAATATTTTCTTTTTAGGAAACTACAATATCAATACTTTGGCTTTCTCTTTTTATTAACTTCAATAATTTTAGTGCGGTCAGATTAATGTTGGCATGGTGCCGTTTAAAGTGAGTCAGCGTGTTACATACTGCCAAAAGTATTAATAATACCCTCACACTGTTTCCCTGTTATACAATAGAAATGTACTTTATTGTCCCACACAGGAGAAATTCAGGTATAAAAGAAGCACAGGGACATATTCACATAATGGACAATTAAAAAAAATAAAAATCTATATTATACCTTAGAGTTAGGGCAAAGTTACTGTTGTGATAGGACCTATTTACTCTATGAAGCACACAGCGCGGAGTGATATGTGATGAGTCCAGTGGTTGCAGGGTTACGGCTCTCACTGTAATATGACTGTTACTGATTGAACAAGTAAATGTTCTGATAAACGTCCCCTCCGTTCTTATTATTGAGCACCAAATAACACTTCATGGTGGCAGCGGTAAAGGACCTGCGATAAAAAGACAGAGGGAGCCTCTTCCTGCCCGACGTGAGTGGAAGCACGTATTATTGTGTTTGTTTTGATCACCGCGACGGCGCTGTCAGAGAGCTAACAGCCGCTAGCCAACATGGCGTTGCAGCTACCTGTGATGAACTGGTCCGACCAGGATCTAAGCGAGGCTCTATCACTATTCAAGCAGAAAATGTCATTGTACCTAGAAGACGAGGGCATAACCGACGGAGACGGAGGCATAGGAGACGAAGGGTGCTAGTGGGCTATCAGATGATGAGAAGAAGATACCGGCAAATCTGTGGACGCTTTTCAAGGGACAACTAAAGCTGGATGTGAACTTCAGGATCCACAGACTCCACCTCATGCAATACAGACAAAGGTCAGATGAAAGTATTGATGATTTCGTAACCAGAGCAAGAACGCTTGCATTAAAATGTCAGTTCACTGAGATGGAGCTAAACTTGAGCTAATAATAGCCAGCACACCACATGAAGCCTTCAGAAATATGCTATATGGAAAGCCCCGAGGCTGCTCTCTGGCTGAAATACTAACAGATGGGAGGAAACACGAAGCCTTGACAGCAGGAAACATACAAATACAACAACTTGGGCTTACAAGAAATGAAAAAAATGAAAAGATGGATGCTATAAATAAAAACAGGGGACACATATGCCAAAAGTGTGGAAAAGACCACAAACCACGTCAATGTCCAGCATTTTATGATGAATGTCGAGCCTGTGGGATGAAAGGACACTGGGCAAAATGCTGCAGAAAAAACAGGTATCAGCAGAAAAACAGCAAATATAAAGATCAGCATCGGCACCAACCACACAGAAATTACCACAAAAAGACGAAGAACCCCAACTTTGATGCTATATACACAAATGAGACTGGAGAAGAAGAAATGTATCAAAGTTACAATCAGTGAAAAGTGTCTGCACAGTGTTGAGACCACACAGCCCAGGGAAGAAGCATACACAGTGTTAAATGTGAAGCCACCGGGTTTGCCTGGCCATGGACACACACTCCGTCTAAAGATTGATACAGGTGCATCAGGCAACCCTCTTCCACTGCGCACATACAAGCAAATGTATGGGGACAGCTGCCAAGCTGTGAACAGGCTATAAAAGAGCAACACAAAACTATCTGCTCACAGTGGCCATAGAATTCACTGTTTTGGAAAAATAGACGTTCCATGTCAATGGAAAGATTCAGAGTGGGTCAGAGCCAAGTTCTATGTTGTGGACGTACCTGGACCAGCAATAGTGGGACTGCCTACATGTGAATCGCTGAAGCTTGTCACAGTGAATGTGGACTCGATAAGCAGCCAAAACAACACAAAGGAGCTAAAGAGATCCAATTCACCCCCAAAAAATACCCACAATAGAGGATCTGAAGCAAACATACCCTGACCAATTTGAAAAAATTGGTCATTTCACTGGAACTGCCAAACTTATACTGAAAGAAGATGCTGAACCATTCCAGGACCCACCACGTAAGTGCAGCATCCACATTAAAGATAAGCTTCAAAAGGAGCTGAATGATCTCGTAGAGCAAGATGTGCTACACAAAGTGAAAGAACACACGGATTGGTGCTACAGCTTCGGGTACAGCACACTTCGGTGTGTGCCTAGACCTCCAAAAACTCAACAACAGCCTAAAAAGGTGCCCACACAAGATTCCAACAGTGGAGGAACTCAACTCAAAGTTTGCGAATGCTACAATATTTAGCAAACTGGATGCAAAGGCAGGATACTGGTCTGTCCACCTGGACCCAGAATCACAACTCCTAACCACATTGTGCACCCCATTTGGTAGGTACTGCTGGACATGCCTACCCTTTGTATTAAGTGTATCTCAGGATGGACCAGATTCTCGAGGGACAGGAAGGTGTAGCCAGCTGATGATATTGCTTTCTGTGGGGAGTCAGAGGAAGAACATGACAAGAACCTGATCAACCTGATGGAACGTGCAGCTAAGACAGGTTTGGTGTTCAACAGTGATAAATGCACTATAAAACAAACTCAGATCTCATTCTTTGGCAACCAGTACACGGCTAGTGGCATCAGACCTGACCCAGCTAAAATCTGGGACATCCAAGAAATGCCAAATCCAAAGAACAAGGACGAGCTATACAGATTTCCAGGGATGCTGACGTACCTGTCACCCTATATATCCAAATTTGCTGACAAAGTGCACACACTGAGGTGTCTTCTAAAAAATGACGTGACATGGTGTTGGGATCAGAGCTACCAGAAATGCTTTGATGAGCTAAAAGCAATGATCACAGAGGATGCATGCCTAAAATACTATGATCCCAAAGTAACCCTGACTCTGGAAGTAGATGCATCACAGAAAGGCTTGGGCGTAGCTCTAGTGCAAAACAACCAGTCTATAGCTTTTGGATCTAAAACTCTCACAGAAACTCAATCAAGATACAGCAACATTGAACGTGAGATGTTAGCCATCGTATATGGCATGCAGCGCTATCACACATATTTGTATGGCAAGTCGTTTGTGGTGATAACAGATCACAAGCCGCTTGTTACTATATGTAGGAAACCAAATGCTGCGCCACCCAGACTATAGCGCATGCTAGTGCAAGTATAGGGGTACAAATTTGAGATAATGTACAGGCCACAGATGGTCCTAGCAGATGGTCCTAGCAGATACACTCAGCAGGATGCCAAACCCTGAAAACGGGAGGGAAATAGAGCTAGATGAACGCATAGATGGAATAGATCTAGAAACAGAAGACCCTGAAATGCACACAGTGGCATTTATAAATTTCTCACCTGAGAAACAAAGCATCCTATGTGAGGAAACAGCTAAAGACCTCAAACTCAATGCTCTGATGAAGGTGATCTGCCAAGGGTGGCCAGAAAAAATTAATGATCTACCCAAAGATCTGCGTGCTTTCTGGCCTTTCAGAGATGAACTAGCAATGGAGGCAGGAGTAATATTCAAAGGCAGACAGATTGTTATACCAGACACGATGACCAAGAGTATTCTAGAACAGCTACATGCAAGTCATCAACGAATAGAGAAAACACGCAAACTTGCAAGAGAAAGTGTCTACTGGGTGAAAATCAACGAAGACATAGAAAGACATGCAGAACCTGTAGCATATGTGTAGAATACCAGGATGCACCTCCAAAAGAACCTCTGCACCCACACAAAGTACCAACGAAGGCATGGCAATCAATAGTGTCAGATCTGTTTGAAGTAAATGGCCGCCAGTTTTTACTGACTGTGGACAGATATTCCTAATACCCCGTGCTCGACGAAATGCACATAACATCCAGTAAAGCAGTCGCACAAAAGATGGAAATGTACCTGTCACTGCTTGGACGTCCTGAAGAAATCCTGACAGACAACGGTCCACAGTACACAGGACAGCCATTCAAGAAATTCACAATGGACTGTAATGGATCTGCTGAAAGACATGTCAGGCACTGTGGCTCAGGAGTGAGGACTTCGTCTTGTGACCGGAGGGTTGCCGGTTCGGGCCCCCGCTCCGTCCGTCTTAGTCGTTGTGTCCATGGGCAAGACACTTCTGCCTACTGGTGGTGGTCAGAGGGCCAGGTGGCGCCGGTGTTCGGCAGCCTCGCTTCTGTCAGTGTGCCCCAGCGCATTGTAGCTTGCCATCACCTGTGTGTGAATGACTGAATGTAGTGTGAAGGTCCTCAAGGACTAAATAAAGTGCTATACAACACTGTTACTGATTGAACAAGTAAATGTTCTGATAAACTTCCCCCTCCGTTCTTATTATTGAGCATCAAATAACACTTCAGTTAATTCAATTCAATCCAAAAATACTTTATTGATCCCAGAGGGACATTAAGTGGTGTAGCTCATATAATTAATTCTTTAAGGAGTTGTTGTAGATGATGATGGCTGTGGGCAGGAAGGATTTCCTGTTGCGGTCTGTGTTGCAGCAAAACTGAAGAAGCCTCCGACTGAAGACGCTCTGTTGTTGTATGACTGTCTCATGAAGAGGATGCTCAGGGTTGTCCATCATTTTTTTGATTTTACAACACTAAAATACTGTCCAGTTATTAATAATACTTCAATTCAAGAAATGTGCAACTGAACAGGACAATATTTACAAAATATGCATGTGTATTTGCATTAGAAAACAACACGTATCTTTGTCTATTCACATACTTCACCAGAAAGCTGAAGTGTTCCCAAACTTGAGGCAAGGCCATTTTATCGGTCTACGTTTAACTCCATAAGCTCAGATTCAGTTTAAACTGATCATTATTATAAACATATCCCTTTTACCCGGTTCAGTTTACCTGGGCGATCACAAGTTCCTCACATCAACAGAAAGCAAATCAGTTCACTGCAGAAACACCTTCAGGTGTGAACAGGTGAGTCTGCAGGTGATTACACGTCTGACTGAGTTATGAGTGGAAGAATTTTGTTTCAGGAAGCAGATTTTTTCTTTTTTCTCACTCAGAAAAAAATCAAGCATAACTAAAGAAAGGTGAGTCTCAGAATCAAACGGATCGCTCTGCAGTTTTCAATCCAATTCAGTTTATTTATATAGCGCCGATTCACAACAGATGTCATCTCAAGGCTCTTAACAAGAAGTCATTTCAATACATTTATACAAACATTCCAATCAGTTAAAAAGTTTCCTATTTAAGGAATCCCAGCAGATTGCGTCAGTCATTGGCGTGAGGTTGGGCCCCGTTGATGCAGACTTTCCAACCACAGCAATCCTTCAGCAATCCCTCATACTGAGCAAGCATGTAGCGACGGTGGAGAGGAAAAACTCCCCTTTAACAGGAAGAAACCTCCAACAGAACCAGGCTCAGTAGGAGCGGCCATCTGCCACGACCGTCTGGGGGTTTGAGAAGACAGAGCAGAAACACAGAAGGAACAGAAGATCTGATATAAGAGAACTTTCTATGTTACAGAAAGTAAAAAGTTGATAACAGGACACAGTGGATGTTCAGTTACTGGGAGGATCATCCCAGTCAATGCTCCCCGTCCATGGGCGGATCTACTGGGGTGGCATAGGGTGGCAGTTGCCACCCTAAAAGAAAGCCTTACCACCCCTGCTGCCACCCTAGCAGCTATGAATTCAAAAATTGGACATTAGGAGCTTGAAGCTCATGAAAATCGTTGCATTATATTCTCTTTTGTGAACCTTTAAAGCTGCTAGTTTGCTGAAAGTGCTGCAGAGAGCGCACCATGTGGCCGTTAGACAAACTGCAATCAGCAAAATGCTCACTCCCATGACTTTCAGGCGTGTGCTCATTATTCCGAGCTCTGCGGGGGCAGAGGCCATTGTGAACCAGACCATCAATTTCTGAAGGGTTAGAGATAGAATTGCTGCCATCCACTGTGTTACTCTGAGACACTGAGGAAAGTAAGAATGGAACAGATTCTTTAAAAATTGTTACAGCATTGTCTGATAAAGCTCTACTATAATAACATTTCCTTTCAGATTTAAGATGGTCAGTCAAAGTAAATTCAAAAGTTATCAAGAAGTGATCAGACAGGACCGGGTTATGTGGGTGGACTGTTATTTCCTCACACTCAATACCGTATGTCAGTACAAGGTCCAAAGTGTGTTTACCCGAGTGGGTCGATCCCTGTACTTTTTGAGTAAAACCAATTGAGTCTAAAATAACATTAAAGGTTGCATTTAGACTATCACTTTCAGTGTCCACATGAATATTAAAGTCCCCCACTATAATAACCCTATCAGTATTTAATACTATATCAGATAAAAAATGTGAGATCTGATCCAAGAATTGAGAGTAAGGGCCTGGTGGACGATACAAAACCACAAACAAAAATGGTCTTAATGTTTTGCAACTTGGATGAGGAAAATTAAGGGTTAGATGTTCAAAAGAACTGTAGCTATCAATTGGTCTGGGACTAATTAGTAAATCAGAACGAAAAATGGTTGCAACTCCTCCTCCTCGCCCAGCAGTGGTGGGTGTAGTTACTTTGGAAAGTAGTTAGTTAGGTTACAACGTTACCATCAATTAAAAGTAATCAGTTAAGTTACTGCGTTATCTATTCATAAAAGTAACGCGTTAGAGTACTCATGCATTACCAAAAATGCAGCGCATCACACATCCTGCAGTTTAATTGACAGACACAGCCCCCTTTTAAATGCACCAGAAGTCGTGACTCCTGACAATGAATAACGTCAGTCAACCAACTAAATTACTGAAAGATAACAATAACAGGAAAGACAGTCAGCAATAGGCTATTCCACATAGCGTTTTATTTATTAATTATCACAGAATGAACACAATTTGAGGTAAACCGGCTTGCAGATTTAGATCCATTTAGAAATTACCAACCAGTCAACGATCTAACTGAAATTAACAGCTGCCTGTCAAACAAAAATTACTACAAACCGAATAAAATCATTCACTGCCACACAGGCAAATGACAAATCGCTTAATAGCCGAACAAAATAATATTAAAGTGTCACAAGCCTAAATTCGCTTTAACGTCGTCTCTAACACTTGCTCTTCAAAGTAGTGATTAAAACGTAACAGAAGCAGATTTTCGAAACGTTTGTCCGACAGTCGATTTCTCCTGGGAGTAAGAACGAGACTCCCGAGGCTGAAAAGCCTCTCCACGGGTGCGCTGGAGGGTGGTGGGGTATTGAAGCGCAGAAACACTGTCTTGATCCTGGGGAACTTGTTTAACATATCGATCTCGACACCTGACTTAAAATACTCAGCAATTTCAGTGTCCACCGTCTCTGAGACCTGCCTGTCCTCTGTAAATGAAAAAAAGTCGGTCTCGACGGCGTCTCCTCTGCTGGCGCTGACAGGTGCAGGTGGCAGTTCCTCAAGCAGCGGATGCCCCAGCGCACGGCACTCGGCAGCAAGCAGCACCTTGGCGGCGTCTTTTCTAGCCTCATCTTTTATCCAGCGCAGTTTGAATTTAGGAATTGTCACTGCAGCCAGTAGTGCCTCGTTGCTTTCCAGCGTGGATGCAAAGCGTGTCTTTATGGCCTGCAAGATACAGGCAGACATATCGAAATTAGTTTAAAACTTGCAGTGTAAATCTTAGCAATGTTTTAGCTTGGTAAGATATGAGCAAAACAAAAAACAGATGAACAAACCATTTTACCTCAACTATAACATCAGGCAGGCCAGATGTCATCCGGGAGAGACTGTCTTTTAAATCCAGTGTTTTGACATCAGGGCCTCCAGTGTCGGCAGGATAGTTCCATAAAAACAGTTTTCCTCCCCTTGAAGAATATCCAGGGACGTGGCCAGCGGTTTGAGAATCACGCAGTACTCTTTAATAAACTGGTACTCCCTGTCAGTAATGCACCTGATTCCCAGCTGGGTGCATAAGTTGTGCAGGTCAGTGATGGGGATGTCCATGACCCTGCACAAAGCCTCATAAAAAGAGTTCCATCTGGTCGTTGTGGGAACCAGCAGCTTTCTCCTGCTGAATTCTTCCACAGTTTCTGATGCATATGCTGATCTGCTCGCTTTGGTCCAGAGTGCCGAACATTTAGCAATTGCACTCCTGTATACTGCTCTCGTGTCACTGTTAGAAGACAGCCATTTTTCAATGTCAGTGGTGGATATCAGATTCAGCGTATGAGACGCACATCTGTGGTGAGGAGGGAGACTGATCATGCTATCACCATTAGAGCTTGACAGCACATTGTCTATATCATCGAAAGTGACACTTTCACTCCGATCTTCCTCCTCCTCTGAGTCCGAGTCCGTTTTGTGAAACACCTGGAACGCCTTAACAAAATTAGATCCATTGTCAGTGACCGTGGCTGTCACTTTCCCACCAAGGCCATATGACGTATGAATTTGCTCGATCTCCCCTGCAACTACGTCATACGTGTGCCGTCCTCTCACCCGCCGACATGCGATTGCAGCTTTCCCCCGCTTCAGAGTGGATGGATGTATCCAGTGTGCCGTCATTCCCATGAAGCTCTTATTATTAGCTGTCCACAAGTCTGCCGTGGTAGAAACAAATTCCAGTTCTTCAAACTTTCTTTTCAGTTCTTTCTCCATGTCTATGTAGGATTTGTCCAGATAGCTTGCAAATGTTTTGCGGTCAGGCACTGTTCCCTCTGTGTTACGTGTAGTTGGGATTTTACTGATTAATCTACGGAAAGATGGAGACTCCACGGTTGTAATTGGAAGCATCTCCTCAACTACATAACCGGCCACAAGTTTGTGAACTTCAATGATGGGGACTGTTTTAGCGGAGTTAAAACTCAAACGCTGTTGCTTTGGAGCTGGTGCACCACCGTCGTCGTCCTCAGCAGCCTTTGCTACCAGAGTGCTAGATTGGTGTTTGGATGCCAGATGTTTTTTTAAATTTGAGGTAGAATTTTTGGCGGTCGACAGAAGCTTTTCACCAACACAGAGTGTGCATTTTACCGTTATGTTCTTCTCCTTTTCGTTGACAAATTGAAAATAATGCGCGTACTTCCATAAAGCAAACGCTGTCCTCTCTGCCATCTTGCCGGGAGTTCGAAAAAAAAAAAAAAAAAAAAACACACACAGGACCAGGTGCAGGGCACAGACGTATCACAGCCACTGACTTTATGATCACAGCACTTCGGCTCCGCTAATGCATCCGCAGGTGGCACACGAGGTCTACTGTCTGACAAAAGCAGACTGCAGTCGGGATTTTCCTTTCCTTATCCGAAAAAATTCTTAAAATAACGGATTACTTTTTTTAAAAAAAATAACGAAGTTACTGATTACTTAACGCACAAAACTAACGCGTTAAGTTACACATTTCACGAAAAAAGTAATTAGAGTACTCTAACGCGTTACTTAGTAACGCGTTACCCACAACACTGTCGCCCAGTATTTCTAGGAATGTAAAAATTTAAATGACTGGAAGGAGTTGACTCATTTATACTGACATAATCCTCCTGCTGCAACCAGGTTTCTGTGAGACAAAGCAAATCAATGTGATTATCACAAATCAAGTAATTTACTAACAAAGTCTTTGAGGAGAGAGATCTTATGTTTAATAAACCACATTTAATAGATTTATTTTTCTGTTCAGTCAAAGTCGTATTTATTTTTATGAGATTTCCATAATTTGCTTTTGTTGGCTTAACTTTTAATCCATTAAATTTTGGCCGTGGGCAAGACACTGTTTCTATAGGGTAATGGGTGGGTAACAGTACAGAAGCAGCAGAGAGGTGGGTTAAACTACGACTGCTTCCTGGTCTGGACCCTGGGTTGTCAGTGTTTTGGAGGACTAATAAATTCTGCCATATTCCTAGAAAGAAGAGCTGCTCCATCCAAAGTGGGATGGATGCCGTCTCTCCAGATCATACCAGGTTTTCCCCAAAAGTCACCTGTCCAGGTGGGATCACCCTGCTGAGTAAACACTCACCTTAGCAGTCATAGATGTTGCTGGTTTCTCAAGGCAGAGCTTTACTCCAACATAACTTGAGTCCAGCTGCTGCAGCAGCTCTCCAGGTGATCCAGGTGAGCTCACCCTGCAGCTATCATGCATCTCCACCTGCTTTCAGGTCAGTCTTGTTCTGAACTTCACACCAAACACCATTTCAGCTTTTCAGCTTTCACACACCTGAACAACAGGGTACCTGTCCTCTAGAAGCTCCACCCTTAGTCTGACTCCGCCCAACCAGAAATCTGCTGAACGTCGGAAAACATTTATTCAGCCCATTTCCTCTGAAAGAACGAACTCAAACTGTGACTCACAAAGTAAAAAAGTTCTTCCTCATTTTGGGCCCAAGAGCAAAAAAATTTTTACGTTTCTGTGAAAACAGGAGTCTGCTGGTTCTGCTGGTTCTGCTGGTCCTACTGGTTCTGCTGGTTCTGCTGGTCCTACTGGTTCTGCTGGTTCTGTTTATCTTAACCTGCTCCATTTGTATCTGTCCCACCAGAGACACTGGAGGATGAGGACCTTCACCTTTGACCTCCTTCACCCTCTCTGGACCTTTGCTCCTCAGTGGGTCTCTGAACATCTGACGGGTCGGGTCGCCATGGATCCTACCGGACCAGCAGTGATTCAGATCTGGTTCTGATCCATGGATCGGCTGCAGCTTCTCCAGAGACCAGTGATCGGACCTGCTGGAGTTTCTTTTTCCTGATGTTGCTCTTTCTGATCCATTCTGTCATTTAAAGAGATGATCCATGGAACCAGAACCAGAACCAGAACCAGAACCAGATCTGAGGTCATCACAGATCCCTGCTGTAAGGATCTTCCCACCATCAGCCAGTCTCATCAGCTTCTGATAAACATCTTAATAACTCTAGTCTGACACCTGCTTACTCAGTGTTCCCAGAACCAGAACTAGTTTCTATGCTCTTTAGATCTGGAACAAACTGCCTGAAAACCTGAGCTTTGTTTGCCTGAACACTGGTGATGATTGAAGCTTCAATTACATTTGATCATTTTTCCCTTAATAAAATATTTGTCAAAGTTTTTTCCTTTGTTGATTTCATGTGAAGCTCTTCGGACCTTCGGACCTTCAGACCTTCAGGCTGCAACAGAATCCAGCTTTGGTTCTGTTTCTCTGCTAGAACCACTGGAGGAAACCAGGAGCATCCGGAGTTTCATGAAGTAACGAGGCTTTTCGTCCAGGTCCTTGGTTTCCTCTGTGCTGCCATATAGTAGATCAATAACGTCCAACAGGGCAGTTACAGTTGAAGGAAACTGGACCAGAACCATTTAGAGAAATGTTGGCTGGTCCAATGAGTCGGGTCAGAACTTGGTGTGAACATGATCATGGCTTTTATCAGTGGCTCAGGTTGGTGGTAGTGGTATCATGATGGGGATAATTCTTTGGCTCTTTTTGGGCCCATCAGTACCAACTGAGCACCATAAAAGCAGCACAGCGTACCTGAGTTCTGGTGCTGATCATCTTCCTCTTCCTCCATCCTCTAATGGTTCCTTCCAGCAGGATGAAGGTCCGAGTCCCAAAGATCGGATCAACGGAGTGATCAGAACCAGAACCAGAACCAGAACCAGAACCAGTAGATGGACCTGGCGTCAGATTATTTCCTCCTCAGATTAAACCAGATCTATGCTAGCTATGTTACACAAGCTACAGAACCAGAACCAGAACTGCATGTAGAACACAGTGTAGATGAGAAGGTTTAGTGATCAAGAAGCTGAAGTTCTAGAGATGTTCTGATGAAAAGAGTTCACCATGATCCAGTTCATTCCAGGTCATTCCAGGTCATTCCACGTTATTCCAAGTCATTCCACGTTATTCCAAGTCATTCCACGTTATTCCAAGTCATTCCACGTTATTCCAAGTCATTCCACGTTATTCCAGGTCATTCCACGTTGATCCAGGTCATTCCAGGTCATTCCACGTTGATCCAGGTCATTCCACGTTATTCCAGGTCATTCCACGTTATTCAAAGTCATTCCACGTTATTCCAAGTCATTCCAGGTCATTCCAGGTTATTCCAGGTTATTCCAAGTCATTCCATGTTATTCCAGGTCATTCCAGGTTATTCCAGGTTATTCCAAGTCATTCCAAGTCATTCCAGGTCATTCCAGGTTATTCCAGGTTTTTCCAGGTTATTCCTAGTCATTCCACGTTATTCCAAGTCATTCCACGTTATTCCAGGTCATTCCACGTTGATCCAGGTCATTCCAGGTCATTCCACGTTGATCCAGGTCATTCCACGTTATTCCAGGTCATTCCACGTTATTCAAAGTCATTCCACGTTATTCCAAGTCATTCCAGGTCATTCCAGGTTATTCCAGGTTATTCCAAGTCATTCCATGTTATTCCAGGTCATTCCAGGTTATTCCAGGTTATTCCAAGTCATTCCAAGTCATTCCAGGTCATTCCAGGTTATTCCAGGTTTTTCCAGGTTATTCCTAGTCATTCCAGGTCATTCTGTGGTTCAGAATCAGAGGAACTCAGCAAATCATCTTCAGAATCTCCTGAACTAAAAACCAGAACATGTTGATTCTCAGGGCGACATTTATAAGTTTAAAAAACTGCTACAGTAATAATCAGAGTGGAGAATGTGATCATGTGACCAGGAGGAGGAGGAGGAGGAGGAGGAGGAGGAGGAGGAGGAGGAGGAGGAGGTCAGTTTATTTCAAGAGGAAGTTTCTCCTTCGGTCACATTCAGTCGACTTCAGTCTGAGAAAGAAAGAGAGAGAGAGAGAGATGTGGCTCCATTCACTGCTATTGTTGCTCGCCCTCAGAGGCTGCGCTGCCACAGGTACAAATAATACTTTATTAATCAGTAATTACCTGTTATTACACCTTTGATACGTGTTAATTACCCAGAAAGTTCTGATATCGTTTCAGGTTTGGTTTATAAACGTCAGAAACGGTTTAATAATAATCTGATTATGTGAACAAAAACTAACAGAAAACATTTTATAATAATTTATGTTTATTTATAATTAAGTTAATAAAGGTTAAAATGAGCTGTTGGTTTATTATCAGTTTATTAATAATATGGAAATGAAAGCTAACCGACTCACACGGGGGTTCACTTACTTTCTAAACTGTGGTCATTGAGGGGGGAAAGTCCAACTGTGTTTATTAATGTTTCCATAAAATATGTTTCATGATAAACATCAGAATCTCATTAAAAACTGATTTAATTTAATCCTGAATGTAAAATATTTTATTCAATTAAAACATAATTTATAGATCTTAGAAGGAAAATCAGTCGTAAAAACTCCGGTGGTAATAAATAATTAAAATTTTACTGATGCAGAATTAAAGGTATTAACTTTAGATGATATAAATAATTTACATTTAGGACATGATAACACAGAATCATCTTTATTCTCATGTAAGAAGCTGTTAACTAACTGTTTATTAGCTGATCATTAGCAGACATGTTTACATCTTCATGATGTTTTACAGGAAAATAAAATAAAAATTACATTAAATTAAAATAACCCATAAATCCAAACAGTGAGTTTTGGAGTTTGGAGATTTATAAGATATTAGAAAAAATGTGTTTTCTGTGTCTAACATCAGGTGGTTCTGACCTGGAGAGGCTTCACAGAACCAGAACCAGAACCAGAACAAACCCACTAAGGAGCTGATAATTAAGTTAACCAATCAGGTTCTGTGGTTCTGGTTCTCCATTATCATCATCAGAGCAGATGAAGATGATGATGATGATGATGATGATGATGATGGAGAACCAATCACCACTGGGGTTCTGCTGTGTTTGGATGTTCTGGTCCGGTTCTGTTGGGTCCGGTAAAGCGTAGCGTATCAGTGTGGGTTTGTGGGTGGGGCCTCGCTGCTGACAGGAAACAGGAAGTACCAGAGAGAAGCTGCAGCTGGATCCCACCTGGACCAGCAGCAGCGTGTTTCGTTTCTGCAGCTCGTTGTTCCGGTTCCTCCCTCTGAGCTGTTGGTTCAGACAAACCAAAGGTCCAACATGGTTCTGCTGACGGGACCAGAAGTTCCTGCTGGGGCCCCTCAGTTCCTGCTATCTGCCCCGGGCCCCCGGAGGCCCCCGGGGGCACCGGGGCATTTCTGCCTTCCACAGAGAGCTGCAGCTGATGCTCTGCAGATAAACGGCCTGAACTTGTTTAGCTTCACGCTACATTCACACGCTGCTGAAACACAGAGCGGGATTCTAACCGGCAACCCTCGGCGCCACAGAATACAGTAGAATGGGTCCAGTGTAGATCCTCACATATAGAGGATCTGATTTAATCCTGAGTGCAGGTCGTCATGGAGACGTCCTGAACTACACCATCCCATCATCAACAGATGATAAACTGTTGGCTGGTTGATACACAAACCTTTATTTTACCACTGGGTGTAGATTCTGGGATCGGCCCTGATCCATTTCCTGGTTCTGATCCAGATGCAGAAAAACATTTGATCTGCTTCATGTTCAGAGATCCAGCTGGGATGTTCTGCTGCAGCATCCCAGGTTTTAGTCCCATCAGCGTCTGTGGAGCAGATCCAACATCCAGGCTGGGAGAACCGGCGCTGATCCGGTCCATCTTCCTCTTCATCACCCTGCAGACTTTATCCAGAACATCCGCTGCTCCTCTTCACCTCTTGGGCTTTATTGATGGACGGGATGAAGATGCTAGAGGACGAAGCAGCTGGTTCTGGTTCAGACTCTCGGGTTCTGGTTCTGGTTCTGGGTCATTTGTACCCTTCAGAGCGATTCAGGAGAGAGTGGTGCAGGGTGTAAACATGTTGTCGTGGTAACCAGTTCCTCCAGCCTCCCGCAGAGTTCTGACCAAAGAAGAAGTAAGAGGAGGAAGTGGGAAGCTCAGCGTGTCGATGTGGTAGAAATGTGTTTCCTGACTCTCTGAGGTTTCATCACCCCGACATGAAACCTCCAAACTGCAGAACTTTCTCCAAAAACAGAAGTGGGAAACTCGGAGCGTTCAGAACCGGTGCTGGATCCACAGAGCTACGGGTCGGTCCACGTTTGGAACTGGACCTGACAGAACCTCAGATTATTCTGGTTCTGTTCTGTTAGTGAATATGTTCCCTCCAGGTTCTGCAGCTCAGAATGAAACCAGGCAGCCGAGCTTTTCTGGATCAGAACCGCAGGATTTATGGTCCAAGTGAGGAACTAGTGAGGGTGAAGACCTGCCGCTTCACGTTTATAACTTTGTGCTAAAACTCACCTGGATAATCAGCAGGAGGTCTCCTTCTGCATGGGGGGGTTCTCTCTGGGTACTCCAGTCGGATAACCTCCTCCTCCTCCTCCTCCTCCTCCACCTCCCCCCTCCTCCTCCTCCTCTTCCCCCCCCCCCCCTCCTCCTCTTCCTCAGGCCGTTACAAGTTGTGGTTTTGCTGCGTTTGGGTTTAGAGACTGTCTCTACCTCTAACCCTCCTTCCTTCCTTCCTTCCTTCCTGCAGTTTTCCACAATCTGACATCAGACCAACGTTCTTCGTGCACCCTTTACCTGCCTCCTAGACTCACCTGTCTATTGTCTCGGTCTCCATGGCAACTCTCTCCTGCAGAAGCAATCCGATTGGTTCTGTTAGAACTTGACCCAATCAGACAGAACCAGCAGAGTTACTGAGTAGCAGAGATGCAGGGCTTTCCCTCCTGGTTCCAGTTGTGGTACCAGAACCATTCAAGATCCAGTAAGTCTGGAGAAACTCATCCAGTTACTCAGCATTACAGAAACAGCTTCACTGTCACGGCTAGGATCCTAGCTCAGCCTTTAGCTCGGCCCCTAGCTAGGATTCTACCTCGGCCCCTAGCTAGGATCCTACTTGGGATCCTACCTCGCCCCCTAGCTCAGCCTCTAGCTCATCTCCTAGCTAGAATTCTACCTGGGATTCTACCTCGGCCCCTAGCTAGGATCCTACCTGGGCCACTAGCTCAGCTCCTAGCTAGGATCCTACCTGGGATCCTACCTCGGCCCCTAGCTCAGCCCCTAGCTGGGATCCTAGCTCGGCCCCTAGCTAGGATCCTACCTGGGATCCTACCTTGGCCCCTAGCTCGGCCCCTAGCTGGGATCCTACCTGGGATTCTACCTCGGCCCATACCTCGGCCCATACCTTGGCCCCTAGCTGGGATCCTACCTGGGATTCTACTTCGGCCCCTAGCTAGGATCCTACCTCGGCCCCTAGCTAGGATCCTACCTGGGCCACTAGCTCAGCCACTAGCTCGGCCCCTAGCTAGGATCCTACCTGGGATCCTACCTCGGCCCCTAGCTCGGCCCCTAGCTGGGATCCTACCTGGGATTCTACTTCGGCCCCTAGCTAGGATCCTACCTCGGCCCCTAGCTAGGATCCTACCTGGGATCCTACCTCGGCCCCTAGCTCGGCCCCTAGCTAGGATCCTACCTGGGATCCTACCTTGGCCCCTAGCTCAGTTCCTAGCTAGAATTCTACCTGGGATTCTACCTCGGCCCCTAGCTAGGATCCTACCTGGGCCGCTAGCTCAGCCACTAGCTCAGCTCCTAGCTAGGATCCTACCTGGGATCCTACCTCGGCCCCTAGCTCAGCCCCTAGCTGGGATCCTAGCTTGGCCCCGAGCTAGGATCCTACCTGGGATCCTACCTCGGCCCCTAGCTCGGCCCCTAGCTGGGATCCTACCTGGGATTCTACCTTGGCCCCTACCTCGGCCCCGAGCTCGGCCCCTAGCTGGGATCCTACCTGGGATTCTACTTCAGCCCCTAGCTAGGATCCTACCTCGGCCCCTAGCTAGGATCCTACCTGGGCCACTAGCTCAGCCACTAGCTCGGCCCCTAGCTAGGATCCTACCTGGGATCCTACCTCGGCCCCTAGCTCGGCCCCTAGCTGGGATCCTACCTGGGATCCTACCTTGGCCCCTAGCTCGGCCCCTAGCTGGGATCCTACCTGGGATTCTACCTCGGCCCCTAGCTCAGCCCCTAGCTGGGATCCTAGCTCGGCCCCTAGCTAGGATCCTACCTGGGATCCTACCTTGGCCCCTAGCTCGGCCCCTAGCTGGGATCCTACCTGGGATTCTACCTCGGCCCATACCTCGGCCCATACCTTGGCCCCTAGCTGGGATCCTACCTGGGATTCTACTTCGGCCCCTAGCTAGGATCCTACCTCGGCCCCTAGCAAGGATCCTACCTGGGCCACTAGCTCAGCCACTAGCTCGGCCCCTAGCTAGGATCCTACCTGGGATTCTACCTCGGCCCCTAGCTGGGATCCTACCTGGGATTCTACTTCGGCCCCTAGCTAGGATCCTACCTCGGCCCCTAGCTCGGATCCTACCTGGGCCACTAGCTCAGCCACTAGCTCGGCCCCTAGCTAGGATCCTACCTGGGATCCTACCTCGGCCCCTAGCTCGGCCCCTAGCTAGGATCCTACCTGGGATCCTACCTTGGCCCCTAGCTCAGTTCCTAGCTAGAATTCTACCTGGGATTCTATCTCGGCCCCTAGCTAGGATCCTACCTGGGATCCTACCTTGGCCCCTAGCTCAGCCCCTAGCTGGGATCCTAGCTTGGCCCCGAGCTAGGATCCTACCTGGGATCCTACCTCGGCCCCTAGCTCGGCCCCTAGCTGGGATCCTACCTGGGATTCTACCTTGGCCCCTACCTCGGCCCCGAGCTCGGCCCCTAGCTGGGATCCTACCTGGGATTCTACTTCAGCCCCTAGCTAGGATCCTACCTGGGCCACTAGCTCAGCCACTAGCTCGGCCCCTAGCTGGGATCCTACCTGGGATCCTACCTCGGCCCCTAGCTCGGCCCCTAGCTGGGATCCTACCTGGGATCCTACCTCGGCCCCTAGCTCGGCCCCTAGCTGGGATCCTACCTGGGATCCTACCTCGGCCCCTAGCTGGACCACCTGTCCAGGTGAGGCTAAACACTGAAGGATCAGCAGATTCAATCATGGTGCAAAGAATCTTCAACAGTTTCTTTGGCTTCATTCCCCCAGAAGCAACACATTGACACAGTTCCAGTGTGTGTGTTACTGTGTGTGTTACTGTGTGTTTGTAGTTTCACTTCAGCTTTTCTCTCAGATTGTGAAACCCGATGACGTCTCCAACGGTCACATGAAGTTCTTTATCAGAGGCCCTGCTGGTCCAAATAGCCATCAGGAACATCTGCTGCATGGCGGAACCACCTTTAGTCCAAACCGACCCACACAGAACCTGACTTGGTCCCAGACCATCCTGGAAGCTGTAGTGGATCTGGTCCAGATGTTCTCCTGGTTCTGATCAGCAGGTAGAACCTGAGAGGAAACGTTGGTGGTCCAGTTTTTACTCTTTCTGAGAGAAACAAGCGTAGCGTCCCAGAGCTCAGTATCGGCGCACAGACACTAAAGATATGGATGATCTGCATTACACACAATAAATCATGTTTCATCTATAACCTCCAGGCCATATTTATACCATGTTTTAAACTTTTTTAACAGATATCTGTAGATATCTTTGTGTGTTACTCCTCCCTCATGCTGCTCCACAGGCTGCCATCTCTCCCAGAAGAGTTTTTATCATTTTCAGTATTAAACTATCTCTTGCTCTGTTTTAAGTTTGACTAAATCCATAGATTTCAATATTTTAGGCTGTAGAATCAGTGATTTAGAGCTCCAGATGTTTGGTTTCTCCACACTGATTAAAATATGAACAATATTAAATATGCATATATTCAGAGGGAGACTGTGGGTTTCCACTCGTTCCAGCAGAGTTTACGGTCTAACATCAAACCCAGAAAGTTGTCCTCAGACACATTTTAACCTCAGAAAGGATCAAGCCTCTGTTTTCCAAACCCAGTCGTTTATCAGCTGTCCTGTCAGCCACTCCAGTAGCTGCTGCTGTTCTGTCGATGTGGCATACCCTGTCAGAAAAGCATACCAGAAGTTTATTTTTATAGCGCCGTCTGTCAGTTTAGCCTTCTTTATCGAAACACCACACCAGTGTTTGTGATGGGGAATGATGTTATGACAGGTCATTGCTTCATAGAAAGTGCCGTTTATAAAAACGTATGCTGTTTTGACAGCCACATGTTTAATAGAAAATCCAGTTTATGAAGGAGAATGCTGTTTCCTCGACTCATTCATGGCGAGTCTGAAGAAATCGCTCTGATTCTAAAAAAAGCCTCATGAACAGCTTATGCCTTTAAAAGGATCCAGATGAGCATGTTGTAAATTTAACACTTAAAGTAGACATATCATGCTTTTAAATTCTTCCTTATAGATCTAAATCATTTAGTTGTGGTCTATATATAGTGGAACTGCAGTTATTAGGTCAGAATCTCATAGAATCTCATAGGCTCCTCTACCTCTGAACAGGGTCTGCAGAATGACTCGTTTTGGTCATCAAACCACGCCCCCCTCCAGGTCGCTGAACCTTCCAATCCGCCCCATTCAGACATTTCTGTAGTTTGATAGAAGCCCAAGAGGTCCAAAAATACAGTTTGCTGTCATTTTAGCGTTAATTGGAGCTTCCCACTGTGCTCTGTCTACCATTTTCATATTCAGAATTGATCCCTCGATAAGACGAAGTCTTTCAGAACACCCTTGTTGATACTGGCAGAGGTTGAAGCACTCGTGTTTGAAGGGTTGGTTCAAACAAAAACCACTTTAGTCACAGATTCGGGATATTACCATGAAAAATAAAACTTCTGATGGGTATGGTGTTCTGATGGGTATGGTGTTCTGATGGGTATAGTGTTCTGATGGGTATGGTGTTCTGATGGGTATGGTGTTCTGATGGGTATAGTGTTCTGATGGGTATAGTGTTCTGATGGGTATGGTGTTCTGATGGGTATGGTGTTCTGATGGGTATAGTGTTCTGATGGGTATGGTGTTCTGATGGGTATGGTGTTCTGATGGGTATGGTGTTCTGATGGGTATAGTGTTCTGATGGGTATGGTGTTCTGATGGGTATGGTGTTCTGATGTGTATGGTGTTCTGATGGGTATGGTGTTCTGATGGGTATGGTGTTCTGTTGGGTATGGTGTTCTGATGGGTATAGTGTCCTGATGGGTATGGTGTTCTGATGGGTATGGTGTTCTGATGTGTATGGTGTTCTGATGGGTATGGTGTTCTGATGGGTATGGTGTTCTGATGGGTATGGTGTTCTGATGGGTATGGTGTTCTGATGGGTATGGTGTTCTGATGGGTATAGTGTTCTGATGGGTATGGTGTTCTGATGGGTATGGTGTTCTGATGGGTATGGTGTTCGGATGTGTATAGTGTTTTTTTCAAATTCAAATTCAAAATTACTTTATTAATCCCAAAGGGAAATTAAATGTTGTTGTAACTCATTATACAAGTTCCTTCAAAGATTTGTTGTAGATGCTGATGGCTGTGGGTAGGGATGATCTCCTGTAGTGCTCTGCAGATCTGATCTGATCTGATGGGTATGGTGTTCTGATGGGAATGGTCTTCCGTCAGAACATCGGGTCACACTGAGATCCCAGATCCCCATGAAGCTCACATTGATGTTTTCACACTAACCATGTTGGGCTGCGCAGGAGTTTAGCTGTTAGTCAAAGTTTTGAATCATTTTTGCGACTCCATATTTACAGTATCTCTACACAGCTTTTTAGGAGCACTTTTGTTTCACTTGTCAAAAAGTTGATGAAATCCTTTTAGTTTTACAGTAAATCTCTGTAAACACCTGCGTTCCTCTCACCTGTCTTCACCAGGAGTCCCTGAACAGGTGTGAAACTGTCCTCCTAATGGTTTATAACCAGGAGACAAAAGTCAATCAGGGCAGACTCACCTGTACACACCTGTCTGTGACCCTTCGACAGAGACCAACCCGGACTCTGTAAAGGTTTCACCTCAAACGTCGTCTTCACTACAGGTGATCTCGACGACCGGCACCCTGCTGCCATGACGATGGGTGCCGCCCAGTCTCCTGACCAACCAGGGCTTGACCCTGCTGCTCCAGGCTCCACCCCCAGGATTTCAGAGCTCGTGCTAAACCAGGAACAGGATGACATTTGGAGAACAAAAGTTCTGAATCTGCTGACCCGGCTGGTTCAGGTCGAGGAGGAGGTCGCCAAACATCAGGCGCAGGCTGTCCAACAGCTTGGCCTTCTGGTAACTCAGGTGAGCCGACTTCAGTCCAGTTTACTCCACTTCACTACAGTTCATCCCAGATTACTTCAGCTAGGTTCAGTTAAACTCTATTTAGTCTGGATTATAAAATATTTAGTGAGTTAATCTAAATAATCTGTTGGATGTTCTCTTTAGTTCATCTGCAGTATAATTTTAATTTTGATGGTCAGATGGGTTTTTGTTCTGGTAACTCTGGATCAGTTCAGTACCGCTCGATAGAACACTGTCAGATGAAGTCAAACCCAAACAGTCCAAATGTTTACTGTTCTGTTCACGATTTGTTCTGATCCGTTATGACTGACTCACCTGAACGGGATCTTGTGTCCTCAGGGCTCAGAGCAGACTCAGAACCAGCAGACCCTGGCTCGGCACCAGAGTCTGCTGGTTGAAAACCATCAGGCTCTACTGCTGCAGACGTCACGCATCGCCACCCAGCTGCAGGAAATCAGCAAGAAACCCGCTACTGTCGGCCAATAAGATCATCTGACTGTCCAGAACCAGCCAATCAGAACAGCTCACCATTTTGATATGCACCTAATCAGATTATTTGAAACCAGATGTTCTCTGTTAAATCATTGTGTTCTTATGAAGGCAGCTATCTGAGCCGCCCAAGTTTCCTCAATGACCAATTAGCCTCTCTGTGTTCAATAAAAAAATACGTTAATTCATTCATTAATTGATTGATTGATTCCCTGACAGTTTGAACTGTAGAACAAATTGAAACTGATGTTAAACTGTTCAGGTTGTGGATCCATCTTTAAACACTCTGTTCCTCTGATTTTAAATAAAACGAAAAATTTGTTGTAATTTTGGCTTCGTGTTCATGATGAACTCAGCAACACGTGTCTGTTCACACACCTGTGTATATAGGGTTAATCTGTATGCACCTGTCAGGCTGTAAGCCACATGTTCAAACCTATGAGCACCAACCGTACCCAGGTGTGCACTCTACCTGTTCAAGTTATTGTTGGTTTAATTCATTTTGTCATGTCGTCTTTTTTCAGAACCTCCCAGACCCACAACGATCCGCCTAAACTCAATCTTCCAACCAAACCAGACAGAAGTAGTTCTGACCGCTGGTTCTAAGGTCCACCTGAGTTGCCATGGTAACGGATCGGTGCAGATGTCCACCACTGCGTTACGGAGGACTGGATTGGTGGATTCTCCGGGGATCCATGTGAATCCCAGACACACCGGTACATACTACTGCAAGTATACCAACCAAAGCCTGGGCCACCTGAACACCTGGATACACCTGTATGTCAAAGGTAAGGTGGGGCTACACCCTTCTGATTGAGATTCCTTCTGACCTACCTGTTTACCTCAATGATACTCCAAAATCACCGGTATCCCATGATGCCTCTGTTTCAGATCCAGGTGACCCTTCTACCGTGTTCGTCACACCTTGGAGCTCACTTACTCCTCGAGAGGATGATGACTTCCTGTTCAGGTGTCTGCTGACTGACCCGTCTATTACAAATCTAACCCTCCAATCAGCGGACAGGGGGAAGGACCTGCCCCCAGGTATGAAAGTCCTCTTAGACCCTCGAAGAGGAGCCTTGATCACACACCTGAGGAAATCCTTCGAAGGCCGCTACACCTGTTCAGGTTGGAGGAATGGACAAGAGTTCCGATCCGAACCATTTGACCTGCTGGTTGCTACCAGTAAGACACCTGTCTATCTTGACACTGGCTCTCTATAAACACACCAGTAGAAATGTGTCTCTACACAGGTTCACCTTTATCTGACCTTCTACCTGTCTGTCTGCAGGACTGCGTCACCCCCCCTCACTGTTTGTCAGCCAGGACGAATGGGTCCGTCTGGAAGGAGAACTGTTTGTAGTCACCTGTCAGACCAGGAACCCTTCACACTTCTACCAAGTGACCTGGACACACCCACACATACAGGTGAGCAGTCAGAGGTCACCTGTGGCTCATAAACAGCCCACCTGTCTGACTCTATTGGCTGTTTGGTTTGTTCTAGGACTTGGCAGTCAGTGAAACCAGCCACTATGACAGCAAGTACTTGTACATCAACAGCACTCTGACTGTCTCGGCCGTCAAACAGTCACACAGCGGACTGTACACCTGTACTGTTGTTAACGAGGCTGGGGTTGCCACAGCAACCACCCACCTAAGTGTATTGGGTTAGTAATCAATCAACACTAAAGAGATCATGACAGCCCAGGGTCTTTATGAAAGTGCACCAAATATCTTGTGAAGACGGCAAACTGAGGTTTATTGTCTCTTCTCTTCCTCCTCTTCATCAGATCACCCTTACCTGAGGATCTACATGAACCATCGGACTGCTGACACTGATGACCTACCTGGTAACTTCAGCCACGGACCAGAGGAGAGAACTGAGGAACCAGCGGCTAACATCAGCATCAGTTCAGTGGGAGAACTGGTTTTTAATGGCAGCACAGGAGATGGAGACAGCAGCTGCAGGACAGTAGAGGTTCATGAAGGTGGTGACCTGGCCCTCACCTTCATCATGGATGCCTATCCTCCAGTCAGACAGCATCACTGGACGACACCAGATCATGTAAACAATGATGGCAACAGTGTGTATGAGAGCAGCTACACTGCTAAAGGCTACAGGTGAGGTATCTCAGCCATTCCACCTTAAAGAGTCCATCAACAACCATGCCAGTTAAAAATGTTACAACTCCTGCCCCAAACCTAACAATACCACCTTAATTATCCACACCAGCTCTACTACCCCTTTGCAAAAGTTTAATAATTATCTTAAACACCTTAACAACCTAAACGCCACGCTGATAAAACATCCAAACCATCTTTAGCCCCACAGTGATCTGTACCATACCACCTTAACAGCTACTACAGTCATTAAAGAGCCTCAAGCTGACCGTCTTATCATGATTATTTGCCATTTTTGATACATCTGTATCTGGAGTCTGTAGTATTTTTTTCTCCTCTGTAAATGGACTCAGATATCATCCGATGAGTCAGCGTCATTTTAACCCATTTTTGACAAAACATCGTTATCTTAAATACACAGCAGAATTATAATTTTTCTTACTCAAAAAATGGAGCAGAGACTTCTTGGATACTGTTTGTGCATCAATACCACAGGAAGCCATTTTAGCAGAGGGGGGGAAACAGTTAGTACTGACGGCTCATCTGAGACCTGTCAATCAAACGGACACGCCCCTTATTATTCATCATTTCAAGCTTAAATTACATCTAAACGGAAGAGTTATAAAATAATGAACCCCTTCAGAGTCGTCATGACGATAAACTTGACCTATTAATCCTGAAAGGGTTTTGTCAACCAGTCTGTAAACATGTTTATTTCTGCTGTGAAGTTGGTATTTTTAACATGGGAGTCAATGGGAGCTGGCTCCTTTCTGCAGCCAGCCCCTAGTGGATGAGGGGGGAACTGCACTTTTTGTCACTTCACACTTGGCCGGCTGAGTTTGACCCCTGGTAGAGACAGGCAGAGGACACAGCGAGGTAGAGCACAGAGAGGCAGAGGTGTTACATGCGGTTAAAGCAGGGAACGTTACCCAGGAGGAAGGAGCAGGAGCTCAACCGAGCTCATATAAAGTTTTGTACATAGTGGCACAGTGTGAAAAAGCACATGCAACTGCTGATGATTTCCTACTTCCCGGCATTATGGACATGATTCCATCTATGATTTATAACAGAGGCCAGCAGACTATGAGTTATTCCTCTGTCCAATAATACCATCAGCATTTATGAGATGTCTACAGACATATAGGGACTGTAGAGATCTGCACAGATGGGGAAAGACTATGGCTGGGAAACTAGGAGGGCTGCAGGCATTCCTGAAGCTCGTTTCACCGGTGTTTAAACAGTCCTGATCTGAATGATGTAATGATCGATGTCTGCTACAGTCAGCTACATCAAAACATAACCTGTCAAAGTTCAGATTTCTGTGGTTCTGTGTGAGAAAATGGTCTCCGACAAACAGCTGTTCTGTTTCAGAGAGTCCTGATAACCGTCATGTGGTAAGGAGCTGTCCAGGGTCTTTAAACTGCCACATGAGATTTACATCTTTATGATGGAAGAGGGCAGAGATCCTGGCCACTAACTTTACTGTAACAAGTTTTTAATTAAACTTTCATATAGTGGCAGATTTCTGAACACAACGTTTAATGAACCAAATTCAGTGACGCACAAACACACACCTCCACCTGGCAGGTAAAGTGACATCACAGCAGGATCACACCTGCCACTGAAAATCTGATGGTTGAAGTCTTCAGTTTGACAAAACAACCTTTACAATAGTTTTTTCCTCTTTTAGAGTAATTTATGTTTTAAACCAAGTGTGTACAGAGAAACATAACAAATGTATTGAATGCAATGTTAGACATTGCCACACAGTAAATATAATAAAAAATAATAAAATTAAATCAGTTTCTTATTAACCAAAGAGTGGCCCAGCAAAAATAGTTTGGGAATCACTGGAATAGATGTTGGTGAGAAATATTTAATGAAAAATGACCCGTTTGTTAACAGATAAATGGAATTTGAAAGTAAACACGTAAATATATTACACACTGTACCTTTAATATTAATATTTGATTGTTAAGGTGGAATGCTTGGGACCAGTAAGTTTGTGGTTCTGGTAATAATGTGTTTTAAGGTGGTATTGCTGGTGTTTAAGGTGGACATTGTTGAGGATGAGCCATGGACACTTGATTGGGTGGTAATTTATTGAATATTAAAGCTGGTATTTTTGATCTTTCTTTTTGTTGTTGCTCTTGTTCAAGGTGGTATAATCAAGGCCCACAGTTCTGTGACATGTTTTAAGGTGGTATTGTTCTTGGAACAGGTCAGAGGCAAGGTTGCTCCTGCGTCGGGTGCGTCCGGAAGATGGAGGTCGATATTCTTTTCATTTTTCTAACTTGTTCTTTAACGGGTCGCAGGATGTGGACCTGCGGATCTTCCGTAAGAACCTGTTCCTCCCTTTGCTCGTCTGATTGTCCCTTTTGGGTTTGTTCATGTTGGTGAACCTTTCAATCTGATCCAAACCCACCAGGATCTCCGACTGTCAGCATCACTCAGCAGAACCACTCCCTGATGTGCAGCAGCTCTGGTTATCCGTGGCCCACAGTCCTCTGGTTCATCTGCACCGACGACATGTATGTAGACTGAGAGCTGAAAGCACCCTCCCCCCACAGCTATGTTGTGTCCTCAAGGGGGCGCTACAGTCGGTGACAGTTGCAGAATATGTAGATTTATTTATTTTGTACAATTCTTATTTTGGTGACAACCATTTGCAGTCAGATTCGGATCAAAACCAGAACTAAAACCCAGATCAACCTCACCTTTCCTGCAGGTGTGAAGAGGTGTCTCCACCTGCTGTACCTTCACAGGAGGGGGAGGAGGTGAGGATATTCTTCCCTCTGTCCACTTATGATGATGTCACAGTCATGTGTTCGGCATACAACCTGGCAGGCGAGTCTCGTCAAATCTTTGTTCATGGTGAGTATCAGAGGAACAGAAACTGAAATACCTCAGAGATGTGATCTCAGAGCCAGTTTCACCCATCAGCATCCAGTCAGCAGACCGCCAGAGTTAGGCCTGAGGAGCAGATTAGCATTAACAGAGTTTAGCCTTAGAGTTGAGAAGAGGTACAAAACTTATTTCTGCCTTGAAGATGAAAAACTAATAGGTTCCTAACTTTGCTCCAACTGATGCTGCTTTCAGGTTCTACAGAAACTCACACCTTCTTCACTCCAGCCATGATTGGAGCTCTGAGTGTTTCCTCCATCCTCTTCCTGTTCCTGTTGGTTGTGTTTTACAAATGGAGACAGGTGAGTTCCTATTAGGCAGGTGAGGTCAGGTCCTCATGGCCTTTGAGATCGTCATTCTGCAGAGTAACAGGAACCAGAACCAGGGACAAAACGTCTTCTTCTCTTCAACCAGAAACCAAGGTATGAAATTCTTTGGAAGATCATTGAGAGCAACGATGGAAACAACTATACCTTTGTTGACCCCACCCAGCTGCCATACAACCAGAAGTGGGAGTTTCCTCGAGACAAACTGCGACTCGGTAGGACACATTAGACCTCCAGAGTGTCTTCAGTGGGACCTTTGACAGACACTCCATTATTACCTGCTCAGTGAGAGGAACCCACTCTTCCTCAGCCTTCCTCTCCCATCGTTCTAATGTGTCCCTGCTTTGTGTCTTTCAGGAGCTGTCCTGGGCTCAGGGGCGTTTGGAAAGGTTGTTGAAGCGACGGCGTTCGGTCTGGGAACAGAGAACAAGGCCACCAGAGTTGCTGTCAAGATGCTCAAACGTCAGTCCACCAGCTTCATAGTTAATATCCTTCTGGGATGTGAGGCAACCATCTGATGCTTCATGTGTTTACCTGCAGCCAGCGCTCACTCAGAGGAACGGGAGGCTCTAATGTCAGAGCTGAAGATCCTGAGCCATCTTGGTTACCATGACAACATTGTTAACCTGCTGGGAGCGTGTACACAAGGAGGTGATCAGGATTTTATTCATCAGTGTGAACCCAAAGGGTGTGATGGACCAAACACTGAGATCCCACAGTCATACCAGCAACCAGTCTAAACCAGTTCAGCGTCATTGTGAAACTATTGTAAGATCAGCTCAAAATTAGTCCAGTTTTTAATGGTCAAATACCATCCAACCAAGTTTCCCTTAGAGGGGCTGGTGTCTATCTCCAGCAGTAATTGGTTGAGAGGCGTGAGAGACTCTGGACAGGTCTCCAGTCCGTCACAGGACAAACAAACATACACACTCTCATTCCTACGGACAATATAGAGTGACTAATTTACCTAAAACCCACGTTTTTGAACCGTGGGAGGAAGCCGGAGTTTGTCAAATACCATTATGTGTAAATCCATAAACAATCAGGAACCAGGAAAAAGTCTAAACCCCTGTGGTCTGAAGCCAGCATGTTATTGGTCCAAACCATGACCACTTGGAACTAGCTTGACTAGTTTCAGTTTTGGTTTTTGACAAGTTAAGACTCAGTTCTAAGTTTAAGCTATCTAAACCAGTATGAGCACAATAGAATAGGCCTGAACTCCTCCAAAATGTTCAGGAATCCTTTAAACCAAACAGAAATATCCTTAAACTTGTCTGCAGTGGATCTTTCAGAAAACACAAGGACTATCAAAGGTGTGAGAAATCCATGTATCCAAGCTGAATCTGTAAAGATTTGGAATAACTGGACCAAATGATGTTGATCAGAAGATCTAAGAGACAAAGGTTTAAACAGGAAGTTCTCTACAGGGATTTATAGATTTTGTCATGTTTGTTATTAACTAGCATACTTATGACTCCCAACCTTTGATCCTTACAGGCCCCATGCTAATGATCACAGAGTACTGTAGCCATGGTGACCTTCTCAACTTCCTACGGGCTCATGCTCGGGACTACATGGCGTCTATGATAACCGTAGATGAGATTGGAGATGAGGTCTTCTATAAGAACATGACGGCACAGCAGGAAAGGCTACGCAGGTCAGAGGGCATTTGTTTCACACAAAGATTTCAGTTTCAGCGTCATTAATCCTTCTGTCGAACCGATTAGTAGAACTTATCTGCTGGGGAAATCTGGGTCAGGTTTGACTCTGGTCCTCTAAACAGCCTCGATATGGAGAGAAAACAGTCTCAAATGATCTGTGTGTGCGGAATACTTGATTTGTAACTTGTGTCAGCCTATTTGTGTGTAACTTTGGGTAGTTGTGTGTAAAACATGATTTGTAACTCGTAAAAAACATTTTGTGCGTAACTTCGAGTACTTGCAGCTGTGTGTTTAAATGTACACACAAATATCAAGAAAGTACGAGTACAAAATACATTTACACACGCACCATTTCAAATTACACAAACTTAAAACTAACTACGAATTCAAAACGACTCCTACGCATATAAATCGTTAAATACTAGGCACCAAACACATAGACCAAAATAACTTATTTTTTAATTTGAAAATGCTTTCAATTAAATACAATTTTTGGGGTCGGACATCCAGGTCCTTGAGAAGTAATCGAGCGAAGAGTAATAGAACTACGTAGATCCTGCGGCATCGTAAGCTGGAGCGGGGCACAAAGTAATATTCAAGGAGTTGCAGCTGCTGTATCACTGTTACCGGCGTGTTTTTATATCTTAGGCCGAGATATAATCATATCCGGGCAAAGTAATTTTATTTAATCTACAAGTTTTCAGGATTAACATGTTGACCTAGCAACTGAATGACTGGTGGTTAAGTGTAAACACTCACTATGGCATATTCGCTTGTACATTTATAATCTAAATATGTTCACATTTAGAATGCAGTGGACAGTTTTCTAATTTGGTCTTATAAATCAATTTTCCATGAGCAAAGATGGGCTGTATAAATGTCACAACGCTGATGTTATATACACACACACATTATATATATGAAAAAGACAAAACTGAGATGCTTCACAACCAAACTGAATGTATATTCATGGGTAAGAATTATGGTATAGATTGAAAGCAGTCATAAACATGCAAGATGTCTGCAGCACATCACTGTTGAAATACTCCAACTCTGATCTAATGTCATTCCTCTCGGTATCTGTATGGTCTAAAAATGCTGTAACTCGAGGCTGAGAGTGATCCTAACTGTCATCCAGCTTAAAGCTATCACCATGCTGTGCACAAATATCCAACACCATTAAATTCGGGACAATAGAATCCCACCAGAATCTGGATCATGGGTGGGTCCAGAATACAGACGGGCCCTGCATCTATACCAGCCATGACAGCATCTAGTGAAACAAATAATGATCAGCAATAGTATTACATTTCTAGACCTGTTGTTAAATTGGAAACAAATGTAGCCAATGCTATGAAGGGATATATATATATATATATATATATATATATATATATATATATATATATATATATATATATATATATATATATATATTATATATATATATATATATATATATATATATATATATACATATATATGTGTGTGTGTTATACCTACATCTTTGTATGTATTTATTGGTCTATTTAAATATCTAGTGCAACAGTAAAATAACATTTTCATGTGTGTACACCATTGAAGATCATGACAGCATTCACCATGAAATATCCAACATCTGCCTCAGTGCTGGTGACATTGGGGCTCTTGAGGATGAGCTCTAAGATGTTAGAGGATTGGGGATGGGGGGGTTAGATGCATCGGCTGTGCTTTCTGGTAGAATCAACTATCTTCTGAATATGTCATAGTGATGTGGCAGCCGCCGATTGAGCCAGCCTAGATGATGCTCTGGACAAGTACTACCCAAAGCACTCTGCAGACCATCCTGTATGATGTTCCACTTTTCAACCAGTAGAGACCAGCCATAGGTCTCAGTTGCAGAACTCCATCCAGATCCAGCAAAACTGCCAAAGACTTCCTGTTTCTTCACTTTAAGTTTGAAGGATGGTCTAGGAAGAGGTCCTCCATCCTCCTCCATGAAAAACTATCAATAGCTACACAATTCCTTCTGTAAATATTTTTGATGTCCTACAAATTTTTTCATTCATTAGTTATTTCTAATTGTTCCAAGAGCCTAATTAACAATAAAACAGTTGATCAAATGAGAATTACTAGTTGTTCAATCAGTTTATTCATAACAAATAGCAAATAACTAAACATCAAATGTGGCAAGAAAAAATAAATTCAAACAGAAAACAGACGATACATTCTGTCCTTGTTCTCCTGGACTCTCCTCTCATCAGCCTCCATTCACCGCCTGATGTACTAAACAGAGAAAATGACTGTTAACAAAAAGAACAACAGAAGCATTTAGGAAATGCACAGTAATTAACCTGAGCAGTTCTTATCATAACCAAAATTATATCTTCATTACACATTTACATACAGTACTTTTCTTTTAATCACCGCATGTGTTATTGGCCTGCAAGAGGATGACCTCCCCCTGCAGGTCCATCTTAACTAGGATTGTGCTCATAACACAGACAGAAAATAAGTGAGGACAGAAACATAACTGTGTTCATCTGTGAATGCTAAACTATAGTTTTTGCAGCAGAACACATGGGGAACTATACTCTACTGAGATCCCAGGTTCTACAGTGTTTGAGGGTTAATAAAAGTGTACTGTAAGCATAAGGTGTGCAACTGGATTTATTCTTCTACCTACATGCTACGGTGACCTCTTTGCCCCGGTCAAGAGGTTATAGTTTCTCTTAAAAGAAGCAATCATATCTTTGGCCCCTAAATTATATGAAAAAAAAGCTTAATTAGCTAAATTCAAACTTATAAGTGGCAACACATGAAGAACCATAGGAACACCATATGAGCTCTATTCTACCAGCATTTAAAGGCTTCATGCACGCACAAATCTGGAGACGTGAAATCAGTCTCAAAACTCCTCGTGCACTTGTAACCTAGTATTTAACGATTTGTATGCGTAGGAGTCGTTTTGAATTCGTAGTTAGTTTTAAGTTCGTGTAATTTGAAATGGTGCGTGTGTAAATGTATTTTGTACTCGTACTTTCTTGATATTTGTGTGTACATTTAAACACACAGCTGCAAGTACTCAAAGTTACGCACAAAATGTTTTTTATGAGTTACAAATCATGTTTTACACACAACTACCCTAAGTTACACACAAATAGGCTGACACAAGTTACAAATCAAGTATTGCGCACACACGGATCTTTTGAGACTGTTTTCTCTCTATATCACGATGTTGGTTAAAGACGTGGATTATAAGGATGATGATCATTTAATTCTGTTGATGAAAGTTTAACTGATTAGTTCATTTTAGAGTTAGTGTCTCTCCACCTGTAGGGCCTACAGCAGGAACAGTTCAGGTAAAGCTCAGGTGAATTCTAACATCCAATCATGTGACCTGCAGTGACAGTGGGATCTCATGCTGGTCAGAGTACCAGGAGATGCAACTGAGTCCAGGTCAAAATGACCCAGGTAAGGCTGAGCCCACCTGGATTAACCTGGTTTCACCTGCACTTTCACCTGAGCTCTCCCGGACTTCATGTTTCTGTCAGGTGAACACATGCTGAGTCTATCTCTCTGTGACCTCATGAGGTTTTCCTACCATGTGGCTCAGGGCCTTGACTTCCTGTCCTCCAGAAATGTAAGAATACACTCAGACATGCACACACAGTAAATCAGTTGAATAATGACCCTGAAAACTAAGTAAACCTGGTTCCTACTAGAGTCCTACACCCGGTTTAAGTTTCGTTACAGAGTGAGGATGAGACAGAATGTATTTATAATGCTGAAAGTCGTCTGACCTGTCCATCTCTCACCTGTTGGTCTTTCAGTGCATTCACAGAGACGTGGCAGCAAGGAATGTCCTGCTGACGGATTGCCACGTTGCAAAGATCTGTGACTTTGGTTTGGCTCGAGACATTCAGAATGATGACAGCTACATCGTTCAGGGAAACGTCAGTAGTTTAACCTGACACCACAGACTGTTTCCCCTGATCTCCCCTATAATCCAACCTAATGGTAAATGGAACTTTATTTTGAAATTCTGAGTTTTATTTTGACAGGCCCGGCTGCCGGTGAAGTGGATGGCTCCAGAGAGCATCTTTCAATGTCTCTACACAGTACAGAGTGACGTCTGGTCCTACGGGGTCCTGCTCTGGGAGATCTTCTCTCTGGGTAACCATTGAAACTGTAACCTGACCCCCGCTGAGAAAAGCTCAAAAACTCTTAGAATACCTTTCTGTGTTCATCTGCTCAGGTAAGAGCCCGTACCCCAATGTTGTTGTGGATACCAACTTCTACAAGATGATCAAAGATGGCCACCACATGGAGCAACCAGAGTTCGCTCCAAATGAAATGTGAGAAGAAACGTCTTTATGTTGATGTGATGGGAATTATTTTCAAGGTCATGCTCACCTGTACGTTCAGGTATTACCTAATGTTTATGTCTAACCCTTTCCTTCATCTTTTCACCAGCTTCATTCATTATTATTATTATTTTTTACTTTATTTTATCTGAATTCAGGTCTTTATAGTAACAAATGTACAGCTTAATATCTACACCATTAGAGGTTGGAGCAACACCTTTATCATAAATATAACACCAAGATACTGGAATTTATTGAGGCAGACACTTAACTTTTGACCTTCAGTAACTACTCCACCTTCTTCTGGCTGTGAACCATGACCTCGGACATGATTCTCATCCTGGCTGCTTCAAATCCACAGCAAACCATGAAGCAAAACTTAAGACTGTTCCACCAGACACTTTCCTCTCCAAGACCGAATCCTAAGATCCTGTCCATGAAAACCACAAACCAGATCATTGACAAACAACCGTGCCAGTGGAGGTTCACCCAGAAACTGTGTGATGATAACGTGGAGAACAATGTTGCTTTGGTGGTACTGAAATTCGATCAAAATAACTCTGGGAAACACAGCAGGAAGCTTTCCTCAACTACACAAAACACATCTGTATAGAAGAATCAAACTCCCACCAACCCGTAGCCAACTGTGATCTGGGTCAGAGACCCGAAGACACCCTCCTCCTGAATCAGAATTTCTTCTCCAGGAGGAGGCTGAGAAGTGTGATCCCTCTGTCATTGGACCAGACAGCACCGTCCCCTTTCATGAAAAATCAGCCCTGTTTGCCAAGCTGCAGCAGTTTGCTTGTGTCTTCATGCAACACTGAAGGACCTCATATCATCCAGGGCCTTCAGTATCTCAGTCACTTCCTAGTGTCTTCTGTCTGTAATGGACTTGGAAGAACTGCCTTAACAGTTTTTGACAAATCACCAAAGTTCATCTTCTTCTGTAATGCCCTCACACAGGCCAGTTACCAGCTCAGGTGGACTCGGCTTTCCTTTCCAAGTATTCCAATGGTTCTCTAGAACTTCCCTAAAACCAGACTTTATTTTCCTGACCTCTCTCGGGTTCTTCCTCAGTCTGTCTGTCAGGTGGGCATCATTTGACAGCCCTCTTGCTGTTTAACCAGGTGTAGAAGATAGAATCCCACCGAAAAGACACAATGACTGCAAAGTTCTCCATCAACCTTTGGCTAAAGATGACCTGATACTGGTACCCTCCTTAGTCCCAAATATGGTGTTTCTTATGGACAACCTATTCATATCTCTCCAAGCATCTTCATCATTGCCCATGTGTGCACTGAAGCTCTTGACAGACCACCAAATCACCCTCCTTTCATAATACCAGGTGATGTGAATGAGCATTAAAAGCAGTCATGATTTGTGTAATTTGTGTTTTTTGGCATTGATGGCCTATAATTAACAGTAAGTTGATGGTATTTGGGGTGGAGCGGGAGGGGAAGGCTTGCAACAAATGGTCCAAGACTGGGAATCCAGGGCAACCACGTCGAGGACTATAGCCTCTGCCTATGGTGTAGGTGCGCTACCAAATCTGCTATCCAGAACCTTCTCTTTTGCATCTTGAAGCTGCAGTGAAGTAGGGTCAAGATCACCAGTTATCACCAGTTAACTTACTGGTGATAACTGCCCAAGAGAAGATCCTACCTAGCGGCTTGTAGACAGTTGTAGACCCACTCAACGTCTCCTTTCATGGGAAGCTTTGGATTGGAAGAAAGTCCAGTCCTTCTTCTGGTGTTGGGTTTCAGAGCTTGGGCTGTAGATGGGAGCCCAGCTTTCACTATTCGCTGTCTCACAGCTTCATACATTCACTGACTCCAAAACCAGGTTATGACACGTCTCAGACCCTGCCCTCACCTGCTAACGATCAGGGTCCCCTGAACCCCCAGGACCCCTCAGCTGGTGGAACCATGGTCAGCTAGTTCATTTTGGTGTCTTCACACTAAACCCAGCCAAGCCACGCAAGCCAAGGCTACTTGTTGAGGTGATAACTGTGTGGAGGAGGAATGTAAAGTTAATTAAGTTCATCTGAATACTCACCTGTCCTCTTAGGTATCACCTGATGAAGCTCTGCTGGAGTCTGGAGCCCACCCACAGACCGACCTTTAAAACCATTGGTCAGCTCATAAATAGGCTCATCCCCTTGACCAATGACACGTCACCACGTCATAGTGACCAGGTGAAGAAGGTTATTTAAGCCCTCTGTGTTGTCTGACAGGCTATTGCTTCATTGTTACACTTTTCTCCTCAGGTGATGTATGAAAACATTGATGAATGCAGACCAGAAGAAGAGGAGGAGGAAGAAGAGCTCCGAGGTAGAACAGCGAACAGAAAAGAAGAAGAGCAAGGTAGGATTTTGTAAAGCAGTTTACATCCCTTATGGGGATGGCTAGTGTGACATCACGACATCACTTCCGGGTCCAACCCGCCGCTGCTCCTAATGTAAACACAATGGCGGTTGCCAAGGTTGATTCTTTTAAATGACTTAATCATGTAAATTATTACTTAAATCTCATGAATTATTTTAATCTTCTAAATTATAACTAATTCTCGTAAATTACTTTATTTTTGTAAATGAGTTTATTTTCGTAAAATATGACTTTTCATAAATAACTACCATAATGTTCGGACTGTTGAGCAAACCTGAATGGGCCGCACCAGCTACATTTTAAAAGAAAGTACATTTTGTTCATATATATGCTGCACTGAATGTAAACCAGATGTTTTCATGTTGTAGCGTGAGATATTTACACAGAAAGTTGGTAGATGGAAGATGTCTTTTTTTATTACCTCCGCCAGGACGTAATGTTTTCGTGCCCAATTATCTGTTAGCAACATAACTTAGGAAGTTATGGATGGATTTTGATAAGATTTTAAGGAAATGTCAGCAATGGGAATAGGAACAAGTGATTCCATCTTGGGGTTGATCCGACATGAAGCGCCTATTCACCCACCGATCGGCGGTGCTAAACTCCACTCCTCCCCCGTGTCAAAGAGCTCACAAGCGGCATCCCTCGCGCAGGAGCCCCGAATCTCTGCTCTCCGCTGGAAAAGCGCAGCCATGCATCTCATTAACAGACATTTTATTGGTAAAGTACAGAATATTAGAACTATAACAACATGGTGATGGGGAGATGAGTGGCCCTGGCGGAGGTCTGTGCTCTCCGAGTGTTCTACTATACTATATATATATATATATGGAAATTTTTTCTGTTTTTATTTTTTATTATTTTTATTTTTGGATTTTAATGTCTCATTTTGTCTTGACTGTACAGCGCCTTGTTTTTGACTTTTGGTCATCTTAAAGGACTTTATAAATAAATTGACAGATTAAACTAGTAAATGACAACTTTATTCTCATAAATATTGACTTTAATCTCTTATTTTATGTGGTCCCACTCCATCATAACAGCAACAGGTAACGTTATTTCGGCTAACGCTTAGTGCAAATACTGGCGCTAGTCCACACTTTTAAAGAGATCCAGCTTATTGGATCAGTTTAATCCCTCTCCTCCTCTTGTTTTCGTCCAGAGGAAAGCGGCAGTAACATATCGTTTTATTGGCATAATTTATTTTATTGCAGCACGGGACACAGCACTGCACCATTGCTACCACGATTTGGTTTGGACACGGAAGTGACGTTTTCGGCTACGATGACGTAGCCACTAGCCATTCGCAAAAACTGTTGTGGTCTCACTTCCTCTTCTGCTCACAGATCGCCATGATGACTGTGAAGATGGAGAGGATAAGGAGCAGACGATGAACAACATCTACCAGCTCTCCTGATCCTCTCGTCTAACTACTTCTAGTTGCCACTGAAACTTTATGAACCATCAATAAACTCACATCGAATAAATGAAGGATTTATTTTATTTCAAAAGTTCTTCATGATCAAAGACCAGAAAAAAACATAATCCGTTCTTCTAACAAGGTCTCAGACTGCTGAAGTTAAAAACCAAAGAAAGGAACAAGACTTGAACTAAGTGACAAACCGCTCCACCATTAAAGCAGTCTACTCGTGTCTAATCCACAAATAAAGTCCATATTCCTGACTGTTTGAAGCCAACGGGCCTAGAAGGTTCTGTGGGTAATCGCTGACATTCCACCTTCCAATTCTGTTTATCTCAACCTGATCTTTAAAGGAGTCATGACCCAGTATTACCTTGGATACACACGCTCTATTATAGTCTTTCAGACCCTTCTAAATAATAAAAGTTAAAAAAAGTGAAGAAAAATAAACCCCGAGCTGCTCTGACCCTTATTTCTGAAGGCATTGTGATACTTTGGCTGTGGTGGACGGTCATTGTAATAATGCTAATGAGGGGCGCGTTGATTGGTGGCATTCTAGGTCATTTGTTGTTTGCAAAGTAGCAGCCATTACCGTGTTGTCCTGAAGCTACTACTCCCGCTAGCATACAATAGCTGCATTAGCAGTTAGCTGCTGTTTGTTACACAGCAGAGCAATAAAAACACAGCCTTACCGATTCAATTACAGGCAAGTCTCTGATTGTTGGAATGGCCCCTTTTTCCAAACGGACCTCGAGTTCGTACTTCAGTAATGGCGGCGCTCGACTGAATATGAGGGGGAGAGGAGCAGGCCGGGCTTCCTGCAGCATAGGTCTGCCATGTCCATATATGGTATATCCTGCGCCGAATTGACGTCAAGTCGGCCAGAAATTTAACATTGCGTATTTGAGTGCGCCTGGGCTGGTTGACGAACCCAGGGGTAAACAAACGCTTCAAACAAACGCTATCGGCTTCCCGGCCAGTGTATAATCGTTAGGCAATCATAACATACAGTTTTTCTTATGGAAAAGTGAAAATTACAGGTCATGACTCCTTTAATTCACTCAGACATTTCAGAACAGCTACTGTAGATTTATCCTGATTTACCAGGCTGGTGAATCTGAAGCTGATGAAATGTAGGAACAAATGGGAACCCGTTTCTGAGCTATGGTCAGATCCAAAACCAGACCAGAAATTTTCATTGATTTTTCATTGATGCTGTTGGATCTCATAATTCTGAAGTTGAATCAAAACTACTTTCTAACATAAATCTTGGGAAGAAAGGGTTGTTTAGACAGAGGTCAGTGGTTGAGATCCCTGTTGGATCAAGAGCAACAAGGTTCTGTATGTTTAGAAGCAACTAGAACTCAGTGTAGAGAAAAGGACCTACTGAGCAGATCCAGGTCCAAGATCAAGTATTAGAAGTTAGAAGAACTCATTACATGTTCTTTAAAAGAAAAAATGTCACCAGCTCAAACCGTTATCAGCATGAAGGAGATGATCTTCAGACATGAAGCTCCTGATCCCCATCCCCATCAGAAGAACCCGTCCTAAATCAGCTTTTCTCTTTCATCTGCTGCTTTTAAGGCAGATTTCTGTGTCTGAAACATTTCATCCTCATCGTCTCGTCCTGCTGATCCCTGTAGGTCCGGAGGGTGTAGCTCACCAATCCAACAACGAGGAACATTTATAACTTTTATTTTTAAGAAACTAAATCATTGTATCTAATTTTGGTGATTTCTTCTTCCTGATTGTTTTTGTCTCAGGTTCTTCAGTGTTAGAATGAAACTCAGGCTGTTCCTCCTGGTCTGAAACATGTAAAATGTAACACGTTAAAATCATTTTTGTGATGTTTGAATCATATTGTGTCATAAACCTTCACAATAAGAGTGTGGGTCTGTTCTCAACATCAAATGTTTGATCTTTAGTTAGTTCTCAGACGTTCTCCTGAGGTTCTCACCAGAGATGGACTCTGATCTTCTGGAATAAACTCGGATGAACAAACTTTGATGTTTCAGGTGTTTTTATTTTCAGATTCTTCAGAAAGCTTCTGACTGTTGGAGAAAAAACTTTCAGGCAGAGATTTTGGGTCGTTTCACAAAGTAAACTTCTGTTTCATCATTTATAAAAATGTTTGTGATGAACTGATTGTCCTTTTCAACCAAACCCGGTAATAAATTAGATTCTGGAGCCTTTCTGATTTCATTGGGAACACAGCTGAAGGAAGTAGTGAGAGAAGCAGCAGCTACGTTCCAGAGAGCCTCATTCAGGAAGATCTAACCAAGATCAAGTTCAGAAGAATAAAACACATCCATCAAACCAGTGAGAAAAGAGATGGATCCTCAGCCTCATGTCTGTAATGCTTTGTTCAAAGGAGGATCCAAATGCAACAAGCGGTTAAAATGAAAGTGTTTTTAATAAATTAATTAACGAAGGAACTTACAGCGAGGAACAAAGAAACTAGAGAGCTGAAGTATACTAAGGAGAAATGAGGATTAAAACTGAAAGGCTGAGAACCAATTAGTGAGAAGGAGAAGATTGGAGATGATTGAGAGCAGAGAAGGAAAACAAAGGTGTAAACATAGACAGAAGGCAAGACTAGACAGAAAATAATCTTAAATAAGGTAAGACTGACACAGAAAGGTAACTGAGAATAATTAAATAAGGATAAAGAAGCACAAGATAAACTCAAAGTAAAAGCACTAATGGATAAAGCAGAAAGGAAAGGAGGAAAACATAAATATGAAGACTAGATAGAAATAGACTCAAAGAACAATAATCCTAAGGAGATAAAGTAAAACAGAGATAACACAGCAGGAGATGATAGGAAAATAACGAATACAACCAAAACAACTCAAAAACAATTAAACAAAAGTGAAAACATGTCAGGATCATGACACTCTCCTAACCTCCACAGAGAATGAACCTTGCTTGTTTATTGTCTGGAACCTCAGGAAGACCTCCACTAGAGGACCCCAAGGCTTCATTTAGAGGAAGACCTCCACTAGAGGACCCCAGGGCTTCATTTAGAGGAAGACCTCCACTAGAGGACCCCAAGGCTTCATTTAGAGGAAGACCTCCACTAGAGGACCCCAAGGCTTCATTTAGAGGAAGACCTCCACTAGAGGACCCCAAGGCTTCATTTAGAGGAAGACCACCACTAGAGGACCCCAGGGCTTCATTTAGAGGAAGACCTCCACTAGAGGACCCCAGGGCTTTAGTTAGAGGAAGACCTCCACTAGAGGACCCCAAGGCTTCATTTAGAGGAAGACCTCCACTAGAGGACCCCAAGGCTTCATTTAGAGGAAGACCTCCACTAGAGGACCCCAAGGCTTCATTTAGAGGAAGACCTCCACTAGAGGACCCCAAGGCTTCATTTAGAGGAAGACCTCCACTAGAGCACCCCAGGGCTTCATTTAGAGGAAGACCTCCACTAGAGGACCCCAAGGCTTCATTTAGAGGAAGACCTCCACTAGAGGACCCCAAGGCTTCATTTAGAGGAAGACCACCACTAGAGGACCCCAGGGCTTCATTTAGAGGAAGACCTCCACTAGAGGACCCCAGGGCTTTAGTTAGAGGAAGACCTCCACTAGAGGACCCCAAGGCTTCATTTAGAGGAAGACCTCCACTAGAGGACCCCAGGGCTTCATTTAGAGGAAGACCTCCACTAGAGGACCCCAAGGCTTCATTTAGAGGAAGACCTCCACTAGAGGACCCCAAGGCTTCATTTAGAGGAAGACCTCCACTAGAGGACCCCAGGGCTTCATTTAGAGGAAGACCTCCACTAGAGGACCCCAGGGCTTTAGTTAGAGGAAGACCTCCACTAGAGGACCCCAGGGCTTCATTTAGAGGAAGACCTCCACTAGAGGACCCCAAGGCTTCATTTAGAGGAAGACCACCACTAGAGGACCCCAGGGCTTCATTTAGAGGAAGACCTCCACTAGAGGACCCCAGGGCTTTAGTTAGAGGAAGACCTCCACTAGAGGACCCCAAGGCTTCATTTAGAGGAAGACCTCCACTAGAGGACCCCAGGGCTTTAGTTAGAGGAAGACCTCCACTAGAGGACCCCAGGGCTTTAGTTAGAGGAAGACCTCCACTAGAGGACCCCAAGGCTTCATTTAGAGGAAGACCTCCACTAGAGGACCCCAGGGCTTTAGTTAGAGGAAGACCTCCACTAGAGGACCCCAAGGCTTCATTTAGAGGAAGACCTCCACTAGAGGACCCCAGGGCTTCATTTAGAGGAAGACCTCCACTAGAGGACCCCAAGGCTTCATTTAGAGGAAGACCTCCACTAGAGGACCCCAAGGCTTCATTTAGAGGAAGACCTCCACTAGAGGACCCCAGGGCTTCATTTAGAGGAAGACCTCCACTAGAGGACCCCAGGGGTTCATTTAGAGGAAGACCTCCACTAGAGGACCCCAAGGCTTCATTTAGAGGAAGACCACCACTAGAGGACCCCAGGGCTTCATTTAGAGGAAGACCTCCACTAGAGGACCCCAGGGCTTTAGTTAGAGGAAGACCTCCACTAGAGGACCCCAAGGCTTCATTTAGAGGAAGACCTCCACTAGAGGACCCCAAGGCTTCATTTAGAGGAAGACCTCCACTAGAGGACCCCAAGGCTTCATTTAGAGGAAGACCTCCACTAGAGGACCCCAAGGCTTCATTTAGAGGAAGACCTCCACTAGAGGACCCCAGGGCTTTAGTTAGAGGAAGACCTCCACTAGAGGACCCCAGGGCTTCATTTAGAGGAAGACCTCCACTAGAGGACCCCAGGGCTTCATTTAGAGGAAGACCTCCACTAGAGGACCCCAGGGCTTCATTTAGAGGAAGACCTCCACTAGAGGACCCCAGGGCTTCATTTAGAGGAAGACCTCCACTAGAGGACCCCAGGGCTTCATTTAGAGGAAGACCTCCACTAGAGGACCCCAGGGCTTTAGTTAGAGGAAGACCTCCACTAGAGGACCCCAGGGCTTCATTTAGAGGAAGACCTCCACTAGAGGACCCCAGGGCTTTAGTTAGAGGAAGACCTCCACTAGAGGACCCCAAGGCTTCATTTAGAGGAAGACCTCCACTAGAGGACCCCAGGGCTTTAGTTAGAGGAAGACCTCCACTAGAGGACCCCAAGGCTTCATTTAGAGGAAGACCACCACTAAAGGACCCCAGGGCTTCATTTAGAGGAAGACCTCCACTAGAGGACCCCAGGGCTTCATTTAGAGGAAGACCTCCACTAGAGGACCCCAGGGCTTCATTTAGAGGAAGACCTCCACTAGAGGACCCCAGGGCTTCATTTAGAGGAAGACCTCCACTAGAGGACCCCAGGGCTTCATTTAGAGGAAGACCTCCACTAGAGGACCCCAGGGCTTTAGTTAGAGGAAGACCTCCACTAGAGGACCCCAGGGCTTCATTTAGAGGAAGACCTCCACTAGAGGACCCCAAGGCTTCATTTAGAGGAAGACCTCCACTAGAGGACCCCAGGGGTTCATTTAGAGGAAGACCTCCACTAAAGGACCCCAGGGCTTCATTTAGAGGAAGACCTCCACTAGAGGACCCCAGGGCTTCATTTAGAGGAAGACCTCCACTAGAGGACTCCAAGGCTTCATTTAGAGGAAGACCTCCACTAGAGGACCCCAGGGCTTCATTTAGAGGAAGACCTCCACTAGAGGACCCCAAGGCTTCATTTAGAGGAAGACCTCCACTAGAGGACCCCAGGGCTTCATTTAGAGGAAGACCTCCACTAAAGGACCCCAAGGCTTCATTTAGAGGAAGACCTCCACTAGAGGACCCCAGGGCTTCATTTAGAGGAAGACCTCCACTAGAGGACCCCAAGGGTTCTGTTAAAGGAAGACCACCACTAGAGGACCCCAGGGCTTCATTTAGAGGAAGACCTCCACTAAAGGACCCCAGGGCTTCATTTAGAGGAAGACCTCCACTAGAGGACCCCAGGGCTTCATTTAGAGGAAGACCTCCACTAGAGGACCCCAAGGGTTCTGTTAAAGGAAGACCACCACCAGAGGACCCCAGGGCTTCATTTAGAGGAAGACCTCCACTAGAGGACCCCAGGGCTTCATTTAGAGGAAGACCTCCACTAGAGGACCCCAGGGCTTCATTTAGAGGAAGACCTCCACTAGAGGACCCCAGGGCTTCATTTAGAGGAAGACCTCCACTAGAGGACCCCAGGGCTTCATTTAGAGGAAGACCTCCACTAGAGGACCCCAGGGCTTCATTTAGAGGAAGACCTCCACAATAGGACCCCAGGGCTTCATTTAGAAGAAGACCTCCACTAAAGGACCCCAGGGCTTCATTTAGAGGAAGACCTCCACTAGAGGACCCCAGGGCTTCATTTAGAGGAAGACCTCCACTAGAGGACCCCAAGGGTTCTGTTAAAGGAAGACCACCACCAGAGGACCCCAGGGCTTCATTTAGAGGAAGACCTCCACTAGAGGACCCCAGGGCTTCATTTAGAGGAAGACCTCCACTAGAGGACCCCAGGGCTTCATTTAGAGGAAGACCTCCACTAGAGGACCCCAGGGCTTCATTTAGAGGAAGACCTCCACAATAGGACCCCAGGGCTTCATTTAGAGGAAGACCTCCACTAGAGGACTCCAAGGCTTCATTTAGAGGAAGACCTCCGCTAGAGGACCCCAGGGCTTCATTTAGAGGAAGACCTCCACTAGAGGACCCCAGGGCTTCATTTAAAGGAAGACCTCCACAATAGGACCCCAGGGCTTCATTTAGAAGAAGACCTCCACTAGAGGACCCCAGGGGTTCCGTTAAAGGAAGACCTCCACTAGAGGACCCCAGGGCTTCAGTTGGAGGAAGACCTCCACCAGCGAATCCAAGGGCTTTAGAGGGAGTGTCACAGATGAAGTAGGAACCTGACGATTGATGAACAGCCATCAGTAGAACTTTTGCACCATCTTTTATCAGGAAACTGAGTCACGGCTCTGACAACCAGAAGTCCAACCATGATGACTTGCAGGAACAACAGTTTGTACCAGCTGATAAGATAAAACCAGTAATGTTTCATGGATGAAAGGAGTACATTACAGAAAGTCCAGTAGGTTTAAAATGTTTTTATTTGCTTTATTTAATCATCATTTTACCAGGAAGTCCCTTGAGATGAAAGTTCTTTTGGAGAGAGACCAGGCCAAGAGGCATACCGATGTACAGCACACATAACAATAGTTCAAATGTACAATCATTGTGGGTCAGAGATGGATCCGAAGGTTTCCTATGAACCGTTGAGGTTCCCTGAGACTCGGTACCGGGCTGAACCTGTAGGAATCAGAACACCACAGCCTGTAGCTGCTGGCTGAACGTTTCTCCATCCTTCAGGAGGTCCAACACATATGAGGTTCTACTGCTGCAGGTTCTGTATTACCTTGCACCCTGGTTCTCTTCCTCAGTGTGTCTGATCCAACATGTTCTGATTCCACAGAAATGGGTTGGACTGTTCAGGTGAACCATCTCAGGTGTGTCTGTGTAAACAGGTAACAATCAATAACCCAATCAGAAGAAAAACAACCCCATAATCATCAGAAGACATTTCTCCGTCTGGTTTATTCCTCGTTAATCAACCTGTGGCTCCACAGGTGGAGCCAGGTGGGGGCAGGGGGCGGAGCCTGATTACCTGACATCTTTACAGCTGCTGGACTTTAGACGGAGATAAACAACAAACAGCAGCTGACACCAGCTTAGAGAGAGAACTTGACCTCCTCCAGAGGTTAATGGACCAGGTTACTCCCTCAGGGGTCTGAAGCTATTTAAACAACACGCTAAACACGTGTTCAAAGCAACACGGTCACAACATCTGATGTTTACCATGGCTGTGGTCCTAAATGTTGTTTCAGAAGCTCAAACGGACTGATGGAGTTGATCCAAAGCTGCCTGTCGATCTGTTATCGGCAGCACTGATTTCTGATGAGTCAGTGATCAATCAGAGCTTCATAAAAGATCTGCAGTGAGAGGAGCATCATCAGAGCAGCTTCCCGACGCCTCAACAGGACCAAGAGTCGACCTGAGGTCTGCAGCAGGTAACACGGCAAAATGCTTCTGGTTCTGGGGCTTCTCTCTCATTCTAAGGGGGTTTATGACTAAAACAACTCATCTTTAATGTTTCAGGGGGTTTATGTCTTGTTCATAAAAGATGTAATGTTTATCAGAGAAACCTTAGCTAACATGAGTTCTTAGAGACATGAATATGTTTGACTCTGTGTGTTTTATTAGAAATGAAAAGAATATATTCATCATTGGATACTGAAAAAAAACTAAATGATTGCACCTAAATTAATAATTTGATCATCATTGGTTATATTTAGGCAGATAAGGTATATAAAAATTATCATTTTAATGTAATTACAGTAGATTACAGTAGGTATGTGTCTGTGGGTTAGGGACCAATAAAACCTATATTTCAATGAGAGTTCCTCTAAAAGCACTTCTAACTGCCTATTTTAATAGTTCAAACACCAAATATACAATAATATGCATTATTACACACAGTGGAAACCATTTTAGAACTAGGGTTGTTAACTTTACCACGGAATCTGCTGACGAGTTGATTATTTTACCACAGCGCTCCTACAGACTTGTAGACAGAGAGCATGCTGGGAGAAACCTACAAGTTTGTTTAAAGCTAAATTCATTATGTAGTTTTCAAACATATTTCTGGTTTAAAGTAGCTGGATGGCATCATTACAAATAATTTTAATCCAACCTTATTTACCTGAACTAAGCAGAACTGAATTGAATTAAATTGAACTGAACTGATCTTAAATGAACTGAATCCACCAGGATGTCTCGCCGCCTGTCTTCTCTGGAGATCCTCCTCTCCATCATCTCTTCTCTTCTGCTCATCTGTTGTATCGGCCTAATCGTCATTTCTTGGTTCAGCCTGAAGCCAGAAGGTAAACAGTCCAGTTTCTGTCACATGATCAGCAGGTGTAACAGTGATGATGTCATCGATGATGTGTCCAGGTGCGGATGAACCTGCGAAGTTGTCGGGTCGGATGCTGATCACAGCAGGAGTCGAGTTTTCTGACGATCTGAGAAACTCCAGCAGTCTGAAGTTTAAATCCCTGGCCTTTGACCTTCAGCAGCTGGTGAGAACACTGAGGCTTTTATTGTGAAAGTTCACAGGAACACATAGCAGAGGCTTTTATTGTGAAAGCTTCAGACCAAAGTTTCTTCAGCTTCATCTCAGATCAGGTAGGAGTGGTCAGCTGATGACCGTCTGGGCTCTGATTGGTTGACAGATATCGGAGGCGTTCAGTTTCAGTGACTTGCGGCGGTTCTACTGGTCCTGTCAGGTCCAACACTTCAGGTCAGACCTCCAATTAATCACTGATTCCTAAATCAATCCGTCCCAGAACCTCTAATGACCTCATTAATCATCAACACATCACATTTATTGACTTATTGATCAGTTTGCTCACTTTGATTATTAATAATCTGAAGTTTGCTTCTGATCCATCTGTAGTCCTGGCAGCGTGGTGGTGACCTTTGACCTGAGCTTCAGTCAACAGATTGACACGAAGGAGGCGGAGCAGCAGCTGGGGGCGGGTCTTCAGATGGCAGGGGGAGGGGCTTTGGTGATTGATATCAACAGCATCCAGATCACAGGTAAATCTGTGATGTCACATCCTGATTGGAGGTGATCATCACAACATTAGGAGAACAATAAGATCTCCTCAATTCTGGACGAGATTAGAAGTTTAAATAGTTTTAATTCGGACGTTCAGAGAGAAACAGTTCAGTCTGTCGTGAGTTGTCTGTCAGCCTGCCCCCTGCTGGTGGAGCCAACCACCAGCAGGGGGCAGGCTGACAGACAGGGTTTAGTGAAAAGTCTCTGAGTAACAAAGAACAAGAGAGGAACACCTGGATCATGAGAAGAAGCAGGAGAACAGGTAACGGCAGGACAATCCGGCCATGGGGTGGATGAAAGCATTCATACTGGGAGGAATGGAAACCAGTAAGAAAGTGACGCTGAAGCTTTCTGAGTCACCCAGAAGGTTTCTTCTGAAACATTCTTCACGGCTAAGCAAAGAAAGCTGGACCGGATCTGATCTGGTTCAGATAGATCTGGACCGAATCAGGTTCATTAAGAGGCTGAAATAAATCTGCCTGTTCCAGATCTATGAGGATCAGTTTTTATTAGACTGCTTTAACCAGCTTAAACTGGTTTACATAAATATGGAGCAGATCTGATTTTCTCAGATTAATGAAGTTCAATATTTTCCAGTCTGGACTAAAGTTTTCCAGACTTGTTTAGTTTCATTTCCTCAAATCATCAAAGCAGCTGTTTGTGTTTCTGCAGAGAAACCTGAGCAGACGACCTCTGCAGCCACAAGCCACACACCTACAGCAGGTGAGTCTTCTTCAGGTGCCCTGTTACACCTCAGATATATATTACATCATATAATACATATAAGTTTGATTTGATAAGAGTGTGGATGTCATCAGCGAAACAATGAAAACATACATTGTGCTTCTAAAGGAAGGATCGTAGCTGCAGCAGGTACAAATTAAACAGCAGTGGTTCCAGCATGGAGCCCTGGGGAACCCCAGGATGGAGGAGGAATAAACCCCTAGAACAGTCCTAAAGGGCCCTGCAGCTTTTAGATGTGTCCCTGGTCCCACACACCAACTGTATGACCTCCTCAGGTCTGTGGCTGTTTAGAACTATGATGGTAAGAAAACAGCCTCAGCAGAGCTTTGGTACTTTGACAAAAGGTCACTTAATGCTTCTGAAGAGACCTGAAGTTTGTCCACTTCCTGTGAGAGAGCAAATGGTTTCAGTTAACCAGAGCGGGATGGAGCGCCCAGAGAGCTGCTGCAGGGTCCAAGGAGACCAGTCTTTGGGTTAGAAAGTGAAGGATTAATTACTGAACATGGTGACCTTGAATGGTTTCTAATGGTTCTGTTCAGTGTCTAATGGATCTATGTCTTGCAGTGACTTGTCCTCCTGGTCAGACGACATGTTCTGATGGGTCGATGTGTGTTCTGACTGACTGGATCTGTGATGGAGTCCCCCACTGTTCAGACTCGTCTGATGAAGCTCCCTTTTCCTGCGGTCAGTTCAGTTTATTTAAACAGTGCCAATGAGCAACAATTCACCTTAAAGCGCTTTACAAGAAAAGTCATTTCAGTTCAATCATCCATTTATTCCAATTACTCCTTCTGTTCATTATTCCAGTCAGGTTTAAAGTTTTCTAAGGAATCTCAGCAGAACGCATCGAGTCATTGACTCCTCCTGGAGCAAGCATGTAGCAACAGTGGAGAGGAAAAACTCCCCTTTAACAGGAAGCAACCTCCAGCAGAACCAGAACCAGAACCAGAACCAGGCTCAGTAGGAGCGGCCATCTGCCACGACCGTCAATAACAGGATAAAAGTTGATAACAGGACACAGTGGATGTTCAGTTACTGGGAGGATCATCCCAGTCGATGCCCCCCGTCCAACATTGTAGCCAAGCAGGATACCAGACCAGGTGGAGCTTCTATGGAGAGAAAAACACTGAGAGAAAACAAAGTTAACAGTCAAAATAACAGCAAATAATACAACTGGAGAGTAGTAGGAGAGAAAAGCCTAAAGCCTAGTGTCTACTTCTCCGTCTACAGAGGTGCAGAGACACAAAGTGCCATTATCCGTCGACCCAAGGACTCTCCATCAATCACGCAAGGACGGACGGGTTAGAGCCCAATTTTTTTAACTATCCTGAACACAACATAGAGCGCTCGTCTGTGATTGGTCAGCCCAACATCAGATCATTCCACCAGAGCGCTGCTCTATAGTCGATGTAATCAGTAGTCAATGCAGCTTTTGGCCACTAGATGCTTTATATAACAAGGCCAGTTGATCTAATCTGGTCTTCAGGTGATGTTGAACACCAGGAGGTGTAGAGAACAACAAACCAGACGCTGTGGATTCTATGAGCTGCACTTCTAGTAAAAAGCTAAACTCGCTCTCTGTCGGCCATTGCTCCTTGACCGGATGTGCTGAAGTAAATAAACTGTCAGACGTCACTGCGATGGTAGGCAGACCCACCAGATAAGGTCTGCGCCCCCTGCTGTCCTGGAGGGGAACTGTTTTGCGACAATGACACCAACGGGGAAATATAAAAGGGAAACGTCTCCATCAATACATGTGGGTGTAAGCTTGCTGAGGGAGAAGCATAAACTAGTCCTAACTCTGTCAGTGAAGGTTTCTATTTTGTCATATTCCTGCCAAATCCCTGAGGAGTATATTAACCAATCACAGCAGTCCATTCATTAATTAAGAGAGCACATAGCTCTGATCGCGGCCGCATTTCCATTTATTCCCAGGTCCTTAAACGCTGCACAGCCAGCAGTGAAACACGCCTCCTGCAAGTATTAGGCTCACTCTCTGTTTACTGGGGTTAGTTGTCATTTGGGGGTGGAGACTCTTTTACTGATATGATAGGCAGCAAGACTGGTGATGATGTCATTTCCTGTGTCTTCCCAGCAACGTCATGTGATGGACAGTTCCTGTTGGAGGGACCGAGCGGATCATTCAAATCATCACAGTCTGAGACTTATAATAGCAGCATCTTCTGCCGCTGGATCATCAGGTCCAACATGAACACGGGTTCTGAAGGTTCTGCTGGGTCGGCTTTCCTCTGTAGGTTGACTGTTGTGTTTGTCTTCTGTCATGATGCGTTCAGGGTCACCAGGGGACTTTCAGTTGAGATAAACTTCCCACAGTTTGAGACTGAAGCAAACGTTGATGTCCTGAGGCTGTTTGAAGGAGTTGGACCGAACAAAGTTCTAACAGGTAGGAGGTCAGAACTTCTGTTAAAGTCGGCCGGATCAGAGACTTAGTGACGGAACCTGAGGAACGTTCTGCTGGACCATGAACGCAGCTCTACTGTCTCTGTGATTGGCAGCTGAACTCTCAGGCTCTGCCCCTCCTGGTACTGTGTGGATGATGACTGACCAATCAACTGTGGAGTTTACATCTGATGACTTCAACAACCTATCAGGGTTCAGAGGTTCCTACAGAGCCGCCTCCACCTCCGGACTGTCCAGTAAGACTCGACTGGACCCAGAACCGAACCTGTTCTATACACGGAACCTGTTCTATACACGGAACCGAGCCTGTTCTATACACAGAACGTGTTCTATACACGGAACCTGTTCTATACATAGAACCTGTTCTATATACAGAACCTGTTCTATATACAGAACCTGTTCTATACACAGAACCGAGCCTGTTCTATACACAGAACCGAGCCTGTTCTATATACAGAACCTGTTCTATATACAGAACCGAGCCTGTTCTATATACAGAACCTGTTCTATATACAGAACCTGTTCAATATACAGAACCGAGCCTGTTCTATATACAGAACCGAGCCTGTTCTACATACAGAACCGAGCCTGTCCTATATACAGAACCGAACCTGTTCTATATACAGAATCGAACCTGTTCTATATACAGAATCGAACCTGTTCTACAAACAGAACCTGATCTATATACAGAACCGAACCTGTTCTATATACAGAACCTGTTCTATATAGAGAACCTGTTCTACATACAGAACCTGTTCTATACACAGAACCGAACCTGTTCTACATACAGAACCAAACCTGTTCTACAAACAGAACCTGATCTATATACAAAACCGAACCTGTTCTACATACAGAACCGAGCCTGTTCTATATACAGAACCGAACCGGTTCTGTATATAGAACCGAACCTGTTCTATATACAGAACCTGTTCTATACACAGAACCAAGCCTGTTCTATATACAGAGCCTGTTCTATACACAGAACCTGTTCTATACACAGAACCGAGCCTGTTCTATATACAGAACCTGTTCTATATACAGAACCGAGCCTGTTCTATACACAGAACCTGTTCTATATACAGAACCGAGCCTGTTCTATATACAGAACGTGTTCTACACACAGAACCGAGCCTGTTCTATATACAGAACCTATTCTATATACAGAACCTGTTCTATATACAGAACCTGTTCTATATACAGAACCGAGCCTGTTCTATATACAGAACCGAGCCTGTTCTACATACAGAGCCGAGCCTGTCCTATATACAGAACCGAACCTGTTCTATATACAGAACCGAACCTGTTCTATATACAGAATCGAATCTGTTCTATAAAGAGAACCGAAACCGGTTCTGTGTATAGAACCGAATCTGTTCTACATACAGAACCAAAAATGTTCTATATACAGAACCTGTTCTACATACAGAACCGAACCTGTTCAATACAGAACCTGTTCTATATACAGAACCTGTTCTATATACAGAACCAAACCTGTTCAATACAGAACCCGTTCTATATACAGAACCTGTTCTATATACAGAACCTGTTCTATATACAGAACCGAACCTGTTCTACATACAGAACCTGTTCTATAAAGAGAACCGAACCGGTTCTGTGTATAGAACCGAATCTGTTCTACATACAGAACCAAAAATGTTCTATATACAGAACCTGTTCAATACAGAACCGAACCTGTTCTACATACAGAACCTGTTCTATATACAGAACCGAACCTGTTCAATACAGAACCTGTTCTATATACAGAACCAAGCCCGTTCTATATACAGGACCGAACCGGTTCTGTATATAGAACCGAACCTGTTCTTCAAACCGAACCTGTTCAATACAGAACCTGTTCTATATACAGAACCAAGCCCGTTCTATATACAGGACCGAACCGGTTCTGTATATAGAACCGAACCTGTTCTACAAGCAGAACCTGTTCTACATACAGAACCGAACCTGTTCTACATACAGAACCGAACCTGTTCAATACAGAACCTGTTCTATATACAGAACCAAGCCCGTTCTATATACAGAACCTGTTCTATATACAGAACCTGTTCTATATACAGAACCGAACCTGTTCTACATACAGAACCTGTTCTATAAAGAGAACCGAACCGGTTCTGTGTATAGAACCGAATCTGTTCTACATACAGAACCAAAAATGTTCTATATACAGAACCTGTTCAATACAGAACCGAACCTGTTCTACATACAGAACCTGTTCTATATACAGAACCGAACCTGTTCAATACAGAACCTGTTCTATATACAGAACCAAGCCCGTTCTATATACAGGACCGAACCGGTTCTGTATATAGAACCGAACCTGTTCTTCAAACAGAACCTGTTCTACATACTGAACCTGTTCTATATACAGAACCAAGCCCGTTCTATATACAGGACCGAACCGGTTCTGTATATAGAACCGAACCTGTTCTACAAACAGAACCTGTTCTACATACAGAACTGAGCCTGTTCTACGAACAGAACCGACCCTGTTGGATCTCTACCCTACTGTTTTCTGATTTCAGACCAGGAGAAGCTTAGCTGCAGCTTTGAGGACGGTGTGTGCTTCTGGAGGCAGCAGCAGGATGATGAAGGTGACTGGATCAGAACCAGTGGTTCCACCTTTCCTTTATCAACAGGACCAAGTGTTGATCATACTTTGGGGAACAGCTCAGGTGAGTCAAACAGTCCCGGTAAGTTAGAGCAGATCACCAGCCGTCTGAATGTCATTGAAGAGAAGATCTCTGATAGGTTTCTACATCGTCACTCCGCTGAGTCCTGGCCAATGGCAGAAGAGCTTCAGGTTTCAGAGCCTCCCACTGACTCCGCCCACACAGCCCATGTGCCTGAGCTTCTGGTAAACAACAACAACAAACAACTGAAGGACAGAACCTAGATGGGTTGATAGAAACAGGAGATCTGCATGTAGGAAACCCCCCTGAAGGGTTTCCCTCTCTAGCAGAGCTGTGTGTAGCTGATCTACCCAGGTGAACAATCCAGGTGTTCCTCTGAGTAAACCTGTAAACATGTCTACAGGTATCATATGTTTGGCGAGGACGTCCACCGTCTCAGAGTCCTCCTCCGTCCATCTCCATCGCTGCCGGATGCCGATGTCAGCGTGCTGTTCCAGAAAGATGGTAACTATGGCGACACTTGGAACTACGGACAGGTGACCCTAAACCTGACCTCGGAGGCCATGGTCAGTGACATCACCCAGGTAATCCACACATCATTCTCACTGGTCACCTGACTGATCATGTGACCTGTGCAGGTGGAGTTTGAAGCTCTGAAGAAAGGAGGTAGCTTGAACGACATTGCCCTGGATGACATCACGCTAAGGCCCGCCCCCTGTGGCCCCGCCCCCCCTGAGCCAACCAACGTCCCGCCTCCAACCACAATGCCTCCCATACCAGGTGGGTCAGAGGCCAGATTACAGGTGAGATTCACGCCACGCCTCCATAGTAGGTAAGTGTTAGGCCACGCCCCCTGCAGGTAAATCATTAGCTTCAACCAGTGAATGTTTCTCTCTCGTTCTGTCGTCTGTAATCTGGTTGTGTTCCTGTCAACCTGAACTCTGTACCTGAGGATAGCCATGTCCAGTTCAGTTTATTTATATAGAGCCGATTAACAGATTGTTTCATCTCAAGGCACTTTATAAGAAAAGTCATTTTAATACAATCATTCCAATCAGTTTAAATGTTTAGTTAGTTTTCTTTTTAAGGAATCCCAGCAGATTGCGTCAGTCATTGGCGTGAGGTTGGGCCCCGTTGATGCAGACTTTCCAACCACAGCAATCCTTCAGCAATCCCTCATACTGAGCAAGCATGTAGCGACAGTGGAGAGGAAAAACTCCCCTTTAACAGGAAGAAACCTCCAACAGAACCAGGCTCAGTAGGAGCGGCCATCTGCCACGACCGTCTGGGGGTTTGAGAAGACAGAGCAGAAACACAGAAGGAACAGAAGATCTGATATAAGAGAACTTTCTATGTTACAGAAAGTAAAAAGTTGATAACAGGACACAGTGGATGTTCAGTTACTGGGGGGATCATCCCAGTCGATGCCCCCGGTCCAACATTGTAGCTTAGCAGGATACCAGACCAGGTATATCTTCTATGGAGAGAAAAACACTGAGAGAAAACAAAGTTAACAGTCGAAATACAAGCAAATAATACAACTGGAGAGTAGTAGGAGAGAAAAGTAGCAGAGTCTGTCCTCCAGCAGTCTAAGCCTATAGCAGCATAACTACAGAGATAGCTCAGGATGACCTTAGCCACTCTAACCATGTCTACACCTCTAACCTGCACCACCCTTTCCTCTGATTGGTCCAGCTGACTGTGGAGGACCTTTTGACCTCTGGGAGGCTAATTCTACCTTTAGCTCTCCAAACTACCCACATTCATATGGAAACATGGCGAACTGTGAGTACATCTATTCTGATTCTTCTCGCCGTGTCGCCATGAATGGATGAATGTTTCCCGAGTCTGTTCATGTTTACCTGCCTGGTAAACCCATGATTATCTGCTGCAGGTCTGTGGACCCTACATGCTCTGGAGGGTCAGAACATTCAGCTCCACTTCCTGGACTTTGATGTGGAGGCAACCTATGACATGGTAGAGGTGCGGGATGGGGTGGGGCCTATCTCTACCTTACTAGGTAAGTTCATGGTTTACCTGGAGTCACCAGGTGGGTTGGTTCTGACTCAGGAAACAACATGTTACTGTTTTTCTTCTAGCTGTCCTCACTGGCAGCACAGGCCCCGCCCATGACTTGTTTTCGACGTCCAATCAGATGACAGTATGGTTCTTCACAGACAGCAGTGGCCATGGTCGAGGATTCAGAGCCAACTTCACCTGTGCGGTGGACCTGGGGTCTCCAGGTGAAATCACACCTCAGAGAGTCCTGGTTCTGTCAGGTTCTGATTGTTCTTCTCATAATGGTCTCTTTATGAACAGCTCCATGTGCAGCAGCTCAGTTCCAGTGTCAGACAGGAGCTTGTATCCATGGTAACAGCCAATGTGACGGCACCATCGACTGTCCTGATGGTTCTGATGAAGCCGACTGTGGTACGTTACTGGCTGGTAATCAGAACACAGTGAGGAGTCTGTTTGTGTTGACATGTCTTCAGAACCGAGCCTCAGATCTTCTCCAGTCTGAATCTGAGTCCTAGAAGCTGACATGATGTAAACACTGGGAACTGGTTCTACAGGAGTGGAGCCTGAGAGCTCAAAGATCTGCCTTGGTTCTCCCTCTAGAACATCTCGGAACCACCACTAAGCCTTCTGTCTGAGGGCGAAGGGTTCTGTTAGGAACATCTGGATTATGATTATTAAGGACTTTATACAAATCAGAAAGAAAGTAAAACTTGATTTATAAAACACTTTTCAAGACATAAAATGACAGGAACCAATGATGCATAAGAGATCAAAGAGTCTACCAGTCTCTGGTCCAGAGTCTGGACTGAACAGAACTTCTCCTGTAGTTTTGTTCTTAGTACTGGGAACCATTAGCCGGTCCTGGACCTCAGCGACCCTCTGATATAATCTGGTACCGGTCCATCAACAGTTCTGCAAGTCAGTCAGAGAATCTTTCTGAAGTAAAACGGAACCCATGTAGCTTCATTAGGATCCGAATCACATGTTAGAACTCTCTAATGTAACGGAACCAAAGGGAAGCTTAAAGATCTTTAATTCTCGTCTTTAAACTGGTTCTGGTCCAGTCAGCGTTCACTGGGTTTCCTGATTTCTATCATGCTTATCGTGTACCAACTGGTCCCACTTCACCTGAGTTACAGAACCACCAGAATTTAGGTTCTGTCATTATTAACCAACAACAGCGCTCTGTTGACCAGAACCGGTTGACCCGTCAGAGTTCTAACAAGGTCTCTAACAGAACAAGAGATGCTGAAAGCTGCTTCTGTCCCAGCTGCTGTGGTTTATTCTGATCCATCTGTTCTTTAGTTGGACGGTACCAGAACGATTAACAGTAAAAAGTCCAATTGACTGAAGCCACTGATACCTCACCAGGTACCCAGTTACCAGGGAAACGAAGAGAATTACAAACTACAACCTGGTGGAGGGAAAGCAGCAGTCACATGACTCACCTGCCAACAGGTGTCCTAACGTGTAATACCACAGATGGCCACTAGATGCTGACTGATATTCATTTTAAATGGGAGTCAGTTGATATTGATCCAAAACACAACAGACTGGTTGTCATAAACCTGAGACATGTTAATGTTCTGTGGTTCCACCTGTTAACGTTCTGTGGTTCCACCTGTTAACGTTCTGTGGTTCCACCTGTTAACGTTCTGTGGTTCCACTTGCTAATGTTCTGTGGTTCCACCTGTTAACGTTCTGTGGTTCCACCTGTTAACGTTCTGTGGTTCCACCTGTTAACGTTCTGTGGTTCCACCTGTTAACGTTCCTTGGTTCCACCTGTTAACGTTCTGTGGTTCCACCTGTTGACGTTCTGTGGTTCCACCTGTTGACGTTCCTTGGTTCCACCTGTTGACGTTCCTTGGTTCCACCTGTAGACGTTCTGTGGTTCCACTTGTTGACGTTCCTTGGTTCCACCTGTTAACGTTCCTTGGTTCCACCTGTTAACGTTCTGTGGTTCCACCTGTTGACGTTCCTTGGTTCCACCTGTTAACGTTCTGTGGTTCCACCTGTTAACGTTCCTTGGTTCCACCTGTTAACGTTCTGTGGTTCCACTTGTTAACATTCCTTGGTTCCACCTGTTGACGTTCTGTGGTTCCACCTGTTAACGTTCTGTGGTTCCACCTGTTAACGTTCTGTGGTTCCACTTGCTAATGTTCTGTGGTTCCACCTGTTACCGTTCTGTGGTTCCACCTGTTAATGTTCTGTGGTTCCACCTGTTGACGTTCTGTGGTTCCACCTGTTGACGTTCCTTGGTTCCACCTGTTAACGTTCCTTGGTTCCACCTGTTAACGTTCCTTGGTTCCACCTGTTAACGTTCCGTGGTTCCACCTGTTAACGTTCTGTGGTTCCACCTGTTAACGTTCCTTGGTTCCACCTGTTAACGTTCCTTGGTTCCACCTGTTAACGTTCTGTGGTTCCACCTGTTAACGTTCTGTGGTTCCACTTGTTAACGTTCCTTGGTTCCACCTGTTAACGTTCTGTGGTTCCACTTGTTAACGTTCCTTGGTTCCACCTGTTAACGTTCTGTGGTTCCACCTGTTAACGTTCCTTGGTTCCACCTGTTAACGTTCTGTGGTTCCACCTGTTAACGTTCTGTGGTTCCACCTGTTAACGTTCTGTGGTTCCACTTGTTAACATTCCTTGGTTCCACCTGTTGACGTTCTGTGGTTCCACTTGTTAACGTTCTGTGTTTCCACCTGTTAACGTTCCTTGGTTCCACCTGTTAACGTTCTGTGGTTCCACCTGTTAACATTCCTTGGTTCCACCTGTTGACGTTCTGTGGTTCCACTTGTTAACGTTCTGTGGTTCCACTTGTTAACATTCCTTGGTTCCACCTGTTGACGTTCTGTGGTTCCACTTGTTAACGTTCTGTGTTTCCACCTGTTAACGTTCTGTGGTTCCACCTGTTGACGTTCCTTGGTTCCACCTGTTAACGTACTGTGGTTCCACCTGTTAACGTTCTGTGGTTCCACTTGTTAACGTTCTGTGGTTCCACCTGTTAACGTTCCTTGGTTCCACCTGTTAACGTTCTGTGGTTCCACTTGTTGACGTTCCTTGGTTCCACCTGTTAACACCTCGTCACCTGTCGGATTGTCAGTGAAGTTGCAGGTAAACGGGTCCAGTCGCCTCCAGTTTCAGCTCGGTTCCACTCTGCACACTGTGTGTTCTGACAACTGGAACCCTCACCTGTCTGACTTTACCTGTCGGTACCTTGGACACAGGTAAGCCTCAGCTCTCAGGTGACTGGGAGCTACAGTCAGTTCCAGTAGAATCAGAACCAGTTCTGAGCTTTGATGTTGACTCCTTGCAGGTCTGGAGAGGCGTCTCTGCTACCAGCTCAGCCTGACGACTCACCTTTTGTAACCGCCATTGTCACCAGTACCGGAACACTGGAAACCAGTGTGAGGTAAGGAGAACCAGAACCAGAACCAGGACCTGAGACCAGAACTAGAATCCCTGCAGCAGGACTGGACCAGCATCCTGTTTTCATGGTTCAACACACCAGAATCTAACAATCGGGTCGAACCAGGCCTCTGCAGCAGTGACCGCGGTCAGGTGAGACAGGTGAGGCAATGGCTCACCTGTCTCACCTGACAAGTAAAATCGGTACTAAAAATCAAAGAAACCAAAGAAAATCAATGTCTCAATTTATCTGTTCTATAAATTAGTTTTCTATGATATTTTAACATTGTCTTATCAAAATCTAAACTTATAGAATATAATAATGAATGAATTTGCTCATCGCCTGTTCAAATACATGGAAGAACTGCTGAGTGAGGCAGTACTGAGCCTCGCCTCTGGTGGCGCTGTTTCACACAGTGAATGAAGCATGCAGCTGGCGCATGCTCATTGCTGTATCTCTTTATATCACCAATATGCATGTTTTATTACACATACTGACCTTCTACAGTCTGTCTAATGTTTGACATGGTTAGTCTTTCAGGTCAGCCATAAATGTGTTGTGAAAAGTAGTTTGGCTACTGGGATTGTCCCCAGTTTATTTAAACATGCGGTTGTTCAACCAGTACTGAAGAAACTGGGCCTGGATTCCTCAGTTTTCAGTAACTTTCGGCCAATTTCCAAACGTCCATTTTTAACTAAACGGCTGGAGCGAGTGGTTTTTAACCAGTAAACATCCTTTTTAGATGATGTCATCTTTATGACCCTTTCCAATCGGGCTTCTGCTCCTTATATAGCCCTGATTCAGCTCATCTCCATGTGTTTAATGACTTACTTACCTCCCTGGACTCGGGCCATGAGGTGCTGCTTGTCCTCTTAGACTTGTCAGCAGCTTTGGATACTGCGGACCGTTCTACTGGCTCAGCCAAGTCAGTTGGGTATTCAGAGCACGGCGTTGGATTGGTTCAACTCTTATTTAACTGATAAAAGTTGTAATGTTATGATAGGGGATTCTATGCACCGGATTCCATTTTAATAACCGTGTTTCCAGCCTTGGAGTCCGGATGGATTCACCCTTAAATTGGAGGTTCATGTCAACTTCATTGTGAGGTCCTGCTTCTTTGACTTGAGGCACCTTGTTAAAGTTAAGCCCATCCTCAGGAAAAGCCACTTTAAGTCAGTTATCCATGTTTATCACTTCTCGCCTGGACTATGCAGAATCTGTACTCTAAGGTATAAACTCGACCACTATCTCACGAATTCAGTTAGTGCAGAATGCGGCTGCATGACTTCTTACTGGTGCTAGGCCAAGGGAACACATCACCGCAGTTCACTGCCTTCCTATCTGGTTCAGAATCAAGATCCTGCAATTTGTTTCTAAGTCACTTCATGGGCTGGCGCCTGCATACCTCCCTGAGTTGCTTCTACCATATTTACCCTCCAGGTCTCCAGTTGTTACTATGGATACCGAATGCTCGCTGTAAAAGTCTGGGTCAGCGTGTCTTCTCGTTCTGCGGTCCGTCCCTTTGGAATCACATTCCCCTCTCCGTGAGACACTCTCCTTCACTCAATGTTTTTAAATCTTCTTTAAAAACTTTATTATTTTCCCATTGCTTTTACTGCTGCTTAGTGTTTTTATTTAATTATTGTATTTCATGATTTTATGCTTGTTTTGTATCATTGTTTTTACCTGCTCTGTTCAGCACCTTGGTCAGCTCCCATGCTGTTGTTAAGAGTGCTATTCAAATAAAGTTGGTATAGAATGAAATTGTGCAGGAATCGTGCCTCACTGATAGGGGGCAGTGCTGAGCCTAATAGGCACGACAGATGATTTTCTTTTATGCATCAAAAAGACTAAAAACACAATCGGAATAGAAACAATTCATGACAACTTTCCTCCTTATGGATTTTTTAAAATGAAGACAAACAAAGATGATTTCTACATGAGAGAGATGGAGATATTTATGGGGCAGGATAGGAGCTTTATAAACAAAGAAAGGTCAAATCTCACACGGTTTTCAATTATAATGCAAAAGATCAGCCAAAATAAATACATTTTACAGAATATTAAATAGATCAAATAAATAATAGATAATGGATGGATTAAATATATTTGTCTTGCTATCATATTGTTAAATAGTTTTGAATTGATTAAGCATAATTAAGAGTTGTTAAAACCAAAAAATATTCCAAATAAGGTAAAAATTTTAATATCAGTCAGTGCCTCTCCTGCTCTGCAGTAGGTTGTGTTGGCTGTGCTGGAGCGAAACATCTGAAATATGGAGGACACCTTGAGGATGAACTACCCTTACCCTGTCTGACAGGAAGTCTTTAATTTGCTCTGAATTTTACTTCCTTTTGGACCACATGACCTGGACTTTGTTTAATCCGCTCATATCCATCCGGTCCAGAATGCAGCAGATCCCAGAGTCCGTTTCAGTTCTGATTTCTTCCTCTAACACCTATAGGCCATTCCATCATGGAGGACACCGAGCAGCTGGGGGGGTTGGAGTCATGGCAGTCAGTCCCCACCTCTCACTATATCACCACCTTCTAACCTATTAGACTAAAAAACAGCCATTTTAATAACCGGACGGGTTAGAAAGGGACGGCTCGCTGAGCCTCGCTGCTTTGTTAGACCTTCAGAAGGTGTTTTTTAAAAAGGTATGGATGTCCCTGGAAAAGATGCGGTCATGAAAATGTCTGCTGGAGTCTTGATGTGTAGAAGCAGAACTTGTGTTCAGGAGAACCTGGATTCTCCTGATGCCTGAACTTGTTTCCACAGTGACACCTGCAGCAGTGAGGAGGTCGTTTCTCTGAACTGCACCAACCAACGTGAGTAAATCTGTAAGTGAAGTTAGTGAAATGTTAAAGTTTTATAGTTCTGATGATCCTGTCTGTGTTCTCAGCGTGTGGACGGCGTCTGGTTAACGTTGAGACCAGAGATTTGGACCAATCAGAGGACAGGGAACCTGCAGGTGGTGAGAACCTGACCTCTACTGGACCCTGTTGGTGTCGTTGAGTTTAGTCTGACCCGTTGCTCTTTCCCAGGTGAGCACAGAGTGGTGGGTGGAGTCAATGCAGTGAAGGGGGCGTGGCCTTGGATGGTCTCTCTACATTGGAGGGGACGGCATGTCTGTGGAGCCTCTCTGATCGGCAGTGATTGGCTGCTGACAGCTGCACATTGTGTCTACGGGTGAGAGAAGCATCATGAAGCTGACATCAGGTGAATGTAGTAAAACTAGCCTGCAGGTGGAGCTATTTGTTGCCTTTCTGTCCAATAGGAAGGACATCCACCTGGAGTCCTGGTCAGCTGTCTTTGGTCTTCACGCTCAGTCCAAGATGAATCCTGAGGAAGTTCAGACCAGACGAGTCGATCAGATCGTCATCCACAGAGAATACAACAGACTGTCCAAGCATGCTGACATCGCCATGATGCGTCTGCAGCAGCCAATCAACTTCACCCGTCAGTAACAGTCTGTCAGGCTGTTTACCTCTTCATGTGATCATTACACTTTTTATCTGTATATCCAGCACATCCAACTAAACCCTGAGTGTTGTCTGTCAGGCTCAAGTGAACTCTGCTTTGACAGGAACATCATTCGTCTTACACCTGAATAAGACTCAATAATTCAGTTCAGTTTATTTCTATAGCACCAATTCACAACAGATGTTTCATCTCAAGGTGCTTTACAAGAAAAGTCATTTTAATACAATCAGTTTAAAAGTTTTCTATCTAAGGAATTCCAGCAGATTGCATGGAGTCATTGACTGGTAGTTGTGCCCTGAGTGTTGTCTGTCAGGTTGACGATTGATCTGAGAAAACTTACTGTTGCAGAGTGGGTGCAGCCCATATGTTTACCTGCTGAAGGCCAGAGCTTCACTGCAGGAAGGAGATGTTTCATAGCAGGCTGGGGACGAGAAGCAGAAGGAGGTTAGAGACAACTCAACATCACACTCACCAGACCCCAGCATGGAAACATCTAAACATCACTGTAGGAACATAGTGTGGAGCTAAAACCCTCGTCTCACCTGTCTCTGTTTCAGGTTCTCTTCCTGATGTTCTCCAGGAGGCGGAGCTTCCTCTGGTGGACCAGGATCAGTGTCAGCAGCTCCTACCTGAGTACACCATCACCTCCAGCATGCTGTGTGCAGGATACCCTGAGGGTGGAGTCGATAGCTGTCAGGTAACGCCTCACAACCATCCACGATAGCGTGGAACCTGAACCATCTAAACAGGTTCAGGAAGCTGATCTAACGTCTGCTGATTGGTCAGAGGTGCTTTTAATGTGTTGCCTGTTTGCAGGGAGATTCTGGAGGTCCTCTGATGTGTATGGAGGACGGACACTGGACCCTGATTGGTTAGTCTCTCTCTCTCTCTCTCTCTCTGATTGGTTCCTGATTGGTTCCTGATTGGTTCCTGATTGGTTCCTGACAGGTGTGACCTCGTTCGGGGTGGGCTGTGGGCGTCCTCAGAGACCTGGAGGCTACGCCCGAGTCTCAGCCTTCATCTCCTGGGTTGCTCAGGCCAGACGCTCCGCCTCTCTGTGACTTGGAGGACTACGATGAGCTTAAGATCTGGACCTGGACCTGGACCTGGACTTGGACTTGGACTTGGACTTGGACTTGGACTTGGACCTGGACCTGGACCTGGACTTGGACTTTGACCTCTCTGCTGATGGAGGAGATGCGGATCAGAGCAATAAAGTTTCAATGATTCTACTAAACCTGAGAAATGTAATCTTAAGAAAAAATAAAATGTGTTAATATTCTGGAGATCAGTGTGGTGATTGCGGGAAATCATCTGTGGGTCGGGCAGAACGTGATCTAGAACCCAGAGGAACCTGATTCCAAAACATAACGTGGCCAAAGCTCGGACATGATGGAGAACCCTTTTCTCACCATCATCAGCGCTGTGATGGTTACCTCCTCTCTGTTTTTCCCGTCACCAGGATTATGTCAGGTGGCTCCGTTGTCTGAAAGCACCGGCGATAAAGCAGAAAAACCAGCTGTTTTAGCTGCTCAGTTAGCATTAGCAGCCCGGGGCGCTAACAGTGATGCTTCAGATGGGACTGGGTTAAAGTAGACGCCAGTCCTCAGCAGCTCTCTGCTCCTGTAGCCAGCAGGTCAGCGGCAGCAAAGAAAGACTCTCCATCTCTGTGGAATCGGTAAATAAAGCGATTCTTTCTGCAGACTAATGAACAAGTCATTCAGGACTCAGTTCATCAGCCCAATACAGTTTACCTGATCAATTGACAGAATGTAAAAGTTCATCAGATCCTGGTTTGTTTTGAATTTGGACGATCATAACTCCTCCTCTTCCTGTTGGAACTGAGAGTGTTTTGTTTTATCAGCACCCCTAGTGGCGGGGAGGTCTGTGATTGGTCCGTTACCCAGGGCTGTGTTCCCACATATCCATCCATCCAACCATCATCTGTTCCTCCATCCATCATCCATCCATCTGTTCATCCATCCATCATCCATCCATCTGTTTGTTCCATCATCTGTTCATCCATCCATCCATCCAACCATCATCTGTTCCTCCATCCATCATCCATCCATCTGTTCATCCATCCATCATCCATCCATCTGTTTGTTCCATCATCTGTTCATCCATCCATCCATCATCTGTTCCTCCATCCATCATCCATCCATCTGTTCATCCATCCATCATCCATCCATCTGTTTGTTCCATCATCTGTTCATCCATCCATCCATCCATCATGTATCCATCTGTTCATCCATCCATCATCCATCCATCTGTTTGTTCCATCATCTGTTCATCCATCCATCATCCATCCATCTGTTTGTTCCATCATCTGTTCATCCATCCATCCATCCGTCTATATGGCCATCCATCCATCTGTTCATCCATCCATCCATCCATCTATATGTCCATCCATCCATCTGTTCATCCATCCATCCATCTGTTCATCAATCATGTGTTCATCCATCCATCATCCATCCATCCATCTGTTCATCTATCCATCCATCTGTCTATATGTCCATCCATCCATCTGTTCATCCATCCATCCATCCGTCTATATGTCCATCCATCCATCTATATGTCCATCCATCCATCTATATGTCCATCCATCCATCTGTCCATCCATCCATCTGTTCATCCATCCATCCATCTGTCCATCCATCTGTTCATCCATCCATCCATATGTCTATCCATCCATCTATATGTCCATCCATCCATCTGTTCATCCATCCATCCATCCATCTATATGTCCATCCATCCATCTGTTCATCCATCCATCCATCTGTTCATCCATCATGTGTTCATCCATCCATCATCCATCCATCCATCTGTTCATCTATCCATCCATCCGTCTATATATCCATCCATCCATCTGTTCATCCATCCATCCGTCTATATGTCCATCCATCCATCTATATGTCCATCCATCCATCTGTTCATCCATCCATCCGTCTATATGTCCATCCATCCATCATCCATCCATCCATCCGTCCATCCATCCATCATCCATCAATCTGTTCATCCATCCATCCATCCATCCATCATCCGTCCATCCATCCATCCATCCTTCCATCTGTTCATCCATCCATCCATCCGTTCATCCATCCATCCATCATTCCATCCATCCGTTCATCCCTCCGTCCATCCTTCCATCTGTTCATCCATCCATCCATCCGTTCATCCATCAATCTGTTCATCCATCCATCCATCCATCCATCATCTGTTAATCCATCCATCCATCCATCCATCCATCCATCCATCTGTCCATCCTTCCATCTGTTCATCCATCCATCCATCCGTTCATCCATCCATCCATCATCCATCCATCCCTCCGTCCATCCTTCCATCTGTTCATCCATCCATTCATCCTTCCATCCATCCATCCATTCATCCATCCATCCATCCATCCAACCATCTACATGTCCATCCATCAATCTGTTCATCCATCCATCCATCCATCCATCATCCGTCCATCCATCCATCCATCTGTTCATCCATCCATCCATCCATCCATCCATCATCCATCCGTCCATCCTTCCATCTGTTCATCCATCCATCCGTTCATCCATCCATCATCCATCCATCCCTCTGTCCATCCTTCCATCTGTTCATCCATCCATCCATCCGTTCATCCATCCATCCATCTTCCATCTGTTCATCCATCCATCCGTTCATCCATCCATCAATCTGTTAATCCATCCATCTGTTCATCCATCCATCCATCATCCGTCCATCCATCCATCCTTCCATCTGTTCATCCATCCATCCATCCGTTCATCCATCCATCCATCTCTAATCATCCAAAGTGACCAAAATGCTGTAAAAGGTTATAAAATAAAATCATCACTAATATGACAGAAAATCCTCCAATAAATCAGGTAAAAAACAAAAAATCTTAATCACAAACTAGCTTCATCATCATCCTCCGTCACCTCGCTCGTGTAACGTCACATGTTTTCCAGTAGGAGGTGCTAGCGGCCAAAGACTGCAGTCAGGGTTGTAGAAGACCAGACTTAACCCGGAAGCTACGTCAGAGTGCCCGGCTGGCTGTGAGGTGTTTTCAGGTGAGACGGAGTATAATCAACTGTTTTTAATATTTTAATATGTCTTCATTTCAACCTGCTAACAGACATCACGGTGATGGCGTCACTCCGATCCGTGACGCTTCTGCCTTCTGACGTCACTGTGCCGTATTTCAGCGGCAGCTAGCTCCGCTGTTAGCATGTAGCTTCTGCTGTCAGTTGTTGATCTAGACCTGCTGTACCACGTGTTCAGGAGATGATGATGATGATGATGATGGAGGTTCAAAGTGGTCAGAACATTCAGCTGAAACATCTAGTCTGGTTCTGGTTCTGAGGTCCAGCTGGATCTGTCAGTGACCGTCTGACTTCATTTCCAGGATGAGCAGCCGAGGAGGAGGAGCTGACAGGGGGGAGGAAGAGGAGGACTTCTACGACTGCCAGGAGAACATCTCACAGGAGATGAAGGTGGGCCAGGAGGAGGAGCTTCTTCCCCTAAAAACAGACAGAATACCCGAGAGAGGAGAAACGGAGGGAGGAGGACCGGAGGAGGAAGAGCATCAGGACCTGCAGGATTCAGACTCTGAGCTGCAGGACGAGGAGACTTCTAGAGGGGTGGAGTTTGATGAGGACTACCTGAGGGAGGTGGAGAAGGAGCTGACGGAGGAGGAGAAGGAGGTAACACCTTGATATGCTACACCTGGTGCTGTGATAACTGGACATATTTCACACATAATTAGAGGAACAGGAATAAAGACCAGTAGAAGTTAAGAACAGAACCTTTGAACCATTACAGGAACATAAATGAATAAGAGATCATGTGACCTGCATGATGACTCCATGATGAGTCCTGATCTCCAGCCATGAGCTTCTGGGACCAAGAACCAGACCAGCATGAAGCTGGAGGAGGTTCTGATCCGTCCACCAGCTGCTAGGAAGCTCTCAGATACCAGAACCTGTAGACATCCCATAATCTGGATGCCTGGTGGAAGCTCCGCTCACTTTCCCACTATATTAATCAGCATATTTGGATCACGTATGGAACGCATCACTGAGATGGATTATTATGTGATGCCAGCAGGGAAGTAGTGATTTTATGGAGATTAATTAGACAAAGATATAAAAATATCAAAACAACAATTTAGTCACTAATTAAAGAAGTTTGCTTTACAATAATCCACTTAAACTAATTTATCAGGAAATCAGGAATTTATTTGGATGAATTTTGTCCTTTTTAAAACAATTCTAAAATATTTTATTTTGTTATGTTACATTTTTAGACGGAAATGAAATGATTAAGCAGCAAAAAGCACGTTGGTGGTTGTCGGTTCGAACCTTCCAGTGGTGGTCAGAGGGGGGCGCCAGTGTGCAGCCGTAGCTACCATGTAGCTGACCCATCAGTGGGAGAATGACTGACTGTAGCATAAAGTGCTATACAGATGCAGGTCATTTACCACAGAATGTCCCTGGTGGGACCCCGTAGATTACCGTCAACATGCTCAGTTATGAATGTTTGTTATTTTAATGCTCTACTGAGGCGGACTCAGTGGTGTGGTAGAAGGGGTTCCTGGTACAAGTTTCTTTTTTAAATGTATTCATGAAGGATTAAATCTGAGCTGCGATTGGTTCTGTTTCAGAGCCGTCGGCAGCAGAGCGTCAGTCTGAAGGACAAAGGAAACGGCTTCTTTAAAGCTGGAGGTGAGTTTAGCAGCAATTAGCGAAAGGATAAGACCCGCCACCCCCTAACCTCTGTTTGTGTTCCTGCAGACTGGAAGGAGGCGGAGCAAAGCTACACGGAGGCCTTGGCTTTATGTCCTGTTAGTTTCAGCAGAGAGAGGGCGGTGATGTTCTCAAACAGAGCTGCTGCTAGGCTGCACCTGGTAGGGCTGACATGATGCTAACTGAATACAACAGGAGCTTTATACCTTCAGAGATTCACATGATGCTAACACAATGCTAACATTGAAAAAACAATCTGCACATGGAAACTGAAGCTGAATACAATGTTAAGAATTATTGTTACAAGAATGCTAACAGATTTATCCCCACAATGCCAACAGTTTATCAACAGAAGGCTAAGAGCATGTATTAGCAGAATGCTAACAGTATTTATTAGTGAAATACTAACAGATTTATCACCTGAATGCTAACATTATTTATTAGCAGAATGCTAAGATTTATCCCCACAATGCTAACAGTTTATCAACAGAAGACTAACAGCATGTATTAGCGGAATGCTAACAGTATTTATTAGCGGAATGCTAATATTATTTATTAGCAGAATGCTAACAAATTTATCACCTGAATGCTATCAGTATTTATTAGCAGAAGGCTAACAGTATTTATCCCCACATTGCTAACAGTTTATCAAGAGAAGACTAACAGCATGTATTAGCGGAATGCTAATAGATTTATCACTACAATGCTAACCTTTTCTGTCATCAGAATGCTAAAAGCATGTATTAGGGAAATGCTAACAGCATGTATTAGCGAAATGCTAACAGATTTATCACCGGAATGCTAACCTTTTCTGTCAACAGAATGCTAAAAGCATGTATTAGCGAAATGCTAACAGCATGTATTAGCGAAATGCTAACAGATTTATCACCGGAATGCTAACAGTATTTATTAGCAGAATGCTAACAGATTTATCACCACAATGCTAACCTTTTCTGTCAACAGAATGCTAAAAGCATGTATTAGCGGAATGCTAACAGTATGTATTAGCGAAATGCTAACAGCATGTATTAGCGAAATGCTAAAAGATTTATCACCGGAATGCTAACGGTATTTATTAGTGGAATGCTAACAGATTTATTAGCGGAATGCCAACAGTATTTTTAGCTGAATGCTAACAGTATTTATTAGCAGAATGCTAACAAATTTATCACCGGAATGCTAACAGTATTTATTAGTGGAATGCTAACAGATTTATCCCCACATTGCTAACAGTTTAGCAACAGAATGCTAAAAGCATGTAATAGCGGAATGCTAACAGTATTTATTAGCGGAATGCTAACAGTATTTATTAGCGGAATGCTAACAGTATTTTTAGCAGAATGCTAACAGTATTTATTAGCAGAATGCTAACAAATTTATCACCGGAATGCTAACGGTATTTATTAGTGGAATGCTAACAGATGTATCCCCACATTGCTAACAGTTTATCAACAGAAGGCTAAGAGCATGTATTAGCGGAATGCTAACAGTATGTATTAGCGAAATGCTAACAGCATGTATTAGTGAAATGCTAACAGCATGTATTAGCAAAATGCCTCCAGATTTATCACCGGAATGCTAACGGTATTTATTAGTGGAATGCTAAAAGATTTATCCCCACAATGCTAACAGTTTATCAACAGAAAACTAACAGCATGTATTAGCGAAATGCTAACAGTATTTATTAGCGGAATGCTAACAGTATGTATTAGCAAAATGCTAACAGCATGTATTAGTGAAATGCTAACAGATTTATCACCGGAATGCTAACAGTATTTATTAGCAGAATGCGAACAGATTTATCACCACAATGCTAACAGTATGTATTAGCGGAATGCTAACAGTATGTATTAGCGAAATGCTAACAGATTTATCACCAGAATGCTAACAGTATGTATTAGCGAAATGCTAACAGATTTATCACCAGAATGCTAACAGTATGTATTAGCGAAATGCTAACAGATTTATCACCAGAATGCTAACAGTATGTATTAGCGGAATGCTAAACCAGGTTTGTGTGTTTGCAGGAGCTGAAGGAAGAGGCCATCTCAGACTGCAGTAGAGGTGAATTATTGCATCATTTTATCATCTGTTCATTAAGTTAAGGAATAAATGAACCAATCAGCACACTGGCTGACTGACTTTGGTTACCATAGCAATAGATCTAGATCCAGAGTACCTGCGCGCGTTACTGAGGAGGGCGGAGCTTTATGAGAAAACTGAGAAGCTGGATGAAGCTCTGGAGGACTACAAGAAAGTTCTGGAGCGAGATCCGAACCACAGTGCGGCCCGGACGGCCTGCATGGTGAGTTCACTGAATGCTGGGACAAACGAGTGCTGAAGTTAGTCTGTGGTTGATCATTCTGACTTCATAGGGAAAATGTGTCTTTGGGTAAAACCCTGAACACCTAGGTGTCTACCTGTGGACAGGTGAAGACAACTTCTACTATGAAATCCCTAGATTGGTCATTAAGATTCAAAATCTGATCCATCCTCATTTAAGCTTTTTTCTTTATCTTGTCTGTCCCTCACCTGTCTGTCCCTCAGAGGCTGCCTCAACAGATTCAGGAGAGAAATGAGAAGTTGAAGGAGGAGATGATGGGTACGTACATACCCCCCCCCCCCCCCCCTCCTGAATATGTCCCCTGTCCTCTGAATGTCCCCTGAATGTGTCCCCTGTCCTCTGAATGTCCCCTGAACGTGTCCCCTGAATGTGTCCTCTGAACGTGTCCCCTGAATGTGTCCCCTGTCCCCTGAATGTGTCCCCTGTCCCCTGAGCAGACAAACTGAAGGACCTGGGGAACCTGATCCTGCGGCCGTTTGGACTCTCCACCAACAACTTCCAGGTCAACCAGGACTCGTCCAGCGGATCCTACTCCATCAACTTCGTCCAGAACCCCAACAATAACCACACTGGATGACGTCACGATGATGTCATCATGATGTCACTGCAACAGACTGTAGAAAGTATAGTTGAGGCAGCGACTGCTGGACTGGTTCCTGATTGGTTAAACTGTAACTGGCGTCATGGAAGCTACGGGATACTTCAGGTACCGCAGGACATTAAAGCGTCTCTCAGACTTTACAGACTCAACCAATCAGGAGCTTGCTTTACTGATGACATGACACACAGACAGGAAACAGGGCGGAGCTTAATGAGTTTATTGTAGACAGGTGATTGGTCAGTGGGCTCTCCTGGACAGCAGCATCTCTCTGATGTTATCTTCAGCTTCTTTGACGCTGCGCTCCAGGTACACCTTCTTCTGCTGCAACACACACAGGTCAGAGGTCAGCATCCAGTCCATAGAGAGACTCTCAGCCATTAAACCAGACTAAACATGATGATGTCATGGTCTTGGATGAATCTGATTGGTTAACTGGAGGCACACCTGTGGAGAACCTGTTTGTTTCACATTAAAAAGCTTCTAAATAAAGTTTTTGCTTTCAAACAATGATAAACTTCACGACTCAGTTCTGTAGAACCTGAGACCGCCCACTGGGGTTCTGGTACCTGCAGCCCAAATGACCCGGTTCTGGAACGGGGGACCAGAACCTGAGTGGGTCCTTACTGGACAGCAAAGAAACAAGGAAGGAATCTAAAGCAGAACCAGAACCGTGGTGTGTTCAGGGTCTGCAGTAAATCTCAGCTCTTTACCTCCAGCTCTTTGACCTTATTGTCGACGGTTTTCTGTTTGTCCATCAGAAGGTCGTTGATCTCTTCCTTGGACTGCAGGATGAACCTGAAACAGCAGACAGGTCACTGACCACCTGACGTCACCTGCTGATGACGTCATAGCTCAGGTGGGCTGACTCACATGCGGCCGACGCCCTCGTAGAGCCGCGTGTTGTTTGGTAATGAGGAGATCTCTGTCTGCGTCAGCTTGGTGTGCTTCTGAACCCGGCCGAGCTGCTCGATCTGCAGGTCGGCCATCTTCACCTTCTGCTGCGTGTCGATCATCTTCACCTGCAGCTCCGAGAAGGCCTGGGGAGACAGGAGGTGTCACTCTGATCGGAAAACAGACAGGAGGTGTCACCTGATTGGAAAACAGGCGCAGGAGGCGTCACTCTGATCGGAAAACAGACAGGAGGCGTCACTCTGATCGGAAAACAGGCGCAGGAGGTAATGGTCCAGTTCCAGTCAGTGGGATTCGGCCAATGGTGTGTTCAGGGAAGGAACAGCATTCAGGGGGGAAATAAACAATAACCCAAACTAACTAACTACAGTTTTTATAATAGAATATCCAGATGATCCTTTGATCACATAGAAACTCATTATTAGAAACATCATCAGGATGTGAATAAGGTAGCGGTTTGGTCCACTAGCCTGAGGAAAATCCCAATCTTCTGCAGTCACTGAATGCATCATGGTGAAGCGACTCTGTTCCATCAGAACCTGGACGATTTGACTTTAAAGTGTAACTGGACCCCATGATAAATAATAACCCCGCCCCCAGACAACATTTGAAAAATTCTACAAAGTGGGCGGTGCCAGGAAGAACGGAGGGGTGTGGCCAGGTATGGAGGATGAGCGGAGGGGGGAACGTGGGGGTGTGTTCAGGAGGACAGTGACAGCAGTTTACGGTGACACTGAAACATGGACAGTGACCAAAGCGACGTTGGTAGTTTTGCGACTGATCAACATTCATCTGTTTTGAACGTTAGCTTATGTTAGCATCCCCACTCAGAGACCGGACCCATCCTGTCTCCCTCTGCCTCAGCAGCACCGACTCAGCGCTGTGAACCAGCGGATCTCCTCCGCCGTCACCGCAGGTAGGGGGAGGCTGTATGGAGCCCAGCGGCCGCGAGTCGTATGAATTCCAGCCGCTGGCTTGGGGCGCTGAGTCGGTGGTGCTGCTGAGGGAGAGAGAGACAGGATTGGGTCCGGTCTCTGAATGGTAATGCTAACATAAGCTAACGTTCAAAACAGTAGGTTAGCTATGCTAAGTCCTAATGTGATAATAATGGTAACCTGAAAAACACAATCCAACTCCAAACTCGCCACGGGGGGGAATATGTCTGATAGTTTTATACCCAAACCCAGGGGGCGTGTCTGTGAGACCATGTGACGTAGAGATGTACCACTCTCCACCAATCACAAAATATAAATGCAGTAGCCACAGTTCAGCCCTAAGGGGGCAGCACTAAGACGTTTTTAGACCAAAAAGTGTAGAATTAATCAAGTTTACACCAAAATGTAAAAATATCCCCAGAAACTTTAATATTGCATTGGTAAAGACCCATTTATACAGTTTATAGGCAACAGGAGTTGTTTTGGGGTTTAGTTACTCTTTAAGGTCTGATTCTCACCGGCTGCAGGAAGTTTCCTCATAAACTTGATTTTTTTCTGGACCCCACATTCGGATTTTCTATGAAGTTAAAGAAATTACCAGAGACATAGAAACGAATATTATGTCTTATTAGAATATTAAATAACATGAACCAGCGGGGTCCATCCGGTAGATTTCAAAATAAAACCCATGTTGCTTTTTCTTTTTTTACTAATGACCTGAAATCAGTTATTTTTACACGTATATATTTAAATGTTATTCGTCACATGTTTTCAATGTTTAGCAAACTATTTATAAACTTCCACTTTGTTCCGCAGCCGGTGTGGATTATAGACTGTATAATAACGGGTGTGGATCAAAGTTCAGGGAGAAGAACCGAGACAGAACATCAGAACCAGCAGTATGTGACTGCGCCACCTGCTGGTTAAAAGGTTTAATAAGCGGCCGCGGAACCAGCGGTGAACAGGATGGTTCTGATGGACGCTTTAAGGTCGGAACCGGTCTAACAGAACCCTGGCTCTATCATCTGAACAACCCACACTCATTAATGTACCTGGTTCTGGTGCCGGTGCTGTCTCTGCAGGCTAACTATAATGCTAACTGCTAGCTGCCAACTGTCTGGATGACCAGGCTGAGAACACGTGACCCCCAGGTGGGCAGGCGCGCGCACACAGGTAACACAGAAAGAACCGAGCTGGTAGAGACCGAACCACAAACAGAACCTTGGTACCTTCTTTAGTTCCAGATCCACGGGAGCAGCCATCATGCGCCTCTTCTTCTTAGCCTGCACCAGAGCGGGAACCTCCGGGAGCGTTACTGCCCCCTAGCGGTGGATGGAGACTTTATTTATAACGTAATTGAACACGTCTACCAAACAAAGGCAGAAACATAAACATATATACAGTGAAATATATATATATATATATATATATATATATATATATATATATATATATATATATATATATATATATATATATATAAATAAAAGAGAAGAAAACCTTTATTGTTATTTATTCTTCTTCTTCTTGTAGATGTCTGGCAGGATAGACTTCTCCAGGCATATTACTGCCTTTCACGGTCTCTCAGAGAACTACATCACGAACATATTATTATTAGTCAGAAAAATAAAATCCATCATTGCAGTAATTTTTTTTCTCCTATTTGCCTGTGAGACATGAAGTGTCCTGAAAGAGATTGTTTTAATTCCCAATCCAAGTATATTCTTTAACAATTTCCTCCTCTCTTCCTTATAGATGTTACACCCCATAATAATATCTGCTGGGATTCCTTAAATAGGAAACTTTTTAACTGATTGGAATGTTTGTATAAATGTATTGAAATGACTTTTTGTTAAGAGCCTTGAGATGACATCTGTTGTGAATCGGCGCTATATGAATAAACTGAATTGAATTGAAATATGTAAAACCGTCTCATCTTTCCTACCATATTTACATAACCCATCAGCTCTTTTCCCCTTCAAAAACAAATCAACAAACAAATATTCAAAGTATCCTAGTGTTATATTTACACTAACATCCTCCAATTTCAAGACATCTTCCACAATAGAAACTGCTTTTTCATTTCCAGATTTTCCAACATGAGCTGGAACTCACATAAAAGCCACATAATCCCACAGCTTCAGCTTTATTATTCTATTAAGATTTCAACTATAATATCCTTTCTCACTTTCAACACACTCGACTGCAAAGCCATCAGTGTCAACACAAATAAAGCCCTTGTCATTTATTATTACCTTTTATAATATTGTCTGAACACAAAAGCAAAACAAGAAACAGATTGAAAAGGTTTTAATCAGTGAAAATAATTTCTGACTCATGCTTAATCAACTTCAGGAAATTTGCAAATGAATTTAAATCGTTTTAATAATTAATGGAAATAAATTAAATAAATGGATTAAATCCTCCTTTAAACTGCAGCTTGATTTATTCATCAGTTAAATGGACCTTATCCAGAACCCTTTGTCAGAGGGAACCAGCAGAACCTGAGCAGCTGTCTTCAGAACCATCTTCTGGCCCTATGATGGAGAAAACCCAGAATCAGGTTCAGGAGAAACGAACCGAACCTTTCATTGTTCCACAAAGTAGAATTATAGTTCGGCCCCAAACCGGTTGGCGGCGCTATTGCGCCGTGTCGTCGCTTAAAATCACCAGAAGAATTAGAAGCCCCGCCCCGGATAGAGCATTTCGCGAGCGCGGAGTTTAATCTGTGAAGCGGCTCGCGCGGTTTTTTACTCCGTCTCCCCGCGCGCTCAGAGAAGGGTCACCTGGACAGGTGAGCAGCTGCAGCCCGAGGAAAACTCCCCTGGTACCGGTCAGACATGGCGACTCCTCCGAAGCGGCTCCGCGGAGCTCCGGGCGGCTCCCCGCTCAGCGGCTCCCCGGGCAGCGGCTCCCCGGGCAGCGGCTCCCCGGGCAGCGGCTCCCCGGGCAGCGGCTCCGGATCCCGCAGACATAGGAAGATTTCTATCGAGGGAAACATCGGTGAGTTCTGCTACTGGTTCTCCAGAACCTCTGAAATGAACATGACTCCAGAACCGGAGCCGACCTGTACTGAGAACACAGTAACGGTCCGACCCGCCAAAACCGAACCTGGTGGCGGGAACAGCTGATGGACACCTGAGCTTCTCCAGCCTGTTGACACCTGTGTGTGTGTGTGTGTGTGTGTGCGCGTGCGTGCGTGCGCAGCCGCAGGTAAATCCACCTTCGTCCGCCTCCTCCAGGCCTCCTCGGAGGACTGGGAGGTCATCCCGGAACCCATCGGGAAGTGGTGCAACGTTCAGAGCGACGGCGATGACGTTTACCAGGTGAGCTGCTGGCGGCAGCCAATCAGAGGCTCAGACTCAGGATGATGATGGAGTCAGACCGCTAAAATGAACAATGATGGTTATATAAATATTGTTACAGATTATATAGGATTATTACAGGATTTAACTGTTTCTTTTATCATGTCTGACGTTGTTTTTCATCCATCTTCTTGTGTAATATTTATAAATGGATCTGATCTATTTAGCCTTTTTTATTTAAATGTATTCATGAAGAGCAAAGTGGAACCAAAGTTACCATCAGAATCTGGTTCTGATTGTTGGATCCTCTAAGGAATAATCTGACTGAATGAAATAAACATTCTCAGGTCTGACAATAATATTTGATATCATAAATATTCCCTCGGTTTGCAGAAACCGGCCTCTGATGAGCTCTCACCAACAATGTAAATGTATGACTTTAACATCCATACACTATCAATTTTGAATTGAATTGAATCCTTTATTGTCATCATGCCAAAGGCCTGACGAGATTAAAGGACAGCTGCCACAGTAAGGCGCATTTACATTTAAAACAAGTCATTTGTTGGGGAAAAAATAATATAAAAATAATATATATATATATATAATAAAAAGTCCTCAGATTTAAAACAGTAAATTCACAATACGGAGTGTAGCGCTCTAACTGCCCAGGGATAAAAGCTATAAATCTGGTAGTCCTGCATCTGAGGGACCGAAGCCTCCTCCCTGATGGCAGCCAGGTAAACCGGCTCTGACCAGGGCGGGAGGGGTCAGCAGGGATCCTCAGTGCTCTGCTGAGACTGCAGGATCGAGCAACAACCATCGGGGAGGCAGAGGGCATCCAATCATCTTTTCTGCCGTCCTGGTTACCCTCTGCAGAGCTTTTCTGTCTGCAACTGAGCCGGCTGCAAACCAGACGGACACTGAGAACAACAGCACTGATTTGATGGTTGCCCTATAAAAAGACACCAGCAGTTGTCCATCCAAGAGGTGCCTCTGTAGCACCATCAGGAAATAAAGTCTCTGCTGGGCCTTTTTAATAATACATGTATAATAATTCTTCTATAGACCTGGAGACAGATTATGTCAATATACTTCATAATAATAGTCATCTAGTAAATGCTGCTTATTTGCAAACATACTATAACTAGATAAAATATATTTCATTATTTTGCTGTAGATTTTTGGAGACAAGCCCAGTTATAATTCTCATAATCATTATCCAAAAATATTCTCCTTTCTATTTGTTCAATTTTAGTCAAAATAACCACCACCTGTTTATGTCCCAGATTACTGGAAGGATAAACGATCCACAGTAACATCAATACTAAAACAGTGTTTTTATTCATTAATGTAATTAAATGTAAAATAAGTCACACAGATAGAATAAATGAGATGTAGATGAAAAACAGATGAACCATGATCTAATAAATAATAATAATGGATTGTATTTATAAAGCACTTTCCGAGACCCTCAAAGCGTTTTACATCTCCATTATTCTTTCACACACTGGTGGAAGCGAGTTAGGATTATAGCCACAGCTGCCCTTGGGCAGACTGGTAGAGGCCAGGCTGCTATATCGCCCCCTACTGGCCAACACCAGTAGGCAGGTAGGTGAGGTGTCTTGCCCAAGGACACAACGACATGTAGCAGGTGTCAGCAGGAATCGAACCCTCGATTTCTTGGTCGCAGGCCAACAACTCTATACCACTGAACTACATCCGCCCCACTATAAATAAATAAATCTAACCTTGTTCACTTCTAATTAATAATGCCGAAACTTCTTAAACCACTAAACTCTTTTCTGCTGTCACACAGAATCAGTTAGAAATATAAACTCATTGCACATTATGCCATCATGTGATTGTAACATTATGAAATATTATAGATGTAGTACATGTATGTGAAAGTAAGAGTTCTGTCATAAATGTAAAACAATTTTATGCTTATGCTTCTCATTGGTAATACAATAGTTGCTCTTTTACCGTAATGTATGATGTAAGCGAGAAGCTAGAGCGTTATTTCCAAGTGTGGATTTTACAGCATCAATGGTATTTTCAGTTCCTGTCGCTGCACAGAGTGACACAGGAGAGCCAGAGCTGAGCCACAACATTTATTAAATATGAGTTTTAAACAGAAATATGGCGTCACTCCACAAAATGTTGTTTTTCAAATAGAAATCTACACTTTAATTCATCTAACTGTACGATCAGCTTAGGGAAACAAATATACAGTGAGGTTGTTAAAGCAGCTATGTCATGATGACGGGAAGAAAGGTTCTCAGAGTAGATGTTCTCCTGCTGGTCCAGAGTGGGAGGGGCTTAGAGATGTGGGTCCAGAGTGGGAGGGGCTTAGAGATGTGGTGGGAAGTGATCATTTTTATCAATCCAGTTCTTTTATCAGTTTCTGACTCGTTTAATGATTCTTTACCAAGAGCAACAATTAATTTTCTCCCCAACATTATAGCTGCACAAACTATGAACATATTAAACTGATGAAGGTTTATCTCTGGGATTTAAGACCCTCACCATCATTTATCAATATTTCCAGTGGTTTGATGATGCATTAGTCACCAGATAAAACAAACACTGACTTTTAAAAATTCACCTTTTAGATTCTGCGTTTTGGCTGTAAACATGCTAGCTCTAGCTGCGCCACCTAGTGGAGAAAGATGGAAGCTCTTCACCACAAACATCGACTCATTCCACCTAGCTTCCTCAGCAGCTAGCATCAAGCGTTAGCTTTAGCATTGGGCTAGCTGCTTGAGAGCCGTCTGTCATCATGTCAAATAGAAATAAATCGCTGCCTGCAGCTGCAAGGCTACAGTTTATTAATGCAGCATATTAATATGAATGTTGGCATCTTCAGCAGAAGAGCTACTTTGGTTAGCTACGTTAGCGCTGCTTGTATGTCCCTGTGGTTCTGCATCAGAGCATCAGCTGGTTCTTAAGGTTGGACCGGTTCCTGCTGCAGAGGACGCTGACCTCTGACCTCACCCGTTTGTCTCCACCTGTGTGTCTAGGAGCTGAGCTCGTCCCAGAAAAGTGGAGGAAACCTCCTACAGATGTTGTACGATAAACCCAGCCGCTGGGCCTACACCTTCCAGGTAACTACACCTGACTCCGCCCCCTCAGGTCATACAGCTGAGCTAAGTGTCTCACCTGCGTGTGTCTCACCTGCGTGTAGAGCTACGCGTGCCTCAGCAGAGTTAGAGCTCAGCTTCAGTCTCCATCGGCCAAGCTGCAGCGGGCAGAAAGTCCGGTTCAGTTCTACGAACGCTCCGTCTACTCAGACAGGTACCAGCCAGAACCGGTACTGGTACCAATCAGCGAGAACTAGTACCAGTACCAGCTGAGTGGTACCGGTACCGGTCTCAACTACTAGTTCTGGTTAAAACCCGAACAGACTGTTTCAATGTCTGTTTCTACCTGTCTGTCTGTCTCAGGTCTGTCTGTCTCAGGTCTGTCTGTCTGTCTATCTCAGGTGTCTGTCTGTCTGTCTCAGGTACGTGTTTGCATCCAACCTGTTTGAGAGCGGTGACCTGATGGAGACGGAGTGGAGCGTTTACCAGGACTGGCACACCTGGTTACTGAACCAGTTTGAACCAGATATCGCTCTGGACGGCATCATCTACCTGAGAGCCCCCCCACAGGTAAGGACACCTGTCAGGGAGCATCACCCTGTTCCTCGGGTAATGGACCTGGTTCTGTTGAGCTTTCAGAGGTCCAGAACATCTATAAAAACCCTGAACGACACCTGGACCAGAACTTTTCCTTCTGGCTCCTCTGCATGTGTGTGAATATGTTGGTGGTGCGTTTAGGTTCCTCTGTATTTTGCAGCGCTGCATGCAGAGGCTGCTGCACCGCGGCCGGGAGGAGGAGCAGGGGATTCCTCTGGAGTATCTGGAGCAGCTTCACTTTAAACACGAGGCTTGGCTCTACCACAGGAACCTCAGGTAACTGAGCATGCTCAGACCGTCTTTGCTGCTGATGCTGCCTTCAGGGTCAGTGGGATTAAATCCTTCCTGTCTGTGTTTACAGGCTGGAGTTTGAGTACCTTAGTGAACTTCCGGTTCTGGTTCTGGATGTGAACGAAGATTTTCAGAACGATCGGATCAAACAGGAAGACATCGTTGATAAGGTGTGTTTTATTCTGAAAATCTGACGCAGCTTTTATTCTGAAAATCTCATCTCATGACTTCCATGTATTCTGCAGGTCAGGGAGTTTCTCAGCTCACTATGAAGCTCGTCCAATCACGTCAGACGACAGCAGCGGGGCTTCTGATTGGTCAGCAGTTCCCTGTGACCTAACGACCTCCGAAAGCTTGATTGGTTCAGTTTTTGTAGTTAGTGTGTGTGTATTTATGCTTCAGTTTTTATGCCTCTCCTACTCACTGAGGTGTCAGTGAACCCATCACGATGCCTTCAGGGACACTCTCTAGTTTCTGTAAATAAATTAGATCAGACCCAAACTGTGTGCTGAGTGTCTGTTCAACAACCTCTGGTTCTGGAGCCAGCAGATGATCGGGTCCACCAGCCCGGTTCTCCTCTGGGATTACAGAACATGTCGGCGCCGCTCAGACTCGATCAGAACCAGAACCCAGCTGTTTAACTGATCAGGAGATGATGGATGTTCTTAGAAATCAGAACTTCTCTGAGTTTTATTTTTATTAAGCTTCAATTTTCTGGTTGTCATGGAAACATGAAGCTCTAAACCTGATGGTTGCTGCTAATGACGGCCAGCAGGGGGCAGTGATGAGCTGCTGTAATGAAGTTCATTAAAATGGATCTAATTGGGGTGGAGCAGCGGTTTCAGAGACCCGCCATGTTTTAACTCCGGCCTGTAGACATTTGTTGAGTGTCTCTCCTCGTTCTGTGTCATATCCACTGTCAATAAAAGCAACAGATTAGCAACATGTCAACATAAACACCCCCATAAGGGGTTTTTATGTTACGTCACAGTTTGATTGTTTTTACACCAACCTGACGTCAGGACCGGCGCCCTCTAGTGGCGACATCGTTTATCTTTATTACTGCAGCTAGAAATAAAATACATTTTAATCTTTTTACTCCAGCAGAGGTTCTGAGGACTCTGGGTTCTGGGTGGGCGGACCCATGATGGTTCTGGGGTCCATCTTATTGTTGTTCCTGTCTTTGAAACTAAACCACAAACAAACAAGCGTTTCCATGGTAATGGGGTCAAACTGCCCCCGTGAATGGGTGCTCAGCCAGAACCGCGGGGGAAAGTGGGTCAGTACCTGACCAGGGTTTAAACTTTAGCTCCTGCTGTGTTAAAGATCCACAGACATCGCTGAGTCATCATGACTGAAGTCGATCAGAACCATGATCTGGACCAGCCCAAAATCTCAACAGAAGCAGAACCGTGACCCATTCTGTTCTTGATTAGCCGGACCACCAGGAGGTCGGACCCAGTTGGACATCCTGCTGGAGGTTTTGATTCAGTTTGATCTGAAAAGTTCTGGATCATGGCTAAAGTTAGTTTCCTCTGGAGGGCCTCCATCATCCAGGGGAACTCTGAGTAGAACCGAGTCCGTTCAGCTGGTTCTGCTTAGGATGCCTTCCTTTAGAAGTTCTCAATGCGTGTTCCACTGGGAGGAGACCAGAACCGAACCAGAACTCCTGGCCTGGAAACATTCTGGGACGGACCAAGAGGCAGGAAGAGGATGTTTGGGTTTATCATAGCTCGTCCAGTTTGAGCTTCCAGAACTTGTTGGTTTTCAGTTCCTGATTGATCTGGATCCATGACATCACAGTCACATGATGGCAGGTTCACCTGGAAACAAAACACCTGTAGCTACAGATCTGACACCAGCTGCTTAACTCACCTGTCCAGAGGTCACCTGTCCGTCTCCAGGACAGGGGTCACCTGTCCGTCTCACCTGTCCAAAGGTCACCAGTCCGTCTCACCTGTCCAGAGGTCACCTGTCCGTCTAACTGGTCCAGAGTTCACCTGTCCGTCTCACCTGTCCAGAGGTCACCTGTCTGTCTCATTTGTCTAGAGGTCACCTGTCTGTCTCATTTGTCTAGAGGTCACCTGTCTGTCTCATTTGTCCAGAGGTCACCTGTCTGTCTCACCTGTCCAGAGGTCACCTGTCCAGAGGTCACCTGTCCGTCTCATTTGTCTAGAAGTCACCTGTCTGTCTCATTTGTCTAGAGGTCACCTGTCTGTCTCATTTGTCCAGAGGTCACCTGTCTGTCTCACCTGTACAGAGGTCACCTTTCCAGAGATCACCTGTCCGTCTCACCTGTCCAGAGGTCACCTGTCCGTCTCACCGTCCAGAGGTCACCTGTCTGTCTCATTTGTCCAGAGGTCACCTGTCTGTCTCATTTGTCCAGAGGTCACCTGTCTGTCTCACCTGTACAGAGGTCACCTTTCCAGAGGTCACCTGTCCAAAGGTCACCTGTCCGTCTTACTGGTCCAGAGGTCACCATTCCCTCTCACCTGTACAGAGGTCACCTGTCCGTCTCACCTGTACAGAGGTCACCTGTCCGTCTCACCGTCCAGAGGTCACCTGTCCAAAGGTCACCTTTCCAGAGGTCACCTGTCCGTCTCACCTGTACAGAGGTCACCTGTCTGTCTCACCTTTCCAGAGGTCACCTGTCCGTCTCACCGTCCAGAGGTCACCTGTCTGTCTCACCTGTCCAAAGGTCACCTTTCCAGAGGTCACCTGTCCGTCTCACCGTCCAGAGGTCACCTGTCCGTCTCACCTGTCCAGAGGTCACCTGTCCGTCTCACCTGTCCAGAGGTCACCTGTCCGTCTTACTTGTCCAGAGGTCACCTATCCGTCTCACCTGTCCAGAGGTCACCTGTCCGTCTCACTTGTCCAGAGGTCACCTGTCCGTCTCACCTGTCCAAAGGTCACCTTTCTAGAGGTCACCTGTCCGTCTCCCCTGTACAGAGGTCACCTGTCCGTCTCACCTGTACAGAGGTCACCTGTCTGTCTCACCTGTCCAAAGGTCACCTGTACAGAGGTCACCTGTCCGTCTCACCTGTACAGAGGTCACCTGTCCGTCTCACCGTCCAGAGGTCACCTGTCTGTCTCACCTGTACAGAGGTCACCTTTCCAGAGATCACCTGTCCGTCTCACCTGTCCAGAGGTCACCTGTCCGTCTCATTTGTCCAGAGGTCACCTGTCTGTCTCACCTGTACAGAGGTCACCTTTCCAGAGGTCACCTGTCCGTCTCATTTGTCCAGAGGTCACCTGTCCGTCTCATTTGTCCAGAGGTCACCTGTCCGTCTCACCTGTCCAAAGGTCACCTGTCCGTCTCACCTGTCCAGAGGTCACCTGTACAGAGGTCACCTGTCCGTCTCACCTGTCCAGAGGTCACCTGTCCAGAGGTCACCTGTCCAAAGGTCACCTGTCCAGAGGTCACCTGTCTGTCTCACCTGTACAGAGGTTGCCTGTCCAGAGGTCACCTGTCCGTCTCACCTGTCCAGAGGTCACCTGTACAGAGGTCACCTGTCCGTCTCACCTCCAGATGAGCCTCCAACGGCTTCATTCTCTACATGTATCTGAGCGGCTGCCTCCTGATTGGCTGAGGGATCTGTACGTAGTGACCGGACTGATCATGTGACCAAGGTTCAGCTGTCTGGGACTTGCTGAGATGTTTGTTGTCTGAAACTCTGCTGGATGAAGTTGTCCACAGAAGAACTCAGCGAGGAGCAAAGTCAGTAAAACAAACAAGTGGGACTCTGAGGGGTTGGTGAGGAAGGTCAGGATGGGACACAATGTTCTGGACAGACCTGCTGAGCTTCTCCAAGGGTTTAACCTTCTCTAAAAGGAGGTTTCTCCAGCTCAGAGCAGCAGATGGACCAGTTTCTCCAGTGAAGCTGGATCAAAGATTAACCTTCAGGAGACTCATTGATCCGACTCTGTTAGAATCAAGAACAAGACTGGTTCAGTTTCAGACACCATCCTGGTTTTCTTCTTTAAATCATTAATATTGTGCAGTCGGACCTCTGCTGCTCCACGAGTCACCGCTCTACCTCCACACATCTGTCCAGTTGTCCAGCAGCCTTCGGACTGTAAGTACAGCCGGAAAATCCTCTTTTCTGCCTGTTTCTTTCTGTAATCCTTCAGGAATTCTCAGCAGACTTTTCAGATATTTCAGTTTTGCAGCTCAGCCCAGCGGCTGCAGACCGGTTTGCTCCAGTCTGGGATCAGTTATTTGTTAGAACAATTATGGTTGATGTTGAGTTTGAATGTTCTGCTGTGATGGACCTGAAGCCCAGATCCTGAACTCTCCACGTTGCTCCTGTCCTTCTGCATCTTCTCGCTCAGATGGGCTTCACGGACCTGCTTGAGGAGGTGAGTCCATTTCCATTCTATGCAGTACTCTGATTACCTGGACAGGTGTGTAACGTGGCTTTCCTGTTGTCTGGTCGCCATGGTGAGGTGGGTGGTTTTGGCAGGTACCAGTGGATCCATGTGACCCTAATCAGTTTACCGGGTCTGATGATGGCGAGTCAGAACCTGCTGAACAACTTTGTCTCAGGAATCCCGACCCATCATTGCAACCCAGCGACCAATCAGAGCCTTTATGACTTGGGACTCACCTACCAGGTAACCTGTCTCCCTACCAGGTAATCTGTCTATCTGGTAACCTGTCTCCCTACCAGGTAACCTGTCTCCCTACCAGGTAACCTGTCTATCTGGTAACCTGTCTCCCTACCAGGTAACCTGTCTATCTGGTAACCTGTCTCCCTACCAGGTAACCTGTCTCCCTACCAGGTAATCTATCTATCTGGTAACCTGTCTCCCTACCAGGTAACCTGTCTATCTACCAGTTAACCTGTCTACCTACCAGGTAACCTGTCTACCTACCAGGTAACCTGTCTCCCTATGAGGTAACCTGTCTCTCTACCAGGTAACCTGTCTCCCTACCAGGTAACATGTCTACCTACCAGGTAACCTGTCTCTCTACCAGGTAATCTGTCTACCTGGTAACCTGTCTCCCCACCAGGTAACCTGTCTCTCTACCAGGTAATCTGTCTCCCTACCAGGTAACTTGATTACCAGGTAACCTGTCTACTAGGTAACCTGTCTACCTACCAAGTAACCTGTCTACCTACCAAATAACCTGTCTACCTACCAAATAACCTGTCTACCTACCAGATAACCTTTCTATCTACCAGATAACCTTTCTATCTACCAGGTAATCTGTCTCCCTACCAGGTAATCTGTCTCCCTACCAGGTAACCTGTCTACCAGGTAACTTGTCTACCAGGTAACCTGTCTACCTACCAGGTAACCTGTCTACCTACCAGGTAACCCTTCTGTCTACCAGGTAACCCTTCTGTCTACCTACCAGGTAACCCTTCTGTCTACCTACCAGGTAACCCTTCTGTCTACCAGGTAACCCTTCTGTCTACCAGGTAACCCTTCTGTCTACCAGGTAACCTTTCTGTCTACCAGGTAACTTGTCTACCTGGTAACCTGTCTCCCTACCAGGTAACTTGATTACTAGGTAACCTGTCTACCTACCAGGTAACCTGTCTACCTACCAAGTAACCTGTCTACCTACCAGGTAACCTGTCTACCAGGTAACCATTCTGTCTACCAGGTAACCTTTCTGTCTACCAGGTAACCTGTCTACCTACCAAGTAACCTGTCTACCTACCAGGTAACTTGTCTACCAGGTAACCTGTCTCCCTGCTTGTGTCAGAGCAGGTTTCTCCATCTCCAGCCCTCCACAGGCACTGCCCTGCAGCTTTTAGGTGTTCCCCCGCTCTAACACACCTGAATCCCACAAACTCCAGGTGTTGCTGATGAGGTCCTTTGCTTGACTCTGCTGTGTTGGACAGAGGACAGAAGCTCTGGAGGGTTGGAGTCTCTCTGACTGAGAACTGATTCAGTGTGAGTCTTTACCCTGAAAGGTTGCTGTAATACAGGGCTCTGATTGGCTGTTTCAGGTGGACGAGCAGCAGCTGCTGAAGGTCTTCATTCCTCCTGATCCTTCAGGAAATAGACTCGACCGTTGCAGAAGGTAAACGGGTTCCTCGCCTTTGTTCTCCGTGGTGGTGACAGTGACATCTCTGACATCACATCCTGTCCTAACTCAGGTACGTGGAGCCTCAGTGGCACCTGTTGAACCTGAACACTTCTCTGAACGTCAGCGAGCTGCAAACTGAAGGATGTGTGGATGGATGGAGCTTCGACCAATCAGAGTTCTCTGCCACCACCGTCTCCGAGGTAACGTGGGATCATGTTTCGACTGGCTGATAGAAAGCAGCAGATCTTTGATGCTTTATTGTAACTCGTTTGTATAATAACCTTTGACAATCCTCCTGTCTCTGTCTCCACCCGTCCCCCCTCCTGTGTCTCCACCCGTCCTCTACCCGTCCTTCAATCCTCCTGTCTCTGTCTCCACCCGTCCCTCCTGTCTCTGTCTCCACCCGTCCCCCTCCTGTCTCTGTCTCCACCCGTCCTCCACCCGTCCTTCCCTCCCTCCTGTCTCTGTCTCCACCCGTCCTCCACCCGTCCCCCCTCCTGTCTCTGTCTCCACCCGTCCTTCCCTCCCTCCTGTCTCTGTCTCCACCCGTCCTCCACCCGTCCCCCCTCATGTCTCTGTCTCCACCCGTCCTCCACCCATCCTTCCCTCCCATCTGTGTCTGTCTCCACCCGTCCTCCCTCCTGTCTCTGTCTCCACCCGTCCTCTACCTGTCCTTCTGTCCTCCTGTCTCTGTCTACACCTGTCCTCCACCCGTCCCTCCCTCCTCCTGTCTCTGTCTCCACCCGTCCTCCCTCCTGTCTCTGTCTCCACCCGTCTTCTACCCATCCTTCCCTCCCTCCTGTCTCTGTCTCCACCCGTCCTCCACCCGTCCCCCCTCCTGTCCCTACCCGTCCTCCACCCGTCCTTCCCTCCACCTGTCTCCACCCGTCTGTCTCAGTGGGACCTGGTGTGCTCTCTGCGTCCTCTCAAACAAATGATCCAGACCATCTATATGGGTGGAGTTTTAACAGGAGCCATCATCTATGGTGGCCTGTCAGACAGGTGAGACTCACCTGGTCAGATTTATACCTTTCTACTAGTTACAAGTGTCTCCAAACTCTCACTGTGTCTCACAGGTTTGGGAGGAAGTCTGTCCTTATATGGTCATATCTGCAATTGGCTGTGCTTGGCTGTAGCTCCGCCCTCTCTCCTTCATACACCGCCTACTGCATCTTCAGGTTTCTGAGCGGGATGGCCGTGTCAGGAATCATCCTCAATGGAGTCTCACTCAGTACCCGTCTACCTGTTTACCTGTGTACCTGTCTACCTGTTTACCTGTCTACGTGTTTACCTGTCTTCCTGTTTACCTGTCTACCAGTTTACCTGTTTACCTGTCTACCTGTTTACCTGTCTTCGTGTTTACCTGTCTTCGTGTTTACCTGTTTACCTGTCTACCTGTTTATCTGTCTACCTGTCTACGTGTTTACCTGTCTACGTGTTTACCTGTCTACCTGTTTACCTGTTTACCGGTTTACCTTTCTACCTGTCTACCGTTCTACCCGTCTACCGTTCTACCCGTCTACGTGTTTACCTGTCTACCTGTTTACCTGTCTACGTGTTTACCTGTCTACCCGTCTACCGTTCTACCCATCTACGTGTTTGTCTACGTGTTTACCTGTCTACGTGTTTACCTGTCTACTTGTTTACCTGTCTACCCGTTTACCTGTCTACCTGTTTACCTTTCTACCTATTTATCTGTCTACTTGTTTACCTGTTTACCTGTCTACCTGTTTACCTGTCCACCTGTCTACCTGTTTACCAGTTTACCCGTCTACCTGTTTACCTGTCCACCTGTTTACCTGTCGACCTGTTTACCCGTCTACCTGTCTACCTGTCTACCCATTTACCTGTCTACCTGTCTACCCATTTACCTGTCTACCTGTTTACATGTCTACCTGTTTACCTGTTTACCTGTTTACCTGTCTGACTGCTATTAAATGTCGAAATAATTTAATCTCAAAATTTTGAAGAGGTTTTCTTCTTCTTCTTCTTCATTCATTTATTTAGAAAATCATAAATCTCCAGTCATTTCGACACAAGCCTCTTTTTCAAATGTTACATTGTTGAGAAAATCTCATGAATCTTTGTTTTTTTTTAAATAAAGTAGAAAACACCTGATAAATCTGCTCCCCTTTGAATGAATCATGTTGATTGTCTGTCCTCAGAGGTGGAGTGGATCCCTACCAAAACCAGGACACTAGTGGGGACCCTCACTTCCTTCTTCTTCACCTTTGGTCAGATGATCTTGGCGGGCCTTTCCTATTGGCTGAGAGACTGGAGGAAGCTTCAGGTCATCGTCTGTGCTCCTCATTTCCTGTTCTTTGCCTACAGCTGGTCAGTGAAGCAGACCCACACTTACCATAGGGTTATGGACCACAGCCGCCCCTTCATAGCTAAAATCCGTGAATATTTGAATAAAGCTCTTCTAACTGCCTATTTTCATAGTTCAAGCATCAAATATGCCTTAATGTCCATTAAGACCCTGCAGTTTTATCTGTATATCACACGTTCAGCAACAAGGTAATTCAAGGTGCTTTACATGAATAGAGGATGAAGTAAAAACACCAGATAGAGTGATAGAAGGAAACATCACTCAAAGGCAGCTCTAAACAGACACGTTTTTAGTTGTGATTTAAAAGATCTCAGTGTTTCAGCAGCTTTGCAGTTTTCTGGAAGTTTGTTCCAGATTAGAGGAGCATAGAAACTGAAAGCTGCTTCTCTATTGATACGTACACTAGAAGCCATTTTAGCAAAAGAGAAGCTAACATCTTACAGTCTTCTTTATCTTTGCTCATTGGGGTTCAGCCAATCCGCACCAAAGAAAATAAATGGTGCTTCTGGATTGGCTGCTTTGCAAACGCCGGCCAATAGCGTGTCAGCTAACATTGTATCATGCTGGTTTTAGTTTCTGCTATGTAAAATATGCTCGATGAAAAAAATCTGCGACTAGGCGGCGGTGCACTGTACCTTTCTGTGATTGGGCACAACTTTCTGCTGTGATTGGTCATGGATTTCGTATCTCTCCTGTGATTGGTCAGGTGGTATGTAGAGTCCGCTCGTTGGCTGGTCCTGAACCGTCAGTCTGAAAGGGCTTTAAAGAGTCTCCACAGAGTCGCTCGAATCAATGGGAAGCCTGAAATCATCAACAAACTGACCTTAGAGGTAACCTCTGACTACACGTACAGGTGTACTCTGACCAATCAGGACCTGACTTTTGTGCCGCGTGACTGCAGGTACTTAACTCTCACATGAGTAAAGAGATCCAGTCGAGTCGTTCGTCGTTTACAGCCTTCGATCTGCTGAAGACCAGAAGGATAAGACGCATCTCCATCTGTCTGATTGCAGTCTGGTCAGAAATTCACCTGTTTCCTGTCTCCATCTCATTATCTCTGTTGGATTAGAGTTTATGTTGAATCCCTACCTGTCCAGGTGTTTACCTGTCTACCTGTCTGCAGGTTCTCTACCAGTTTTGCTTACTATGGTTTGGCCATGGACCTGCAGAAGTTTGGGGTGAGTTCTCTGATTACTGCCCACCTGTCTACCTGTGCTGAGGCTTTATTTCTGTGGCATCCAATGGGCTGTTCTGTATGAACTCTGTTCTGATTGGCTGTGGGTTGTTCCAGGTAAGTATTTACCTGATGCAGATCATCTTTGGAGCTGTAGATATTCCTGCAAAATTCTTGGCTCTGGGCATGCTCAGTTACCTGGGGAGACGGGTATCTCAGGTGTCGTGTCTGTTCCTGTCGGCTGTCATCATCTTTGCCAACATCTTTGTCCCCACAGGTACTGTGATTCTGGTTCTGGTCCTGATCCTAAATCCAGCCCTAGTCCTAACTTTCATCCTGATCTCAGACCAGGCGTCTCATTTATAAAACTGTATCTCGAATCATTACTAGAACCGTACTTAAGCTCAGCAAAAACTATTTACTTGCGCCTACTAAGTTTTAGATCTATAAAACTTTGAGAACGCACAGCTTCACACTTTATAAATGCCGTTCTCCCTAGAAACGTTCTCAGGTGATTCTGGATCAGATCCGCCTCCTTCACCCGCTTTCTGCCATAAACCATCAATGCAAAGTGTCTGGTTAATATTCTGCATCGACTTAAACCGGCTGATATGGGGCGGTTCATGGGTAACCATGGCAACAGAGAGGTGGAGAAAACGCCACATGGAGGTGTAGGTTGTGTTCCGGTTTATGAAGCTCCACAGTCTGTCTTTGATTCTCCATGTTTCCGTCTCACCAGCTGCCTCTGTCCTCTGGGTGTAAAATAAGCAGCAAAGTCAAACTTAGTGAGATTAAAGCTGGACACATTTTTTACTATAAATCCCAAACTTTGTGTAGAAAGTGAATTACACAGTTTTCAGAGCCGTTTTGTGCGTAAGCAGCTTTAGGAATGAGACGCCTGGTTTCTAAACCCTGATCCTGGTCTTGGTTCTGACTGTGATTCTGATGCTGTTGCATGTTTCTGATTCGGACCCAGAACTATTTCCGGTCCTGGTTCTGATACTGACTATCCTGAATCCAGATTTGATTTAAAATGTTAGTTTAGATTAAGTGTTATAGTCTGACTGGACCCTGGTCTTACTGTGTGGTTCTGACCCAGATTCCAGATCTGATCTCTAATCTGTATTTTAGCCGGTTTCTCCTCTAGTCCTGCTTGGTCTTGGTTCTGACTGTGATTATAATGCTGATCATTCAATGATGTGTGGTTCTGATTTACGCCCGAGGCTTTCGTCCTGATTCTGATCCAGTGTGGTTCTGGTCAAACATTTGCAGACATGCAGAGCCTCAGAACCACCCTGGCCTGTTTGGGTAAAGCCTTTCTGTCGGCCTCCTTCACCACCGTCTACCTGTACACCGGAGAGCTCTACCCCACCGTCATCAGGTCTGGATTCTGTCCGCATCAGAAACTCTCACCATCGGATCGGATCAGAACATCTCATGCTTGCTCTGAACTTTCAGGCAGACAGGAATGGGTTTCGTCTCCACCATGGCGAGGATTGGCAGTATGGCGGCTCCTGCAGTTCTGATCCTGGACGAGGTCAGAACTAATAGAACCAGAACATGTTGCTAAACAGCGGCTGGTCCGTTTGGACCCAGCGGTGAAGATTAGCCACAGAACTCATAAAGCTCTACGTCATTCATCTGTAGTTCCATCAAGTCCAATTCAACCTGTGGCATTTAAATACAGTTCAGTCCAATATTTTGGTTAAAAATGGGAAACTTTGACATCAGATCATTGATTATTAATTGATAAGTAAATGAGATCGACCCTGATCCAGCTTACATCATCAACATGGAGGCTGATCCTCAGAGTTGTTTTTGGTGTTCCCAGGTGTTTCCTGCACTACCCAGTATGGTCTATGGGGGCGCTGCAGTGCTGGCCAGTGGCTTTGCCTGCTTCCTCCCAGAGACGCTCAATCAGCCGCTACCAGACACCATTGAAGATGTGGAGGAACACAGGTGAGCTGTGGCTCCAGAACCATTCAGGTTCTGACCCGGATCCTGAAACAACAGAGAGCAGAACCTCAGCTGTTTCTGATGAAAAGATGCAAACATGAAGAAGAGAACAATTAAACAGCATCAACATGTAACCATGGTAACATTTATTATAGTGACGAGCCATGATAGATGGACATCATCCAGACCGCTGTTCCTCTCCTCCTATCATGAAGCAGATCTCTGATCAGTTATGGCTTCTGATCAATAACTTATTATTGCTGTTACTTTGTGTGCCAAGGTCTGGAAGAAGCTCTCATCTGAAAGAGGGCGTGGCCATTAAGGAAGGCGGGGTCTATGCTGATGACCGGGGCGTGACCATGAAGGAGGGAGTGGCTTTAAAAGGAATGAATGATAAAGAAGGGAGTGGCCTCAATGCTCTCTAACCAATCAGAGGACGCTACATCACAGGATCTGGACCAATCAGACGCATGGAGTCAGTAAAATGAGCTGATCAGATGATGAACGACGTTTAATGTCTAGAGCTGAGATATTAATAAACTGAATGTGACTGAAGCATTCGGATTATTGATCTCTGATTATTGTGTGAAGAGCTTATCAGCAATAAACATATTGATAAACTCTGAGTTTGATGCGTTTCTTTTCTCAGAGACATGGTTTCAGAACTTGCAGCAGGGATCATAGACCTGAGGGGGCGTGGCCTGTAACCTAATCACCTGTAAGAGGTCCAGATAGCTTCGCTGCTTCAAGGACAATCAGAGCTGATGATGTTCTCCATCCTCATCACAGCAACATGTTCCTCAGATCTGATGAACACCAGAGGATCAGCTGGTGTCTCTGCAGACGTCTGTCTTTGTCTCTGCATCTTTTGATTCTGTAGAGACTCCAGGTTCCCACTATCAGAACCTTCGGGTAATTGTACTGGTTCTTCACCCATCTCCACTTCAGCTGCCCAGACCAATCAGGGCCATTTCAGGAGCCAGAACCAGTCTGGGGTATGTACTCTGAAATGGCCCGGTGGAGTCGATCGACGGGAGCTATGGGTAATTCATGCTGATTGGTTGTAACTCTGAGGGAAATGATGTCATCAGATGCCGACAAACGACTGGCTTTGTAAACCTGGAAGAGTTGCTGTTCATGACAGCAGCAACATGTCTGGGTTCTGGTCAGTTTCCATTGGTTGAGTTGAAACTGTGGCTCAGTGGGTCGAGTAGTTGCTTTTGCAATTCCACAGTTGTAGGGTAGATTTCATCTTCCTGTGACATGTTGATGTGCTGCTGAGCAAGGCATTTAACCCCAACTGAGCTGAGTGTTGGTGTATAAGTGTGAGTCCAGTGTAAAGCGCTTTGACTGGTCAGTATGACCAGAACAGGTTCAGTCCATTTACCGCTGGTTCTGCTTTTCTTTTCTAAGGTTTTAGTAGCTGCAGTGGCCTTTATTTGACAGTGGAGAGGAGGACATGTGACAAAGGTCCACCAGGACGGGACTAGAACCCGGGTCGACCGGGTCGGCGCCCCTACTAACCACTACGCTATGCGACGCCTATTTAGGTTGTTTTTTTGTCCAGGTTTGTGTAAAAGAGTTTAAACCTGGTCCTTCATAACTCCTTATTGTTTCCTTTAGATGACTGTGAGACACAGACAGAGACATCAGCAGAACTAATAAATCTGGTTCTGGTCCAATGATCAGGTTCTGGTCCATGTGACCAGAACTATTAAGTTTTTGGTTTTTTTTACTTTTTATTTTTTTTATTGAAGAAATGGTATACATTGAATGAAATACAAATTTTAAAAAGTGATTGCCAGAGGGAACCAATAAACAGACAAAATATATGGAATAACACATAGAAACAGTTGTGTGTATATATATATATATATATATATATATATATATATATCTATCCATATATAAAAACACATATATAGAGAAAACTGAATTAAAACGAGAAACAAATATGGAGAGGCAAATGAATGGCAAAACATATCACTTATCTAAAGTAAGGGGAAGAGCTACAAGTTTATTGTATATCATTACTGATTTTTTTCCTTTAAGCAATTTTAATGAATCTAGATACAGTTTAAATTCACAAATAAAGATTCTAAGTTTAGGGGGGACTTTTATGTATTTATATTTATGTATATTAAATTTTGCAAGACAGAAAATTAAGTTAATGCAGATTTCTTCCAATTTATTTCTAATCACTACCCCAAAGGTAATATTATCAATGGTAAATGGTTCTAATAATGGGAATATTTTTTCTAACCATTTGTGTAGATCCACCCAAAATACCTGTAAATATGGACATGAAAAAAATAAATGTTCCGTGGTTTCAACGTCATTATTACAAAAGGTGCATGTGTTATCATTAATTTTAAAGCGTAATCTGAGTAATTCTTTAGAAGGATAGATATCATTCATTATTTTAAAATGAGTTTCTTTACTTTTCGGAAAAATAGGGAATTTTAAATATAATGTCCTAAATATCTTAACTGTAGCATGATCAAATTTGTGCAAGATGTTATTTTTATTTGGTTTTTCGGTATAAATATTACAGTTTAAGATCTTTCTCAAAAATGTATTGTCACATTTTTTATCTAATATTGAGATTTCTTTTATTAATAAGGATGGTAGTTGTGGAGTAATGCATTGATATAATAATATGCCTTTTATTACATTAATTAATCCCAATGGAATAGCTTGGATAAGTTTGGTGTAAACTGACTTACTTGGTCTGAAATTGTACTTTTCACAAAGGTACTCATAATTAAGAAAATTACCAGAGTTGTCCAAAATACTAAATACTGACCAAATATTTCTCTCATGCCATTCATTAAAAAAAAGTGATTTGTTTCTATGCAGAATGTATCTGTTATTCCAAAGGGTGATAGAGTGTGGTGAAAAATTATGAGTAAAGATCATTTTCCAATACAGAAGAATTTGTTTATGAAAGTTTGATAATTTAACTGGTAGTTTGTTAACATTGTAATCTGTCTTTAACAGAAATTCCAATCCTCCCATTTTTTGAAATAGGTATCGAGGAACACAATACCAAAAAGAGTGAATGTTCTTAAGCCAAGACTTGATCCAGTTTAACTTTAACATACCATTTAGACAATCAAAATCAATAACATTTAGTCCTCCATCCTCTATGTTTTTAACCATTAAAGCTTTTCTCATATAGTGTGATTTATTTCTCCAAATAAAATTAAAATTAATTTGATTTATTGTTTTAATTAACTTGGTTTGAATTGCTGTAGAATAAGCGGGATAGATGCATCTAGATAAACATTCCATTTTGGTTAAATAAATTCGCCAAAATATTGACAAATCTCGCTGTAACCAAGAGTTCAGTTTAAATGTACATTCTTTAAGCTTTGATTCCACATTTAACAGTTGACTTTGATTTTGGGCTTTAGAGAGATAAATTCCTAAGTATTCTACTTCTGATTTTATAGGGATATTGTAAATTTCTGCTAATGTGGTTTCCTGAATTGAAAACAACTCACATTTATTTAAATTTAACCTTAAACCTGATGCATTGGAGAATTTTTTCACTTCCTCAATTGTAATAGGTATTTGATCTTTGTCTTTTAAAAAAAACAGTAGTGTCATCAGCAAGTTGACTGAGGATTAAATCCGTTCCAAATATATTTAATTTCTTAAGAGAATTGCAATTATTCAAAAAAAGGGCTAGCATTTCTGTGGCAATAATGAATAGTAACGGTGAAATGGGACATCCTTGGGGGATTCCCACCTTGACATAAAAATTTGGTGTAGAACCACCAGGTAACAACACACAGCTATTTATGCTGTTGTATAAACCTGAAATCAAATTCCTGAAGTTTTGTCCAAAATTCAGATGTTGGAGTGCTGATAAAATGAAATGATGTTCAACTGAATCAAAAGCTTTGTAAAAATCTAAAAAAAGAATAAATCCATTGTCCTGAATCAAATGCCTGTATTCAATCATATCCATCACTAATCGTATATTGTTATGAATTGATCTTCCCTTCATGAAGCCAGATTGAGTTTGTGATATTATATCTGAAATTTCTACCTGTAATCGAGCCGTGAATATATAAGTTAGAAGTTTGTAATCAGAGTTCCTAAGAGTTATAGGCCGGCCATTTTCAATATATCTAGGATCCTTTCCTGGTTTTGGAATTAAGACTATCACTCCATGTCTCATGGTTGGTGGGAGGAAACTACACTCAAAGATTTCTCGGAAAACTTGAAGCAATAGATTCTTAATATCATCCCAAAAGTACTTATAAAAACCATCCGATCCGGGAGCTTTATTTGGAGACAGGCGACTGATCGCAGCATCAAGTTCATTTATGGTGATTTGGTTTTCACAGCTTTGCTTAAAAGTGTCATCAATTTTGGGAAAGTATCAAAGTTGTCTTTGGAAGTTTTTGAAATATAAAGCTCTCTGTAGAATTTGTATACGTTAGCAGAGATTTGGGTTTCATCTGTAATTTCTATGTTTATCAACAATAAGGGAGTTAGAACTATTAAGTTACTATAAAGATTTTGTTCCAAACCCAGCTGCAGTGATCCGGTTCAGATTCTGTTCAGTGATTCGGTCCAGTCAGGGTTCATTCCTCTACAGTCAGCTGGCTGATTGCTCAGCTGAAATGATACTGAGTGGTGTGGGAGGAACTTGTTTCCTGAGGCAATTCAGACAATATATCTATCTAGAGTTCCCAACAATTCATTTTGAGAGACTTATCAAGACAAACAGACCCAACAAAAATACAGAAATACAAAAACAATTCAATGAAACAGAATTACATTAATCCTGGTTATTACACTAAATCAAGTTCAGGTTATGAAAACGGTGACTTGATCAAGCAGACGCGACTGACTCCCTGATAACATAAATAAAACCTCATTCAGGACCAGAACCTGGATTATTGTGAACAATCATTAGCCTATAGCAACCAAGAGTTTGAGAGAAAACAGAACAGATAGCCTACACAAAAACAAAGAAGCACCGACTATTTTCTGTGTTTAGGAAGAAGTAGAAATAATGCATATTTCTAGGATAGAGAAATAGTTCAGCAGAGAAGCTCTGAAGGAACATCTATGGGATGAAGATGTAGGTGGTGGCAGCAGTAGCTGGAAGAGACAAGTGGGGGAGGAGTCACAGCATCTGACTGCGCCATTAACCTTTAATAGAGTGGAATATTTTAATAAGCAGATGAGTCAAAGGTTTATGATCAGCCTGCAGTTCATCTTTATTCAGACATTTTGCTCTGATCTGGGTCACATCAGTCACGTGATGCGATCTACTGCTGGATCCTAACGGGTCTTCCTGCCGGAGATCCGGTGGATTTCATGGAGGGAAGCTCCGTCCACAGGGCGCACCGCCTGTTGTACCGGCTGACAAACAAGGCGGAGTCATGGACTCCCACTGAATCAGCCAATCATAGACGTCGCTCTGCCCCGTTATCATTTACTGACAGGAAATCTGACCAATCAGAGGAGCTGTAGCCAAGAGGCCGCGGAGCAGGAGGGCGGGGCTTCATCTCCACTCAGTAGATCAGCGGAACAAAATGGCGGCCGTGGCTGCTGAGCCAGGAGCTGTGGTTCCGACCACAACACGGTCCGAGAGTCCGCCAGAACCGGGGCCGTACAGCCGCGGACACCACGAGGTTCCGACGGAGCCCAGCGGCGGCCCAGAGTCCGGTCCAGGCGGGAACCCAGAGAGCGCAGAATCTGGAGAGGGCCGCCATGTTGGTCCGGAGCAGGAGCCCGGGGCGGGACCGGTTTTACCCGGGACAGATAGAACCACAGCGGGTCAGCTGGACCGGAGCGGGACCGCAGATAACGTACTGGACCGGAGCGGCGTCCCCCCGGACCAAAGCGCGACCACCGGCCTTTCGGACCTTCCTATGGACTGCAGCGGTTCTGAGAGGGTCTTTCCTGGACTGCCGAACTCAGACAGTACCAGTACCTACCGAACCATCCCCCTGGACCCGCAACCTCCCGCGGTTTTTCTGCACTCGGTCCCGGACCCCGCTCCGGTCTCTGAGGCCGGTCTGTCTCTGGCCGAACCGGCAGAGCCCACCGAGACCACGGAACCGGACCGGTGCTACACGGTCTTGGAGCAGGAGGATCTGGGATCCGGATCCACAGAGAAGGACGGGGATCCAGAACCCGGCAACCGGTTCTGTAAGACCTTAGCGGGCCCGAAACATGAGGATAGCTCTGGATCGGAACCGAGCTCTGTGCTGGACCTGAGTCCTGGTACCGAGGTCCGAGTCAGCCTGGAGCACGTGATCGATGACGCACTGGTGGTGTCGTTCCGGCTGGGGGAGCAGGTCTTCTCAGGGGTTCTGATGGACGTGTCCAAAAGGTACTTCACACCCAGAACAGAACCTTTGTTGTTTTACTGGTTCTGGCCGCTCTGAAGGGTTATGGTTAGTTGTTGTGACCAGAACCCGGTCAGAACAGAACCACTGATACCAGCTGGGTTTGGGTTTTATTATCCTGGCGTTCTGATCCAGCAGTCAGTGATCGGTTCTGATCCGTTCTGATCACTGACTGCAGTTCTGACTGGGCCCGGTTCAGGAAGCCTCCATCCTCCACGAGTGGAGGACCTTCTTCTTCTCTGGTGTTTTTTCAGTAGCTGGGTCTGGGTAGCTCAGGTGGTCTCCCCTCTGCTCCATGTCCAGTTTATCAGAACCAACATGTATCTCCTCTAAGAGAACCTGACCAGCAGAACATTGATGGAGGTGGAGTTACCCAGCAGCTGCGGATCCTAAAGGTCAAAGGTTAAACAGGTTGACCAGGTGCAGCTTCTATGGGAGTCAAAAACAGAAAACATCAATAATACAGCACTGGAGAGTAGTAGGAGAGAGAAGTAACAGAGTGAGGTGTGGTCGGTGTTTCCTCCTGCAGCAGAGATCGCTCTGGGTTAGCTAAGCTAGGCTAACAGTGCTAATCCTAGGAACCAGCAGTAAACCTGCAGTCTGAGAGCGAAGGGCTCTGTTAGGAACATATGGACCAATCAGATCTCTGATGTATGATGGAGCTGATTATTATGGGCTTTATATGGAAGAAGGAGGATCTTAGATTCTATTCTGGATTTAACAGGGAGCCAATGAAGGGAAGCTAAAACAGGAGAAATGTGATCTCTCTTTTTAATATTCATCAGAACTCTTGCTGCCGCATTTTGGATCAACTGAAGGCTTTTAATGGCATTTTGTGGACTTCCTGATAGTAAAGAATTACAGTAGTCCAGCCTTGAGGTAACAAATGCATGGACTAGTTTCTCAGCATCACTCCTGGACAGGATGTTTCTAATTTTAGCAATATTCCGGAGGTGAAAGAAAGAAATCCTAGAAACCTGTTTAATATGGGATTTAAATGTCCTAGTTAAAGTAACACTGAGGTTCTTTAACCCTGTGAGGTCAGAGCTGCAGACGAGTCTCAGCTTCACTTATTTCATTCTTATAAAAACTTTGTGTCTCATTTAGTTTGAATAAAAACAACTAAATAATGTCTGTAATCTAAATGTTTATTGGGAAACAAAAAGGTACAAATATTTAGATTTGATGAATGAATTATCGAGTTCTGTCCAGAACCGGGTTCTGGCTGGAGGCCCGGTGTTCAGTATATATGAGGTTCTAACAGAACCGATGGACGGGTCACATCCAGGGACTGACCAAGCCGGTTCTGGTCCAAAGACGGGTTCTGGGTCCCCATCCTGATCCCAACCTGCCAGAAGGATCCTGTTTATTATCCTTAAATAGGAAACTTTTTAACTGATTGGAATGTTTTTATAAATGTATTGAAATGACTTCTTGTTAAGAGCCTTGAGATAAAACATCTATTGTGAATCGGTGCTATATAGATAAACTGAATTGAATTGAATTATGTTCAGTGTCAGAATAAATAACAGAACCAGAATATTATTTATGACCCGTTTATAGAATCTATTCTCTCCAACCCATTAATTATAAAATGTTTCTACAAACAATCCAAATATTAAATATGAGGTCGTTCCTCCACCATCATATGTTGATAAATGTGCGTACCTAGGCGGTCGTACCTGTTCAGTCATTTGCATACAGACACGCCCCCAATTAACCATATATGGTCACTTCCTCTGACACATGCATTAAATCCTAATATATCCTGAAAATCACGACCAAGAGAACAAAAAGTGATTTCAGACACAGAGATGGAGGCGAAACATGATGAACACACTTTATGAAAATTATCAGATTTAACACAAATTAATGAGAACACAGATTGCCCCCCCCCCAGTAATATTCCTGCTGCAGACGTAAACAATCGCTTAATTTGCTGTTATTCATAAATACAACCAGATCAGAGCGTTAGTACGGTTAATAAATGAGAAATCTGGATCCATCAGGATTAATGGGTGAATAAATCTGGTATCAATGATCTGATGAGATTCTCCATGAAAACAAAACACCTGATATTATTATTATTATTATTATTAGTTCAGCTGGCATTTGCTGGTTTTCAGATGGAAAGTCGCTTGTTTCTGGTTCGTTTGCTAACAGATGAACTGTCCATCCAGAATCCTTCGCACTCTGTTCCTTGGTTTGTGACCCAGTCAGTGATATTGATCAGAACCTGGCGGCTCTGACCCGATTGGGATCAGGTAGTAACTGTTCTGTCTGCGTCTGCAGGTTCGGACCCTACGGTATTCCCATCACCATGTTCCCTAGACGAGACGACCGCAGTCATCCTCCGGCGCCTCTGCAGACGGTTACCGCTAGCGACCAGCCCTCCGCCAACCAGGAAGAGGCTTCGGCTGTTCCTGCCGGCCCCCCCCACCCCTGGGGCTCCAAACCGCCGCCGCTGTTCCAGGAGGGGGCGCCATACCCCCCCCCTCTGTTCATCAGGGACACCTACAACCAGGCCTTACCTCAGCCGCCGGCACGCAAGATCAAGAGGCCGAAGCGCCGGTATCGCTGCGAAGAGCCCACTTCCATCATGAACGCCATCAAGCTCCGCCCCCGACAGGTTCTGTGTGACAAGTGTAAAGGTGTGGTGGCGTCAGGGAACCACCGGGAGGCGCGGCGAGGTGCGGTGGAGCTGAGGAGCGAGGAGGCGTCGCGGCGGCGGCGACCGGCAGACGTTCCCATGTCCTCGGAGTTGAAACGTCTAAAGATGGACGACAAGTCGGGTCGCGGCGCCGCTGACAAACGTTCGTCAGGGATACAAGTGAGCTCCTCCTCCCGCCCCCGCGTCTTGAGGGGCGTGGTCTCCTCATCGTCAGCAGCTTCGTCTGGCCGGATGCGCCTGAAGCTGAACTCTAAGAAGGTTCTGTCCAAAGGTTCTGAGCGCCCCGACACCCGCAAGGTTCTCCAGAAGCTTACCCCACACCACCGGTCCAAAGACCAGAACCTGGAGCACAGCAAGGCGGTGACCCGGGCGGCCGCGCTGCAGAACCACAGTCAGAAGGTCCACTTCACCCGCCGCCTGCAGAACCTGGGCGCCGCCGCCAGCGCGCCGCTGCCGCCCAGAATGCGCCTCAAACCTCAAAGGTACCGTACCGACGAACCGGCGCCATGCTCCGCCTCTGAGTCATCGCCCAAATCTGCCACAAGCCCCGCCCACACACCTCCAGCTCCTGTTGCAGCTCCTCCCACTCCACCTCCTCCCCCCTGTGCAGCAACCGTCGACGTAGAAACGAACGAGGAGGGAGGGGTGCAGGAAGGAGCTGTCTGGCAGGAGGTGGAGCCTCCGCCGCCTTCCTCCTCATCTTACTCCTTAGACTCCTCCCACTCAGAGAGCAGCTCCACAGAGACCTATGACCTTCCTCCTCCTGGAGACCCGCCTTCCTCTTCCTCCGCCCCGCCCCCTGCCCCGCCCCCCTCCTCCACGCTAGTCCCTCGCTGCCCCGCCTCTTCGTCCCCAGCTCCACCTCCAGCCGAAGGTGAAGACGAGGAGGATGGAGGTGACACGAAGCGGCGCAGGAAGCTGTCCACGTCCTCCTCCTCCTCATCTTCGTCCTCGTCGTCTGTCTTCTCCAAATCGGTGTCCAAGTGTCTGTTGCCGGACGGCCGCACCGTCTGCGTCGGCGACATCGTCTGGGCCAAGATCTACGGCTTCCCCTGGTGGCCGGCGCGCGTCCTGGGCATCACCGTGGCCCGTCGCGGCGACACGGGACTGGCGGTGCGGCAGGAAGCGCGCGTCTCCTGGTTCGGCTCTCCGACCACTTCCTTCCTGCCGCTAGCGCAGCTCTCGCCGTTCCTCGAGACGTTTCAGTCGCGCTTCGACAAGAAGAGGAAGGGGCCGTACCGCCGCGCCATCGCCGAGGCCGCCAGCGCCGCCAAGCAGCTCACGCCCGAGGTCCGCGCGCTGCTCACGCAGTTCGAGACGTAACATAGGCCCCGCCCCGTTACACAGGCCCCGCCCCTTACGCTGGCTTGGAGGAGCCAAACCCAGACTGACAAAGACTGTTTCCTGTGTGGAGGAGAGGGGAGGTGCCTCAGATGGCAGGGGGCGGTGCTTGTATCCTCCACCTGGTCAGGTGTTAGTGGCAGCATTTCAGCTTGCTGATGTCATCGTTCCGTTCGTGACCTATGATTGGCTGACATCACGACGACATCACTGCTTTACCAAACCTTCTGTTAGAAACACTAATCGCTCATCTGTCTCTATAATGATGAGGTCATTGATCAAAATGGCTGACAGTTTTATTTTTCTATCTGTCGATGACGCTCTGGCGCCTCCTGCAGGGCGGCTTGTTGGTCCGACTGGGGCTTGAAATGCTGACACGGTGACATCACTTCCTGAGTTTTGACTGAAATTATTTGTACTTTCTGTTGAACTTCTGTTTAGACGTTAAACTGTGAAACTGAGTGTGGTCCAACCTGAGGCGAGGGTCCAGAACATGGTCGAGAGTCAGAGACGCCGGTCCTACATGTGGCTTACATCATCACAGCTGCTCTGTGATTGGCTCCAACAATCGCTTCACTTCATTGGTCAGGAGACCATAAACTGGACCTAGTCTGTTAGTCAGGTCCCAGTTAACCTGGGTCCTAGTTAACTGAGTACTAGTTAACTTGGGTACTACTTAACCTGGTCCTAGTTAATCTGTGTTCTAGTTAACCGGTTCATTGTTAACCGGTTCCCTAGTTAACTTGGTCCTAGTTTACCGGTTCATTGTTTACCGGTTCCCTAGTTAACCTGGCCATAGTTAACAGTGTCCCAGTTAACTTGGGGACTAATTAACCGGGCCCCAGTTAACTTGGGGACTAGTTAACCGGGTACTAGTTAACTTGGGGACTAGTTAACCTGGCCCTAGTTAACCGGGTCCCAGTTAACTTGGGTACTAGTTAAATGGGTCCCAGTTAACTTGAGTACTAGTTAACCTGGGTCCTAGTTAACATGGTCCCAGTTTACTTGGGGACTAGTTAACCTGGCCCTAGTTAACCGGGTCCCAGTTAACTTGGGTACTAGTTAATTGGGTCCTAGTTAACCTGGGTACCAGTTAAATTTGGGACTTGTTAACCTGGTCCTAGTTAAGTGGGTCCTAATTAACATGGTCCCAGTTTACTTGGGGACTAGTTAACCTGGGTCCTAGTTAACATGGTCCCAGTAAAGCGGGATAAACAGGAAGCTGTGTTAATCCTTGGATCTTTGTGTTTGAATGAAACTGATGTTCAGAGACGTTTTGTGCAGACGAGGGCCTGATCTCTCACTCGTTCGGTGTTTGGTGACCCTGAGCCAGAGGTCATGGACTGAGGGACAGGTAGGACAGGTAGGACACACTGACTGTTAGACAGACGACGATGATGAAGGTGGATTTCTGTCCGACTCTTTTTACCGTCTGTTTGCAGATCAGAGATTCTGACCCAGTGTAAATGTCTTTCTCCTGTTTGAAATCTGTTAATAAAATGTCAAACTGCTCTTTGAATCGTCGTGGTCGTCATCATTTTCAGTCCTCCTCTGTGCTGTTTGGCTGTCGGAGCGCCGCCGGTGCCTTGCTCAACGGCACGCCCGGCTGCAGCCTCAGACTTTCTCACCTGCAAACAGATGTTTGGTAAACGGGTCTGCAGAGCTGCTTCTGGCCTTCAGGGAGGAAAATAGCAGCCAGTACTGGCTAATTCCTGGAAATTATCACTTTCTGTCTACAGTGCAGTCAAATATTCTCTGTTTCAGATGAACTAATATCAGACAAAGATTATCTATTTTAACCGCCTGTGTGGAAAAGTATTTACCCCCTAAACCCAACAACTGGTTCTATTTAGTTTTTCTCATCACAGTGGAGGAAGCCTGAGCCGTTCTGCTATGCTGAGGGTTTTATATCAACACCAGGCTTTGACTAGGCCACTCCATATATATATACTCTATTCTTGCAGCCTGGCTACCACTGTAGACGGACCCAGCAAACTGATCCGAACCGTACCGGGTTTAACAGAACCGGTCGGCAGCAAAGCTCAGTTTTCCTGATGTCCCTGAAGTGATCGGCTGCTCTACAGCAGGAGTGTCCTGCAGCTTTTAGATGTGTCCTTGTTGATTTACTGCTAACCAACCATCTCCAACCTATAATGGGATGCTAAATGATTTGGACCCACGTTGTGGTGAAGTGGCCCGGCCCAATTCATTCATTCTAATGAGCCGTATGGTTCTGATTCACTGCAGCCATGTTGGGGGGGAGTTCTGGTGAGGATATTTATTTCATAGACCTGGTATTAATTCCCCTGGTCAGTCTGAATGTGTGGGAGGGACGTTCTCCCTGGACATCAGGAGGTGGAGATGCCATCTTGTCTTCATGGTATCATCTCTTAAAAGCAGTCCAACCGGGTCACGTTTCAGAACATTCTACCGTCGCCTGCAGAGGTTCAGGATGAACTCATGTATGAAGTTAGAAACTCTGCAGCTTCACCCCAGTGAACATCTGTGTTATTGACAGGAACAGTGGTTGGATCCATGCAGGTAGTGGACAGCAGCTTACATCCTGCAGGGTTGAGCCACGTCTAAGTGACGATGTAAACGTTGGAGTCTGGTGATCTCACAGAAGATCAAAGGAAATCTGCTTGGATTGAAGAAGATGTTTTTGTAGTCTTCTTGATTTCAGCAGACGACAGTTTTTTGTAGAAAATCCCAGGAAGATTTTAAGGCCAGATTGTGATGTTGAACCTCAGGAACTTGGAGATGCTGAACTCCTCCACAACAGCTGATGAGAAGTAGAGTGTGGTTTGGTGGTTTAAGTCAACATTCAGGATCAGTTGGGCCCAGGTCGGAGCCCTGAGGGACGCCTCTGCTGGGGCTGATAACACTGGAGGGTTCCTGTGGTCCAGCAGCTAGGGAGGCTGGAGGTCAGGGGTCACGGTTGATCCACCAGACGCTGTGGTCTGATGGGATCAACCACACAGGAATGTTCTTCTCATTAGAAGTGATTTGTTTCTTAACGGGAAATGATGGTTTAATGTGATGGACATCTTTACCAACCACTGCTCTTCATCATAATGAGGATGAGTGTGATGGATCTCTTTACCAACCACTGCTCTTCATCATAATGAGGATGAGTGTGATGGACCTCTTCACCAATCATGGCTCTTCATCATAATGAGGATGAGGATGAGTGTGATGGACCTCTTTACCAACCACAGCTCTTCATCATAATGATGATGAGTGTGATGGACCTCTTTACCAACCACTGCTCTTCATCTTAATGAGGATGAGTGTGATGGACCTCTTTAACAGCCACGGCTCTTCATCATAATGAGGATGAGTGTGATGGATCTCTTTACCAACCACTGCTCTTCATCATAATGAGGATGAGTGTGATGGACCTCTTTACCAACCAATGCTCTTCATCATAATGAGGATGAGTGTGATGGACCTCTTTACCAACCACTGCTCTTCATCATAATGAGGATGAGTGTGATGGACCTCTTTACCAACCACTGCTCTTCATCATAATGAGGATGAGTGTGATGGACCTCTTTAACAGCCACGGCTCTTCATCATAATGAGGATGAGTGTGATTGATCTCTTTACCAACCACTGCTCTTCATCTTAATGAGGATGAGTGTGATGGACCTCTTTACCAACCAATGCTCTTCATCATAATGAGGATGAGTGTGATGGACCTCTTTACCAACCACTGCTCTTCATCATAATGAGGATGAGTGTGATGGATCTCTTTACCAACCACTGCTCTTCATCTTAATGAGGATGAGTGTGATGGACCTCTTTACCAACCACTGCTCTTCATCATAATGAGGATGAGTGTGATGGATCTCTTTACCAACCACAGCTCTTCATCATAATGAGGATGAGTGTGATGGACCTCTTTACCAACCACTGCTCTTCATCATAATGATGATGAGTGTGATGGACCTCTTTACCAACCACAGCTCTTCATCATAATGAGGATGAGTGTGATGGACCTCTTTACCAACCACTGCTCTTCATCATAATGAGGATGAGTGTGATGGACCTCTTTACCAACCACTGCTCTTCATCATAATGAGGATGAGTGTGATGGATCTCTTTACCAACCACAGCTCTTCATCATAATGAGGATGAGTGTGATGGACCTCTTTACCAACCAATGCTCTTCATCATAATGAGGATGAGTGTGATGGACCTCTTTACCAACCAATGCTCTTCATCATAATGAGGATGAGTGTGATGGACCTCTTTACCAACCACTGCTCTTCATCATAATGAGGATGAGTGTGATGGACCTCTTTACCAACCACTGCTCTTCATCATAATGAGGATGAGTGTGATGGACTTCTATACCAACCACTGCTCTTCATCATAATGAGGATGAGTGTGATGGACCTCTTTACCAACCACTGTTCTTCATCATAATGAGGATGAGTGTGATGGACCTCTTTACCAACCACTGCTCTTCATCATAATGAGGATGAGTGTGATGGACCTCTTTACCATCCACTGCTCTTCATCATAATGAGGATTAGTTTGATGGACCTCTTTACCAACCACTGCTCTTATCATAATGAGGATGAGTGTGATGGACCTCTTTACCAACCACTGCTCTTCATCATAATGAGGATGAGTGTGATGGACTTCTATACCAACAACTGCTCTTCATCATAATGAGGATGAGTGTGATGGACCTCTTTACCAACCCCTGCTCTTCATCATAATAAGGATGAGTGTGATGGACCTCTTTACCAACCACTGCTCTTCATCATAATGAGGATGAGTGTGATGGACCTCTTTACCAACCACTGCTCTTCATCATAATGAGGATGAGTGTGATGGACCTCTTTACCATCCACTGCTCTTCATCATAATGAGGATGAGTGTGATGGACCTCTTTACCAACCACTGCTCTTATCATAATGAGGATGAGTGTGATGGACCTCTTTACCAACCACTGCTCTTCATCATAATGAGGATGAGTGTGATTGACCTCATTACCAACCACTGCTCTTCATCATAATGAGGATGAGTGTGATGGACCTCTTTACCAACCACTGCTCTTCATCATAATGAGGATGAGTATGATTGACCTCTTTACCAACCACTGCTCTTCATCATAATGAGGATGAGTGTGATGGACCTCTTTACCAACCACTGCTCTTCATCATAATGAGGATGAGTGTGATGGACCTCTTTACCAACCACTGCTCTTCATCATAATGAGGATGAGTGTGATGGACCTCTTCACCAATCATGGCTCTTCATCATAATGAGGATGAGGATGAGTGTGATGGACCTCTTTACCAACCACAGCTCTTCATCATAATGAGGATGAGTGTGATGGACCTCTTTACCAACCACAGCTCTTCATCATAATGATGATGAGTGTGATGGACCTCTTTACCAACCACTGCTCTTCATCATAATGAGGATGAGTGTGATGGATCTCTTTACCAACCACAGCTCTTCATCATAATGAGGATGAGTGTGATTGACCTCTTTACCAACCACTGCTCTTCATCATAATGAGGATGAGTGTGATGGACCTCTTTACCAACCACAGCTCTTCATCATAATGATGATGAGTATGATGGACCTCTTTACCAACCACTGCTCTTCATCTTAATGAGGATGAGTGTGATGGACCTCTTTACCAACCACTGCTCTTCATCATAATGAGGATGAGTGTGATGGATCTCTTTACCAACCACAGCTCTTCATCATAATGAGGATGAGTGTGATGGACCTCTTTACCATCCACTGCTCTTCATCATAATGAGGATGAGTGTGATGGACCTCTTTACCAACCACAGCTCTTCATCATAATGAGGATGAGTGTGATGGACCTCTTTACCAACCACTGCTCTTCATCATAATGAGGATGAGTGTGATGGACCTCTTTACCAACCACTGCTCTTCATCATAATGAGGATGAGTGTGATGGATCTCTTTACCAACCACAGCTCTTCATCATAATGAGGATGAGTGTGATGGACCTCTTTACCAACCAATGCTCTTCATCATAATGAGGATGAGTGTGATGGACCTCTTTACCAACCAATGCTCTTCATCATTATGAGGATGAGTGTGATGGACCTCTTTACCAACCACTGCTCTTCATCATAATGAGGATGAGTGTGATGGACCTCTTTACCAACCACTGCTCTTCATCATAATGAGGATGAGTGTGATGGACTTCTATACCAACCACTGCTCTTCATCATAATGAGGATGAGTGTGATGGACCTCTTTACCAACCACTGCTCTTCATCATAATGAGGATGAGTGTGATGGACCTCTTTACCAACCACTGTTCTTCATCATAATGAGGATGAGTGTGATGGACCTCTTTACCAACCACTGCTCTTCATCATAATGAGGATGAGTGTGATGGACCTCTTTACCATCCACTGCTCTTCATCATAATGAGGATTAGTTTGATGGACCTCTTTACCAACCACTGCTCTTATCATAATGAGGATGAGTGTGATGGACCTCTTTACCAACCACTGCTCTTCATCATAATGAGGATGAGTGTGATGGACTTCTATACCAACAACTGCTCTTCATCATAATGAGGATGAGTGTGATGGACCTCTTTACCAACCCCTGCTCTTCATCATAATAAGGATGAGTGTGATGGACCTCTTTACCAACCACTGCTCTTCATCATAATGAGGATGAGTGTGATGGACCTCTTTACCAACCACTGCTCTTCATCATAATGAGGATGAGTGTGATGGACCTCTTTACCATCCACTGCTCTTCATCATAATGAGGATGAGTGTGATGGACCTCTTTACCAACCACTGCTCTTATCATAATGAGGATGAGTGTGATGGACCTCTTTACCAACCACTGCTCTTCATCATAATGAGGATGAGTGTGATTGACCTCATTACCAACCACTGCTCTTCATCATAATGAGGATGAGTGTGATGGACCTCTTTACCAACCACTGCTCTTCATCATAATGAGGATGAGTATGATTGACCTCTTTACCAACCACTGCTCTTCATCATAATGAGGATGAGTGTGATGGACCTCTTTACCAACCACTGCTCTTCATCATAATGAGGATGAGTGTGATGGACCTCTTCACCAATCATGGCTCTTCATCATAATGAGGATGAGGATGAGTGTGATGGACCTCTTTACCAACCACAGCTCTTCATCATAATGAGGATGAGTGTGATGGACCTCTTTACCAACCACAGCTCTTCATCATAATGATGATGAGTGTGATGGACCTCTTTACCAACCACTGCTCTTCATCATAATGAGGATGAGTGTGATGGATCTCTTTACCAACCACAGCTCTTCATCATAATGAGGATGAGTGTGATTGACCTCTTTACCAACCACTGCTCTTCATCATAATGAGGATGAGTGTGATGGACCTCTTTACCAACCACAGCTCTTCATCATAATGATGATGAGTATGATGGACCTCTTTACCAACCACTGCTCTTCATCTTAATGAGGATGAGTGTGATGGACCTCTTTACCAACCACTGCTCTTCATCATAATGAGGATGAGTGTGATGGACCTCTTTACCAACCACTGCTCTTCATCATAATGAGGATGAGTGTGATGGAGCTCTTTACCAACCACTGCTCTTCATCATAATGAGGATGAGTGTAGGGACCTCTTTACCAACCACTGCTCTTCATCATAATGAGGATGAGTGTGATGGACCTCTTTACCAACCACTGCTCTTCATCATAATGAGGATGAGTGTGATGGACCTCTTCACCAATCATGGCTCTTCATCATAATGAGGATGAGGATGAGTGTGATGGACCTCTTCACCAACCACAGCTCTTCCTCATAATGAGGATGAGTGTGATGGACCTCTTAAACAGCCACGGCTCTTCATAATAATAAGGATGAGTGTGATGGACCTCTTCACCAATCATGGCTCTTCATCATAATGAGGATGAGGATGAGTGTGATGGACCTCTTTACCAACCACAGCTCTTCATCATAATGATGATGAGTGTGATGGACCTCTTTAATTCAATTCAATTCAATTCAGTTTATTTATATAGCGCCAATTCACAACAGATGTCATCTCAAGGCTCTTAACAAGAAGTCATTTCAATACATTTATACAAACATTCCAATCAGTTAAAAAGTTTCCTATTTAAGGAATCCCAGCAGATTGCGTCAGTCATTAGCGTGAGGTTGGGCAGATTTCCAACCACAGCAATCCTTCAGCAATCCCTCATACTGAGCAAGCATGTAGCGACAGTGGAGAGGAAAAACTCCCCTTTAACAGGAAGAAACCTCCAACAGAACCAGGCTCAGTAGGAGCGGCCATCTGCCACGACCGTCTGGGGGTTTGAGAAGACAGAGCAGAAACACAGAAGGAACAGAAGATCTGATATAAGAGAACTTTCTATGTTACAGAAAGTAAAAAGTTGATAACAGGACACAGTGGATCTTCAGTTACTGAGAGGATCATCCCAGTCGATGCCCCCCGTCCAACAGGGCATTGCAGCCAAGCAGGATACCAGACCAGGTGTATCTTCGATGGGGAGAAAAACACTGAGAGAAAACAAAGTTAACAGTCGAAATAACAGAATGTACTGTAATACAACTGGTGAGTCGTAGGAGAAAAGGAACTAGCAGAGTGAAGAAAATTGGTAAGTCTGTCCTCCAGCAGTCTAAGCCTATAGCAGCATAACTACAGAGATAGCTCAGGATGACCTTAGCCACTCTAACTATAAGCTTTATCAAAAAGGAAAGTTTTAAGCCTGGCCTTAAAAGTAAACAGAGTGTCTGCCTCACGGACTAAAGCTGGGAGCTGGTTCCACAGGAGAGGAGCCTGATAACTAAAAGATCTGCCTCCCATTCTACTTTTAGAGATCCTAGGAACTACAAGTAAACCTGCAGTCTGAGAGCGAAGTGCTCTTTTAGGAACATATGGAACAATTAGATCTCTGATGTATGATGGAGCTTGATTATTAAGGGCTTTGTATGTAAGAAGAAGGATCTTAAATTCTATTCTGGATTTAACAGGGAGCCAATGAAGGGAAGCTAAAACAGGAGAAATGTGATCTCTCTTTTTAATATTCATCAGAACTCTTGCTGCCGCATTTTGGATCAACTGAAGGCTTTTAATGGCATTTTGTGGACTTCCTGATAGTAAAGAATTACAGTAGTCCAGCCTTGAGGTAACAAATGCATGGACTAGTTTCTCAGCATCACTCCTGGACAGGATGTTTCTAATTTTAGCAATATTCCTGAGGTGAAAGAAGGAAATCCTAGAAACCTGTTTAATATGGGATTTAAATGTCAAGTCTTGGTCAAAAATAACGCCGAGGTTCTTTACGTTATTACTGGGGGACAATTTAATGCCATCCAGATGAAGTGATTGACTAATCAGTTTCTGTTTAAGAACTTCTGGTCCAAAGACAGCAACTTCTGTCTTGTCAGAATTTAAAAGCAAAAAGTTAAGGGTCATCCATGTTTTCATGTCTTCCAGACATGCCTGTAATCTACCTAACTGACTGGGTTCATCAGGATTTATGGATAAATATAGTTGTGTATCATCTGCATAGCTGTGGAAATTTATCCCATGCTGTCTAATGATTCTTTACCAACCACTGCTCTTCATCTTAATGAGGATGAGTGTGATGGACCTCTTTACCAACCACAGCTCTTCATCATAATGAGGATGAGTGTGATTGACCTCTTTACCAACCACTGCTCTTCATCATAATGAGGATGAGTGTGATGGACCTCTTTACCAACCACTGCTCTTCATCATAATGAGGATGAGTGTGATGGACCTCTTTACCAACCACTGTTCTTCATCATAATGAGGATGAGTGTGATGGACCTCTTTACCAACCACTGCTCTTCATCATAATGAGGATGAGTGTGATGGACCTCTTTACCATCCACTGCTCTTCATCATAATGAGGATTAGTTTGATGGACCTCTTTACCAACCACTGCTCTTATCATAATGAGGATGAGTGTGATGGACCTCTTTACCAACCACTGCTCTTCATCATAATGAGGATGAGTGTGATGGACTTCTATACCAACAACTGCTCTTCATCATAATGAGGATGAGTGTGATGGACCTCTTTACCAACCCCTGCTCTTCATCATAATGAGGATGAGTGTGATGGACCTCTTTACCAACCACTGCTCTTCATCATAATGAGGATGAGTGTGATGGACCTCTTTACCAACCACTGCTCTTCATCATAATGAGGATGAGTGTGATGGACCTCTTTACCATCCACTGCTCTTCATCATAATGAGGATGAGTGTGATGGACCTCTTTACCAACCACTGCTCTTATCATAATGAGGATGAGTGTGATGGACCTCTTTACCAACCACTGCTCTTCATCATAATGAGGATGAGTGTGATTGACCTCATTACCAACCACTGCTCTTCATCATAATGAGGATGAGTGTGATGGACCTCTTTACCAACCACTGCTCTTCATCATAATGAGGATGAGTATGATTGACCTCTTTACCAACCACTGCTCTTCATCATAATGAGGATGAGTGTGATGGACCTCTTTACCAACCACTGCTCTTCATCATAATGAGGATGAGTGTGATGGACCTCTTCACCAATCATGGCTCTTCATCATAATGAGGATGAGGATGAGTGTGATGGACCTCTTTACCAACCACAGCTCTTCATCATAATGAGGATGAGTGTGATGGACCTCTTAAACAGCCACGGCTCTTCATAATAATAAGGATGAGTGTGATGGACCTCTTTACCAACCACAGCTCTTCATCATAATGATGATGAGTGTGATGGACCTCTTTACCAACCACTGCTCTTCATCATAATGAGGATGAGTGTGATGGATCTCTTTACCAACCACAGCTCTTCATCATAATGAGGATGAGTGTGATTGACCTCTTTACCAACCACTGCTCTTCATCATAATGAGGATGAGTGTGATGGACCTCTTTACCAACCACAGCTCTTCATCATAATGATGATGAGTATGATGGACCTCTTTACCAACCACTGCTCTTCATCATAATGAGGATGAGTGTGATGGATCTCTTTACCAACCACAGCTCTTCATCATAATGAGGATGAGTTTGATTGACCTCTTTACCAACCACTGCTCTTCATCATAATGAGGATGAGTGTGATGGACCTCTTTACCAACCAATGCTCTTCATCATAATGAGGATGAGTGTGATGGACCTCTTTACCAACCACTGCTCTTCATCATAATGAGGATGAGTGTGATGGACCTCTTTACCAACCACTGCTCTTCATCATAATGAGGATGAGTGTGAGTGTGATTGACCTCTTTACCAACCACTGCTCTTCATCATAATGAGGATGAGTGTAGGGACCTCTTTACCAACCACTGCTCTTCATCATAATGAGGATGAGTGTGATGGACCTCTTTACCAACCACTGCTCTTCATCATAATGAGGATGAGTGTGATGGACCTCTTCACCAATCATGGCTCTTCATCATAATGAGGATGAGGATGAGTGTGATGGACCTCTTCACCAACCACAGCTCTTCCTCATAATGAGGATGAGTGTGATGGACCTCTTAAACAGCCACGGCTCTTCATAATAATAAGGATGAGTGTGATGGACCTCTTTACCAACCACAGCTCTTCATCATAATGATGATGAGTGTGATGGACCTCTTTAATTCAATTCAATTCAATTCAGTTTATTTATATAGCGCCAATTCACAACAGATGTCATCTCAAGGCTCTTAACAAGAAGTCATTTCAATACATTTATACAAACATTCCAATCAGTTAAAAAGTTTCCTATTTAAGGAATCCCAGCAGATTGCGTCAGTCATTAGCGTGAGGTTGGGCAGATTTCCAACCACAGCAATCCTTCAGCAATCCCTCATACTGAGCAAGCATGTAGCGACAGTGGAGAGGAAAAACTCCCCTTTAACAGGAAGAAACCTCCAACAGAACCAGGCTCAGTAGGAGCGGCCATCTGCCACGACCGTCTGGGGGTTTGAGAAGACAGAGCAGAAACACAGAAGGAACAGAAGATCTTATATAAGAGAACTTTCTATGTTACAGAAAGTAAAAAGTTGATAACAGGACACAGTGGATCTTCAGTTACTGAGAGGATCATCCCAGTCGATGACCCCCGTCCAACAGGGCATTGCAGCCAAGCAGGATACCAGACCAGGTGTATCTTCGATGGGGAGAAAAACACTGAGAGAAAACAAAGTTAACAGTCGAAATAACAGAATGTACTGTAATACAACTGGAGAGTCGTAGGAGAAAAGGAAGTAGCAGAGTGAAGAAAATTGGTAAGTCTGTCCTCCAGCAGTCTAAGCCTATAGCAGCATAACTACAGAGATAGCTCAGGATGACCTAAGCCACTCTAACTATAAGCTTTATCAAAAAGGAAAGTTTTAAGCCTGGCCTTAAAAGTAAACAGAGTGTCTGCCTCACGGACTAAAGCTGGGAGCTGGTTCCACAGGAGAGGAGCCTGATAACTAAAAGATCTGCCTCCCATTCTACTTTTAGAGATCCTAGGAACTACAAGTAAACCTGCAGTCTGAGAGCGAAGTGCTCTTTTAGGAACATATGGAACAATTAGATCTCTGATGTATGATGGAGCTTGATTATTAAGGGCTTTGTATGTAAGAAGAAGGATCTTAAATTCTATTCTGGATTTAACAGGGAGCCAATGAAGGGAAGCTAAAACAGGAGAAATGTGATCTCTCTTTTTAATATTCATCAGAACTCTTGCTGCCGCATTTTGGATCAACTGAAGGCTTTTAATGGCATTTTGTGGACTTCCTGATAGTAAAGAATTACAGTAGTCCAGCCTTGAGGTAACAAATGCATGGACTAGTTTCTCAGCATCACTCCTGGACAGGATGTTTCTAATTTTAGCAATATTCCTGAGGTGAAAGAAGGAAATCCTAGAAACCTGTTTAATATGGGATTTAAATGTCAAGTCTTGGTCAAAAATAACGCCGAGGTTCTTTACGTTATTACTGGGGGACAATTTAATGCCATCCAGATGAAGTGATTGACTAATCAGTTTCTGTTTAAGAACTTCTGGTCCAAAGACAGCAACTTCTGTCTTGTCAGAATTTAAAAGCAAAAAGTTTAGGGTCATCCATGCTTTTATGTCTTCCAGACATGCCTGTAATCTACCTAACTGACTGGGTTCATCAGGATTTATGGATAAATATAGTTGTGTATCATCTGCATAGCTGTGGAAATTTATCCCATGCTGTCTAATGATTCTTTACCAACCACTGCTCTTCATCTTAATGAGGATGAGTGTGATGGACCTCTTTACCAACCACAGCTCTTCATCATAATGAGGATGAGTGTGATTGACCTCTTTACCAACCACTGCTCTTCATCATAATGAGGATGAGTGTGATGGACCTCTTTACCAACCACAGCTCTTCATCATAATGATGATGAGTGTGATGGACCTCTTTACCAACCAATGCTCTTCATCATAATGAGGATGAGTGTGATGGACCTCTTTACCAACCACAGCTCTTCATCATAATGATGATGAGTGTGATGGACCTCTTTACCAACCAATGCTCTTCATCATAATGAGGATGAGTGTGATGGACCTCTTTACCAACCACTGCTCTTCATCATAATGAGGATGAGTGTGATGGACCTCTTTACCAACCACTGCTCTTCATCATAATGAGGATGAGTGTGATGGATCTCTTTACCAACCACAGCTCTTCATCATAATGAGGATGAGTTTGATTGACGTCTTTACCAACCACTGCTCTTCATCATAATGAGGATGAGTGTGATGGACCTCTTTACCAACCAATGCTCTTCATCATAATGAGGATGAGTGTGATGGACCTCTTTACCAACCACTGCTCTTCATCATAATGAGGATGAGTGTGATGGACCTCTTTACCAACCACTGCTCTTCATCATAATGAGGATGAGTGTGAGTGTGATTGACCTCTTTACCAACCACTGCTCTTCATCATAATGAGGATGAGTGTAGGGACCTCTTTACCAACCACTGCTCTTCATCATAATGAGGATGAGTGTGATGGACCTCTTTACCAACCACTGCTCTTCATCATAATGAGGATGAGTGTGATGGACCTCTTCACCAATCATGGCTCTTCATCATAATGAGGATGAGGATGAGTGTGATGGACCTCTTCACCAACCACAGCTCTTCATCATAATAAGGATGAGTGTGATGGACCTCTTTACCAACCACAGCTCTTCATCATAATGATGATGAGTGTGATGGACCTCTTTACCAACCACTGCCCTTCATCTTAATGAGGATGAGTGTGATGGACCTCTTTACCAACCACTGCTCTTCTTCATAATGAGGATGACTGTTATGGACCTCTTTACCAACCACTGCTCTTCATCATAATGAGGGTGAGTGTGATGGACCTCTTTACCAACCACTGCTCTTCTTCATAATGAGGATGAGTGTGATGGACCTCTTTACCAACCACTACTCTTCATCACAATGAGGATGAGTGTGATGGACCTCTTTACCAACCACTACTCTTCATCATAATGAGGATGAGTGTGATGGATCTCTTTACCAACCACTACTCTTCATCATATTGAGGATGAGTGTGATGGACCTCTTTTTCCAACCACTGCTCTTCATCATAATGAGGATGAGTGTGATGGACCTCTTTACCAACCACTACTCTTCATCATATTGAGGATGAGTGTGATGGACCTCTTTACCAACCACTGCTCTTCATCATAATGAGGATGAGTGTGATTGACCTCATTACCAACCACTGCTCTTCATCATAATGAGGATGAGTGTGATGGACCTCTTTACCAACCACTGCTCTTCATCATAATGAGGATGAGTGTGATTGACCTCTTTACCAACCACTGCTCTTCATCATAATGAGGATGAGTGTGATGTACCTCTTTACCAACCACTACTCTTCATCATAATGAGGATGAGTGTGATGGACCTCTATACCAACCACGGCTCTTCATCATAATGAGGATGAGTGTGATGGACCTCTTTACCAACCACAGCTCTTCATCATAATGAGGATGAGTGTGATGGACCTCTTTACCAACCACTGCTCTTCATCATAATGAGGATGAGTGTGATGGACTGTTATACCAACCACTGTTCTTCATCATAATGAGGATGAGTGTGATGGACCTCTTTACCAACCACTGCTCTTCATCATAATGAGGATGAGTGTGATGGACCTCTTTACCAACCACTGCTCTTCATCATAATGAGGATGAGTGTGATTGACCTCTTTTCCATCCACTGCTCTTCATCATAATGAGGATGAGTGTGATGGACCTCTTTACCAACCACTGCTCTTCATCATAATGAGGATGAGTGTGATGGACCTCTTTACGAACCACTGCTCTTCATCATAATGAGGATGAATGTGATGGACCTCTTTACCAACCACTGCTCTTCATCATAATGAGGATGAGTGTGATGGACCTCTTTACCATCCACTGCTCTTCATCATAATGAGGATGAGTGTGATGGACCTCTTTACCAACCACTGCTCTTCATCATAATGAGGATGAGTGTGATGGACCTCTTTACCAACCAATGCTCTTCATCATAATGAGGATGAGTGTGATGGACCTCTTTACCAACCACTGCTCTTCATCATAATGAGGATGAGTGTGAGTGTGATTGACCTCTTTACCAACCACTGCTCTTCATCATAATGAGGATGAGTGTGAGTGTGATTGACCTCTTTACCAACCACTGCTCTTCATCATAATGAGGATGAGTGTGATGGACCTCTTCACCAACCACAGCTCTTCATCATAATGAGGATGAGTGTGATTGACCTCTTTACCAACCAATGCTCTTCATCATAATGAGGATGAGTGTGATGGACCTCTTTACCAACCACTGCTCTTCATCATAATGAGGATGAGTGTGATGGACCTCTTTACCAACCAATGCTCTTCATCATAATGAGGATGAGTGTGATTGACCTCTTTACCAACCACTGCTCTTCATCATAATGAGGATGAGTGTGATGGACCTCTTTAACAACCAATGCTCTTCATCATAATGAGGATGAGTGTGATGGACCTCTTTACCAACCACTGCTCTTCATCATAATGAGGATGAGTGTGAGTGTGATGGACCTCTTTACCAACCACTGCTCTTCATCATAATGAGGATGAGTGTGAGTGTGATTGACCTCTTTACCAACCACTGCTCTTCATCATAATGAGGATGAGTGTAGGGACCTCTTTACCAACCACTGCTCTTCATCATAATGAGGATGAGTGTGATGGACCTCTTTACCAACCAATGCTCTTCATCATAATGAGGATGAGTGTGATGGACCTCTTTACCAACCACTGCTCTTCATCGTAATGAGGATGAGTGTGAGTGTGATTGACCTCTTTACCAACCACTGCTCTTCATCATAATGAGGATGAGTGTGATGGACCTCTTTACCAACCACTGCTCTTCATCGTAATGAGGATGAGTGTGAGTGTGATTGACCTCTTTACCAACCACTGCTCTTCATCATAATGAGGATGAGTGTAGGGACCTCTTTGCCAACCACTGCTCTTCATCATAATGAGGATGAGTGTGATGGACCTCTTTACCAACCACTGCTCTTCATCATAATGAGGATGAGTGTGATGGACCTCTTCACCAATCATGGCTCTTCATCATAATGAGGATGAGTGTGATGGACCTCTTCACCAATCATGGCTCTTCATCATAATGAGGATGAGGATGAGTGTGATGGACCTCTTCACCAACCACAGCTCTTCATCATAATGAGGATGAGTGTGATGGACCTCTTAAACAGCCACGGCTCTTCATCATAATGAGGATGAGTGTGATGGACCTCTTAAACAGCCACGGCTCTTCATCATAATGAGGATGAGTGTGATGGACCTCTTCACCAATCATGGCTCTTCATCATAATGAGGATGAGGATGAGTGTGATGGACCTCTTTACCAACCACGGCTCTTCATCATAATGAGGATGAGTGTGATGGACCTCTTTACCAACCACGGCTCTTCATCATAATGAGGATGAGTGTGATGGACCTCTTTACCAACCACTGCTCTTCATCATAATGAGGATGATCGTGATGGACCTCTTTACCAACCACGGCTCTTCATCATAATGAGGATGAGTGTGATGGACCTCTTTACCAACCACGGCTCTTCATCATAATGAGGATGAGTGTGATGGACCTCTTTACCAACCACGGCTCTTCATCATAATGAGGATGAGTGTGATGGACCTCTTTACCAACCACGGCTCTTCATCATAATGTTGATGAGTATGATGGACCTCTTTACCAACCACGGCTCTTCATCATAATGAGGATGAGTGTGATGGACCTCTTTACCAACCACAGTTCTTCATCATAATGAGGATGACTGTGATGGACCTCTTTACCAACCACTGCTCTTCATCATAATGAGGATGAGTGTGATGGACCTCTTTACCAACCACGGCTCTTCATCATAATGAGGATGAGTGTGATGGACCTCTTTACCAACCACTGCTCTTCATCATAATGAGGATGAGTGTGATTGACCTCATTACAAACCACTGCTCTTCATCATAATGAGGATGAGTGTAATGGACCTCTTCACCAACCACTACTCTTCATCATAATGAGGATGAGTGTGATGGACCTCTTTACCAACCACTGCTCTTCATCATAATGAGGATGAGTGTGATGGACCTCTTTACCAACCACGGCTCTTCATCATAATGAGGATGAGTGTGATGGACCTCTTTACCAACCACGGCTCTTCATCATAATGAGGATGAGTGTGATGGACCTCTTTACCAACCACGGCTCTTCATCATAATGAGGATGAGTGTGATGGACCTCTTTACCAACCACGGCTCTTCATCATAATGAGGATGAGTGTGATTGACCTCTTTACCAACCACGGCTCTTCATCATAATGAGGATGAGTGTGATGGACCTCTTAACCAACCACTGCTCTTCATCATAATGAGGATGAGTGTGATGGACCTCTTTACCAACCACTGCTCTTCATCATAATGAGGATGAGTGTGATGGACCTCTTTACCAACCACTGCTCTTCATCATAATGAGGATGAGTGTGATGGATCTCTTTACCAACCATTGCTCTTCATCATAATGAGGATGAGTGTGATGGACCTCTTTACCAACCACTGCTCTTCATCATAATGAGGATGAGTGTGATGGACCTCTTTACCAACCACTGTTCTTCATCATAATGAGGATGAGTGTGATGGACCTCTTTACCAACCACTGCTCTTCATCATAATGAGGATGAGTGTGATGGACCTCTTTACCAACCACTGCTCTTCATCATAATGAGGATGAGTGTGATGGATCTCTTTACCAACCACAGCTCTTCATCATAATGAGGATGAGCGTGATGGACCTCTTTACCAACCACTGCTCTTCATCATAATGAGGATGAGCGTGATGGACCTCTTTACCAACCACTGCTCTTCATCATAATTAGGATGAGTGTGATGGACCTCTTGATTACTGATGTCCATGTCATCTATCGCCACATGCTCAGGCCCCGCCCACTGCATCAGAGCTTCAAATGTCCCATGAAAGGTAATGAGGAAGGAAGTCCACATCATCCTCATCACTTCATCCTGATGTCTTTACTGTGAGGAAGCTGAGCTACACTGATGACCCGGTTCCTGAGAGTATGTTGATGTTCTATTTGCTAAAGTCCAAGGCGGTGTGCCGTTAGCATTTAGCATGTACATATCAGCTGCTATGTTGTGAACGGATGATGTGATCTGGAAGATTTGTAGCAGAACTTGGGTATGGAAGCTACTGACTGTTTGGTGGAGAACAATGATCCTGGTTCTGTTAGTTTACTGTAGGAAGGAACCAGAGCTGAAGACAACAAACTGATAGGAACCTTTGGGTTTTACCACTGAGTCCACATCTCCACTCTGACATGTAGCTAACAGCTTCAGATGATCTGTGTTGAAGGTTGCAGAGGAAGATGGATGGAAGGCTTAGCTGTAAGATTTAGTGGTTCTTGAAGTTGTTTAGATCAGGACTGCATCATGAGATCTTTTAGCTGACTTCATACTGCAGGACCGGTTCTTTTCAGGTGATCTATCGGATTGACCTCTTTACCAACCACTGGAATCAAGCCAGTAGAGCTCCAGGTGGCTTCGGACTTTTTTTCCCTAATGAATCAAATCATGATTTAAAAACAGCTTTTAGTTTTTATTCAGCTTCTCTTTCTTTGTCTGATATTAAGAAAGTTTTTTAATCCGAAACATTTAAATGAGACAAAGCAGCAAATATACAGCAGTTTATTGTTTGACTGGTTAAAACTTACCTGAGCCCAGGTTTGAATCCTGTTCCCAGTATAAAACTCCATTAGTTTCTGCCTTACTTAGCACAGAGAGCAGCTTTACCTTCAGGTAACACAGGTAAAAGTGACACACCTGGTTCAGACTGAATTAATTAGCTAATTGATTGATCTGTGGACGCATTGTAAACAGGACTTTCTGTCTCTCTGCAGCACGACCCTGAAGAGCTGCTGACGATGGGAATCCTGCACAGCAATTGGCTTTGATGCAGTGGGCGGGGCCTGAGCATGTGGCGATAGATGACATGGACATCAGTAATCAATATTTAAATGAAGAGTTTATATTTATGAACAGAAATCAATGTGTTGATCTTATTGCTGTGTTTCCATGGTTACCAGGTTCAGGTTATAGTGTCTTGCGTCGTCCAATCAGAAACTGATCAATCGATTTATCAATCAACCAGTGAATCAACTCAGAGTTTGGTCCTTCAAAGCCGATCACCATGGTGACCTTAAAACACAATCTTCAGTCTGGAACCCTGTCATGTGGACCAACAAGTGAGGCTCCGCCCCCAAAACCTCAGGTGTGACTTCAGGGATTAGAGTCAGACAGGTAGATGAACAACAGGTAAGACTCCGCCCCTATGCTCGCCCCACTGTCTCTGTGGGGGTGGGGTCATATTCAGCATGGAGGGCGAGAAATGATGGATAGAATAAGACCAGAGAACAGCCGTCCAGGGCTGGTCTATAGGGGCTGGTCTGTGGGGGCCGCTGCCCATCTTTGGTCATTAGGTCACCAGAGAGAATAAATAGGCTAATATGCTCATAAAAGCGACTCAAAAGAACCCGTGAAACATTTGTTTCCATTTTCAGCCAAAAACCGAAAATTGAAAACTAAAAAAGTGATGAAAGTGTTTGGTTTCAAATTGGATTCAGAAAATGACATTTAAAATGTTTAATTTTAGTCTCAGATCAAAAATACAAAATGGAAAAACGGACCACAGGACCGAATTTGAATTTTAATATTTGGTCGGATTTATGTCACCTAAAAATTGTTCTAGCAAAAGAGTAGATTATCTAGTGACACCAACAATAAATCAAATTTTATTTATAAAGAGCTTTTCATACAAACATTGCAACTCAAAGTGCTTTACAGATTAAAATGACGTCACATAAACCATAGTCCCAACCCTCCCCCAGATATTTAAAAACATGATCACAGTTATACCCCCCTCCCCCAGACCCAACCCCCCCATGGCACACACACTTAGGAGCAGCAATAAAAAGGACATTAGGCCGAGTGCAGAGGAAACGCCTTCAGAGGAGCCGTCTGCACCGAGTTTTAAACTCAATCAAATTCCTTTGACTGCTTTCACATTTGAAACGGGTTCTGAGCAGCTTGAAAAAAGTTTGAAGTAAAACTTAAACAGCTCTGGAGTTTTAACTGGTCTGAACTGGTTTAAACAACTGACCTAAATGTATCTGTACCAGTAAGAACTGGTTTGAAGTTGTTTTAAAATCTGAATTAGTTTAAATCTGGTTTAACCTGCTCAGAGTTTCTGACTGTTTGGAACTGGTTACACCAAGTTAAATTGGGCCAGAACCTGTAAACCTGGTGTTAATATGTGCCTGATGAGTTAAGAACTGGTAGGAACTGGTTTAAACTGGTTTTACCAGGTTTATTGGGTCTGAACTGGTTTCATCCAACTGAGGGTGCTCTGAATGGGTCTGAACATCTCTGAACTAGATTAAAGTAGGTATGGTTAAACCTGTGGTAACTGGTCTGAACTGGTCTGAACTGGTTGTCTAAGGACTTTTTGAAAGTTTGATTTTTCCTTGCGGATATTTTTATTTATTTGAGTTGAAAATGATACAAACAGAAAATTGTTGTTTTAATATTCTTTACAGATGGAAATTCAATAAAGTGCTGCATGAGTGAAACAGTTGTCGTCATGTTTTGAGGTTATAGAGGACCCAAATGCAGCAAGGTACAAATAATGATTTAATGAACACAAGGAACAGGAACTTACAGAACTCAGGCAGGGTATATAAGGCAGCAAACGGGGAAACAGGAACCAGACGGGCAACAAGGAAGGCAGGGACCAGGCGGGGAAGAAAGACGGATGAACCAGCGAATAGTGACTGAATGAGAACCGAATATATACTGAGGAGGAGAGTGAAGAGTGAACACGGAAGGAGCAGGTGGAACTGATTAGCAGCTGGGATAGAAGGTAGAATGGCTAGGAGACAGAAGACTCTAAAGAAACTAGAAAGGATTCTTAAGAAACTAAGGGAAACGTAAGGACACACTGGAGAACAGAAGGAGGAATTAAATAAAGAGATAAAGGTGGAGGTGGACATAGACAAAGGTGAAAAACAACTACAGAACCCAGGGAGTGCCAGAATACAAAAATATAATTAAACTGAATAAGAAAAACTACTAACTTGAGACACAAACAGGAGAAACAAAGCAAGAGGGCACCTTGGGGTAAAAAGGGGAAGAAAACCAAGCGGAAGGAAAAACTCAAACTTGCCACACAAAATCCAAAGACCCTGACAGTTGTGGGTTATTGATCAGGGGTCAGAGGTCACATCCTGATGATGTTCCCTACCTGCCGTCTCAGACTAATTTTGGAGAAAGAAAAAAATCAACTAAAGTAACTGTAACAGCATACAGTGATGATGAAGATGAAGGTGTGTGACCTATCAGCTCTCCGTCACACAGCCGTGGTGTCCTGGTGGGGAACAGAGGTTTAAAGACCACAGAACCAGAGAAGAACCAGAGAAGAACCAGAGAGGAACCAAAGAAGAACCAAAGAAGACCAGAGAAGAACCAAAGAAGAACCAGAGAAGAACCAAAGAAGAACCAGAGAAGAACCAAAGAAGAACCAGAGAAGAACCAAATAAGACCAGAGAAGACAAGAGAAGAACCAGAAAAGAACCAAAGAAGAACCAAAGAAGAACCAAAGAAGACCAGAGAAGACAAGAAAAGAACCAGAAAAGAACCAAAGAAGAACCAGAGAAGAACCAAAGAAGAACCAGAGAAGAACCAAAGAAGACCAGAGAAGAACCAAAGAAGACCAGAGAAGAACCAAAGAAGACCAGAGAAGAACCAGAGAAGAACCAAAGAAGAAACAGAGAAGAACTAGAGAAGAACCAAAGAACCAGAGAAGACCAGAGAAGAACCAAAGAAGAACAGAGAAGAACCAGAGAAGATCCAAAGAAGACCAGAGAAGAACCAAAGAAGACCAGAGAAGAACAAAAGAAGAACCAGAGAAGAACCAGAGAAGAACCAAAGAAGAACCAGAGAAGAACCAAAGAAGACCAGAGAAGAACCAAAGAAGACCAGAGAAGAACCAAAGAAGAACCAAAGAAAAACCAAAGAAGACCAGAGAAGAACCAAAGAAGAACCAAAGAAGACCAGAGAAGAACCAAAGAAGACCAGAGAAGAACCAAAGAAGAACCAAAGAAGACCAGAGAAGAACCAAAGAAGAACCAAAGAAGACCAGAGAAGAACCAGAGAAGAACCAAAGAAGACCAGAGAAGAACCAGAGAAGAACCAAATAACCAGAGAAGAACTAGAGAGGAACCAAAGAAGAACCAGAGAAGAACCAGAGAAGAACCAAAGAAGAACTAGAGAAGAACCAAAGAAGACATAGAGAAGAACCAAAGAAGAACTAGAGAAGAACAAAAGAAGAACCAGAGAAGAACCAGAGAAGAACCAAATAAGAACTAGAGAAGAACAAAAGAAGAACCAGAGAAGAACCAGAGAAGAACCAGAGTAGAACCAAAGAACCAAAGAAGAACCAGAGAAGAACTAGAGAAGAACCAAAGAAGAACCAGAGAAGAACCAGAGAAGAACCAGAGAAGAACCAAAGAAGACCAGAGAAGAACCAAAGAAGACCAGAGAAGAACCAAAGAAGAACCAGAGAAAAACCAAAGAAGACAAGAGAAGAACCAAAGAAGACCAGGGAAGAACCAGAGAAGAACCAAAGAAGAACCAAAGAAGACCAGAGAAGAACCAAAGAAGACCAGAGAAGAACCAAAGAAGAACCAAAGAAGACCAGAGAAGAACCAAAGAAGAACCAAAGAAGACCAGAGAAGAACCAAAGAAGAACCAAAGAAGACCAGAGAAGAACCAGAGAAGAACCAAAGAAGAACCAGAGAAGAACCAGAGAAGAACCAAAGAAGAACCAAAGAAGAACCAGAGAAGAACCAAAGAAGACCAGAGAAGAACCAGAGAAGAACCAGAGAAGAACCAGAGAAGAACCAAAGAAGAACCAGAGAAGAACCAGAGAAGAACCAGAGAAGAACCAGAGAAGAACCAAATAAGACCAGAGAAGAACCAAAGAAGAACCAGAGAAGAACCAGAGAAGAACCAGTGAAGAACCAGAGAAGAACCAGGGAAGAACCACAGAAGAACCAAAGAAGACCAGAGAAGAACCAGAGAAGAACCAGAGAAGAACCAAAGAAGAACAAAAGAAGAACCAAAGAAGAACCAGAGAAGAACCAAAGAAGACCAGAGAAGATCCAGAGAAGAACCAGAGAAGAACCAGAGAAGAACCAAAGAAGAACCAGAGAAGAACCAGAGAAGAACCAAAGAAGAACCAAAGAAGAACCAGAGAAGATCCAAAGAAGACCAGAGAAGAACCAAAGAAGAACCAGAGAAGAACCAAAGAAGAACCAAAGAAGAACCAAAGAAGAACCAAAGAAGACCAGAGAAGAACCAAAGAAGACCCAGAGAAGAACCAGAGAAGAACCAGAGAAGAACCAGAGAAGAACCAAAGAAGACCAGAGAAGAACCAAAGAAGAACCAAAGAAGACCAGAGAAGAACCAAAGAAGAACCAAAGAAGAACCAAAGAAGACCAGAGAAGAACCAGAGAAGACCAGAGAAGAACCAGAGAAGAACCAAAGAAGAACTAGAGAAGAACCAAAGAAGAACCAGAGAAGAACCAGAGAAGAACCAGAGAAGAACCAGAGAAGAACCAGAGAAGAACCAAAGAAGAACCAGAGAAGAACCAAAGAAGAACCAGAGAAGAACCAAAGAAGAACCAGAGAAGAACCAGAGAAGAACCAGAGAAGAACCAGAGAAGAACCAGAGAAGAACCAAAGAAGAACCAGAGAAGAACCAAAGAAGACCAGAGAAGAACCAAAGAAGAACCAGAGAAGAACCAGAGAAGAACCAGTGAAGAACCAAAGAAGAACCAAAGAAGAACCAGAGAAGATCCAAAGAAGACCAGAGAAGAACCAAAGAAGAACCAGAGAAGAACCAAAGAAGAACCAAAGAAGAACCAAAGAAGAACCAAAGAAGAACCAGAGAAGAACCAAAGAAGACCAGAGAAGAACCAAAGAAGAACCAGAGAAGAACCAGAGAAGAACCAGAGAAGAATCAAAGAAGAACCAGAGAAGAACTAGAGAAGAACCAGAGAAGAACCAGAGAAGAACCAAAGAAGAACCAGAGAAGAACCAAAGAAGAACCAGAGAAGAACCAGAGAAGAACCAAAGAAGAACCAGAGAAGAACCAAAGAAGAACCAGAGAAGAACCAAAGAAGAACCAGAGAAGAACCAGAGAAGAACCAGAGAAGAACCAAAGAAGAACCAAAGAAGAACCAAAGAAGAACCAGAGAAGAACCAAAGAAGACCAGAGAAGATCCAGAGAAGACCAGAGAAGAACCAGAGAAGACCAGAGAAGAACCAGAGAAGAACCAAAGAAGAACTAGAGAAGAACCAAAGAAGAACCAAAGAAGAACCAAAGAAGAACCAAAGAAGACCAGAGAAGAACCAAAGAAGACCCAGAGAAGAACCAGAGAAGAACCAGAGAAGAACCAGAGAAGAACCAAAGAAGACCAGAGAAGAACCAGAGAAGAACCAGAGAAGAACCAGAGAAGAACCAGGGAAGAACCAGAGAAGATCCAGAGAAGGACCAGAGAAGGACCAGAGAAGAACCAAATAAGACCAGAGAAGAACCAAAGAAGAACCAGAGAAGAACCAGAGAAGAACCAGTGAAGAACCAGAGAAGAACCAGGGAAGAACCAGAGAAGAACCAGAGAAGAACCAGAGAAGAACCAGAGAAGAACCAAATAAGACCAGAGAAGAACCAAAGAAGAACCAGAGAAGAACCAGAGAAGAACCAGAGAAGAACCAGAGAAGAACCAGGGAAGAACCAAAGAAGAACCAAAGAAGAACCAGAGAAGATCCAAAGAAGACCAGAGAAGAACCAAAGAAGAACCAGAGAAGAACCAAAGAAGAACCAAAGAAGAACCAAAGAAGAACCAAAGAAGAACCAGAGAAGAACCAAAGAAGACCAGAGAAGAACCAGAGAAGAACCAAAGAAGAACCAGAGAAGAACCAAAGAAGAACCAGAGAAGAACCAGAGAAGAACCAGAGAAGAACCAAAGAAGAACCAGAGAAGAACCAGAGAAGAACCAGAGAAGAACCAGAGAAGAACCAGAGAAGAACCAGAGAAGAACCAGAGAAGAACCAAAGAAGAACCAAAGAAGAACCAGAGAAGAACCAAAGAAGACCAGAGAAGAACCAGAGAAGAACCAGAGAAGAACCAGAGTAGAACCAGAGTAGAACCAGAGTAGAACCAGAGTAGAACCAGAGAAGAACCAGAACAGAACCAGAGAAGAACCAGAGAAGAACCAGAGAAGAACCAGAGAAGAACCAGAGAAGAACCAAAGAAGAACCAGAGAAGAACCAGAGAAGAACCAGAGAAGAACCAAAGAAGACCAGAGAAGAACCAAAGAAGAACCAGAGAAGAACCAGAGAAGAACCAGAGAAGAACCAAAGAAGACCAGAGAAGAACCAAAGAAGAACCAGAGAAGAACCAGAGAAGAACCAGAGAAGAACCAGAGAAGAACCAAAGAAGAACCAGAGAAGAACCAGAGAAGAACCAGAGAAGAACCAAAGAAGAACCAAAGAAGAACCAAAGAAGAACCAGAGAAGAACCAGAGAAGAACCAAAGAAGACCAGAGAAGAACCAAAGAAGAACCAGAGAAGAACCAAAGAAGAACCAGAGAAGAACCAGAGAAGAACCAAAGAAGAACCAGAGAAGAACCAAAGAAGAACCAGAGAAGAACCAGAGAAGAACCAGAGAAGAACCAGAGAAGAACCAAAGAAGAACCAGAGAAGAACCAAAGAAGAACCAAAGAAGAACCAGAGAAGAACCAGAGAAGAACCAGAGAAGAACCAAAGAAGAACCAGAGAAGAACCAAAGAAGAACCAGAGAAGAACCAGAGAAGAACCCAGAGAAGAACCAGAGAAGAACCAGAGAAGAACCAGAGAAGAACCAAAGAAGAACCAGAGAAGAACCAGAGAAGAACCAGAGAAGAACCAAAGAAGACCAGAGAAGAACCAAAGAAGACCAGAGAAGAACCAAAGAAGAACCAGAGAAGAACCAAAGAAGAACCAGAGAAGAACCAGAGAAGAACCAGAGAAGAACCAGAGAAGAACCAGAGAAGAACCAGAGAAGAACCAAAGAAGACCAGAGAAGAACCAGAGAAGAACCAGAGAAGAACCAGAGAAGAACCAAATAAGACCAGAGAAGAACCAAAGAAGAACCAGAGAAGAACCAGGGAAGAACCAGAGAAGAACCAAAGAAGACCAGAGAAGAACCAAAGAAGAACCAGAGAAGAACCAGAGAAGAATCAAAGAAGACCAGAGAAGAACCAAAGAAGAACCAGAGAAGAACCAACGAAGAACCAGAGAAGACCAGAGAAGAACCAAAGAAGAACCAGAGAAGAACCAAAGAAGAACCAAAGAAGAACCAAAGAAGAACCAAAGAAGAACCAGAGAAGAACCAGAGAAGAACCAGAGAAGAACCAGAGAAGAACCAGAGAAGAACCAGAGAAGAACCAAAGAGAAGAACCAAAGAAGAACCAGAGAAGAACCAGAGAAGAACCAAAGAAGAACCAGAGAAGAACCAGAGAAGAACCAAAGAAGACCAGAGAAGAACCAAAGAAGAACCAGAGAAGAACCAGAGAAGAACCAGAGAAGAACCAAAGAAGAACCAGAGAAGAACCAGAGAAGAACCAGAGAAGAACCAAAGAAGAACCAGAGAAGAACCAAAGAAGAACCAAAGAAGAACCAGAGAAGAACCAGAGAAGAACCAAAGAAGAACCAGAGAAGAACCAAAGAAGAACCAGAGAAGAACCAGAGAAGAACCAGAGAAGAACCAAAGAAGAACCAAAGAAGAACCAGAGAAGAACCAAAGAAGACCAGAGAAGAACCAAAGAAGAACCAGAGAAGAACCAAAGAACCAAAGAAGAACCAAAGAAGAACCAGAGAAGAACCAAAGAAGAACTAGAGAAGAACCAAAGAAGAACCAAAGAAGAACCAGAGAACGCTGCAGCACCTCCACATCCACCCAGTACCGTGACTCCAGCTCAGAGATCCTGAATCTAAGTCCACCTCCACATTTTGCTCCTCACACTGATCTCTGGCTGAGGAGTGTCCTGTAAAAGGGGCGGATGGGTTCTGTGATCCGGACCCGACTATCAGGCCATGACAGAACCAGGACCAACTACGACTTTGGATTTTTTTCTGCAGTTTAAGGAGGAGTTTTTAATTGTGCTGATCAAAAATCTATTTAGCATATAAATAGTTTTATCTGAAGTAGAAAAGAGATGCAGAGATAAAACTGTTTTCACTGAACTGGAAAACTAAGAGATCGAAGAATATTTACAGATGAAACTCGAAAAATTAGAAGATCGTCCAAAAGTTCATTTATTTCAGTAATTAATCTTAAAAGGTGAAACTAATATATGATATAGACTCATTTCATGTAAATTGAGATATTTCAGCCTTTATTTGTTTTAATGTTGATGATTATGGTTTACAGGTTATGAAACCCCCAAATTCCAAATATCAGAAAATTAGAATATTCCATGAAATCAATAAAACAAGGATTTTAAATAGAGAAATGTGGGACCTGTGTAAAGTCTAATCCTACACATGTAGTCAGTAGTGGGTCTGGGCTCCTTTTGCATCAATGACTGCCTCAATGCGGCGTAGCATGGATGCTAGCAGCCTGTAGCTCTGTTGAGCTGTTATGGAAGACCTTGAGCTCTTCTGCATTGTTCCGTCTCATTTCTCATCTTTCTCTTGGCAATGCTCCATAGATTCTCTAAGGGGGTCAAAGGTCAGGCCAGTCTGCTGGCCCATCAAGCCCAGTAATCCCACGGTCATTGAAGCAGGTTCTGCTACTTGAGGCAGTGTGGGCAGGTACCAAGTCCTGCTGGAGAATGAAGTCAGCATCTCAATAAAGCTGGTCTGCAGAAGGAAGCATGCAGTTCTCCAACATGTCCTGGTAGATGGCGCCGTTGAGTCTGGGCTTAATAAAGCTCAGTGGACCAACAGCAGCAGATGACATGGATCCCAACATCAACACAGACTGTGGAAACTTCCACCATCTTGGATTGTGTTCCTCACCATTCTTCCTCCAGACTCTGGGACCTTTGGTTTCTACATCAGATGCAACATTTACAGTTATCTTGTTTTCTTTAGCCCAGGTAAGAAGCTTCTGATGTAGTTTGTTGTTCAGGAGCAGCTTGACCAAAGGCGGCGGTTTGTTTTGTTCTGATGGATGGACCAGAAAAAGAGAAGATCTGAAGTGATGAAGGTCCAATTGTTGCTGATGGCTCCTGCCCCATGCAGGGTAACAGCAGAAACACCCAGCTCATCCAAACCCACATCGCCCTCTGGTGGTCGCCGTAGACATGACAGTGTGCTCTCCTTACCAAAGCAGAAGAAGGTGGTGACTTCTGAAGCCAGTTTATGGTCATCAGATATGTTATGTGACACAGACAGATGGCGTTTCAGCATTTTGTCCCAGATTGTTGTGGACATTTACTTTGTGTGTGAAAGTAGAAGAGCAGAGCCAGAAGGTTTCTGCTGCTGATAAACCCAGAATAACAACCCAGAGAAAACAGGAAGCTTCTCATCTGCTGAAACGGAGGAGTTTCATGCAACAAGTGAACGTTTCAAAGCACAGATTCTATTAAAGGTCTCGTTGAGGAACACTCTCCTTCAGGAAACAGTGGGAGCTGCTCATAATGAAGGTGTGCTGATCTAAGCTTCCTGTCCTCAGTGATTGGCCTCAGGTGAGATCAGGTGTGAGGTGGGGTAAAGGTTTCTGTGCTGATGGTTAATAATCTGTTGATTATCTGTTGGACTTTATCCTGAAACTCAAATCTTCTTGGTGGGACTTTCTTTAGAGGCACACAGCTACAGCTCAGATGGAGGAGGACATGCAGGTAAGATGATTCTTCTTGTTAGCAGGTTCTTGTCCAGGTTGGAGGAATTTAATCCTTCTCAGAGCTTCAGCTGAGGCTTCCAGAGATCAGGAACTCAGTGCTGAGTTAAACTTTATTTAAACTGTTACTTGTTACATTTCCTGTTTAATCACATGACCGCACTGATTCAGAATCAGTTTCTGTGTGAAGAAAAGTTGTGTAATCTGTGATGAATGAAACCCACAAACAGAACAGCCTGAGGTGTCAGTGCACCTCTGGACACACCTGGACCGACACCTGGAAGGAAGCAGGTGTGTGTACCTGTATTCTCAGAAACACGTGCTTCTTCCTGAAACCGGTTGCAAAGTATTACCTTGGATACACACGCTCTATTATAGTCTTTCAGGTCCTTCTAAATAAGAAAAGTTGAAAAAAAGTGAAAAAAATAAACCCAGAGCTCCTCTGCCCCTTATTTCTGAAGGCATTATTGTCTGGCGAGATCTGATGCGATACTTTGGCTGTGGTGGACGGTCATTGTAATAATGCAAATGAGGGACGTGTTGATTGGTGGCATTCTAGGTCATTTGTTGTTTGCAAAGTAGCAGCCATTACCGTGTTGTCCTGAAGCTACTACTCCCGCTAGCATACAATAGCTGCATTAGCAGTTAGCTGCTGTTTGTTACACAGCAGAGCAATAAAAACACAGCCTTACCGATTCAATTACAGGCAAGTCTCTGATTGTTGGAATGGCCCCTTTTTCCAAACGGACCTCGAGTTCGTACTTCAGTAATGGCGGCGCTCGACTGAATATGAGGGGGAGAGGAGCAGGCCGGGCTTCCTGCAGCATAGGTCTGCCATGTCCATATATGGTATATCCTGCGCCGAATTGACGTCAAGTAGGCCAGAAATTTAACATTGCGTATTTGAGTGCGCCTGGGCTGGTTGACGAACCCAGGGGTAAACAAACGCTTCAAACAAACGCTATCGGCTTCCCGGCCAGTGTATAATCGTTAGGCAATCATAACATACAGTTTTTCTCATGGAAAAGTGAAACTTACAGGTCATGACTTCTTTAACTGATCATCATCAGTCTGAGCTCCTCTGTAACAGCAGGAGTTTCCTCACTTTGCTGCTCTACAGCATCCAGGTGAGCGTTAAGCCAATGTCAGGGTGAAAAGACATCAGCAATGACCCCTGAGCAGCAGCCTTTACCGTCCCATCACCCTGGGAAGGGTCAAACGTCACCTTCAGACCATCTGAAGTCCATCATCCTCCAGAGAGGAGAACATCTCAGACTCTACAGGCCTCAGCAGGTTAAAGGTCATGAATCTGAATCAGTATGGCTGCTTGGAAGAGCTGAAGAAGAAAGCCTCTCCTCTCTAGAAACAAGATGGCAGCAGACATGGTGAGATACCAACGTTTTAAACAAGCACCTTCCTGCAGTTTCTGGTTCCTCTGGACCCGCTGTCTGTGGTGAGGCTGTCTGCCTCGTCTAACCCGACACCAGCATTGAGTGATACCTGGTTTAAAAGATGCACAAACACTGTTATTGTCATCTCAGCTGACTGTCTCCATTTTCTATCAGCAAGGCAGACTCTGAAAGAACCATGGATTCTGCAGCAGAGCATTAACAGGGACTACATGGTACTAAATATCTTTAATAAACCTGTAAAAACGGCTAAAAAGTATCAGTTGTGTCCTTTGGTTTCTTGTTGGATACAGACTGATATTATCTGCAGTACCATATGCTGTCTGTCTCAGCTGCACCTTGATTGGCTACTGCCTCTCCTGCTGGGTTTTTATTGGGGAGGAGGATGAGCTAGGGGTTCATATCGATACATATTTACCCTGCAGAGCTCATTTAAAGGCTACGTTATGTTTCTGTGGAGGTGCCAGTGTAAGAACTGACTGGTTTTCCCAGACAGGGAAGAAAAAGGCAGAAGAAAAGACCTAACCTAACCTAACCCTAACCCTCTTTTACAAGCCTGGAAGTGAAGTTAAATTATTGCCTATTTCAATGAGATATTGTTCATATTCCTGTCAAGGTGTCTCCCTAGCTTGCCTGAGCGTCCTGCTTGTTTAGGACCGACAGGGGAAACAAGGTTCAGAGGTCAGCAGTGAAATTAATGTAGGCATTCAATAACAACATGATGTTGTTCAGACCCGAGGCAGACCCAGAACCTGCTGGAGGAACATTACATCCCATCTGGCCTGGAAACACTGTGGGGTCCTCCAGGAGGAGCTGGAGAATCTTACTGGGGACAGGGATGTTTGACGGTCCCTACTGGACCTATTACCCTCACAACCCGATCTTGGATGGACGGACGGATCGATGGGTGGATTAGGGTGGCCATATTTTGATTTCCCAAAAAAAGAGGACATGTGGAAGTTAAATAACAGTTATATATATATATAGTTCTTCTTCTTCTGAGCCTCCCTGATAAGGTCTATTCAGGGGTTCTGGAGAGGAGGGTCCGACGGATAGTCGAACCTCGGATCCAGGAGGAACAATGCGGTTTTTGTCCTGGCCGTGGAACACTGGACCAGCTCTACAACCTCAGCAGGGTCCTGGAGGGAGCGTGGGAGTTCGCCCAACCGGTCTACATGTGTTTTGTGGACTTGGAGAAGGCGTTCGACCGTGTCCCTCGGGGGGCCCTGTGGGGGGTGCTCCGGGAGTATGGGGTACCGGGCCCCTTGATACGAGCTGTTAGGTCCCTGTACGACCGGTGCCAGAGTTTGGTTCGCATTGCCGGCAGTAAGTCGGGCTTGTTTCCAGTGAGGGTTGGACTCCGCCAAGGTTGCCCTTTGTCACCGATCCTGTTCCTAACTTTTATGGACAGGATCTCTAGGCGCAGCCAAGGCGTTGAGGGGATCCGTTTTGGTGGCCTCAGGATCGGGTCTCTGCTTTTTGCAGATGACGTGGTCCTGTTGGCTTCATCGGAACGTGATCTACAGCTTTCGCTGGAGCGGTTCGCAGCCGAGTGTGAAGCGGCTGGGATGAGAATCAGCACCTCCAAATCCGAGGCCATGGTCTTGAGCTGGAAAAGGGTGGGGTGCCTCCTCTGGGTCGGGGATGGGGTCCTTCCCCAAGTGGAGGAGTTTAAGTATCTGGGGGTCTTGTTCACGAATGAGGGAAAAATGGAGCGGGAGATCGATAGACGGATTGGTGGGGCATCTGCAGTTATGCGGGCGCTCTACCGGTCTGTCGTGGTGAAGAGAGAGCTGAGCCGAAAGGCGAAGCTCTCGATTTACCGGTCGATCTACGTTCCTACCCTCATCTATGGTCACGAACTCTGGGTGGTGACCGAAAGAACAAGATCACAGATACAAGCGGCTGAAATGAGTTTCCTCCGCAGAGTGTCTGGGCTCTCCCTTAGAGATAGGGTGAGAAGCTCAGTCATCCGGAGGGGGCTCAGAGTAGAGCCGCTGCTTCTCCACATCGAGAGGAGCCAGTTGAGGGCATCTGGTCAGGATGCCTCCTGGACGCCTCCCTGGTGAGGTGTTTCAGGCACGTCTCACCGGGAGGAGGCCCAGGGGAAGGCCCAGGACACGCTGGAGGGACTATGTTTCTCGGCTGGCCTGGGAGCGCCTTGGGGTTCCTCCCGAGGAGCTGGAACAAGTGGCTGGGGAGAGGGAAGTCTGGGTCTCTTTGCTTAGGCTGCTGCCCCCGCGACCCGACCCCGGATAAGCGGAAGAAAATGGATGGATGGATGGATGGATGGATATATATATAGTTAAATATAGTTAAATAACGAACTTCAGATAGGCTTTCACAAGTACAAAAATGACGCAAAAATCTTTCGAAATTAAATGATAATAGAAACACTCGTTCTTCCAAATTAGAAAATTTACCAATAACGTTAATAGTTTATTCTTTAGTCATACTGGAAAAAATTAAACAAAATCTGAAACAATATTCTGAGAAATTTTGTATTATTTTCTTTTTAATGTAATAATAAAAGTAAAAAGCAGCAGACCCAAAATGACAATTTAATAAGTGCAGTCTTTAGTTTTCATCCTCCTTCGTCAATCTATAGACGAACTCTCACATTGCGCAGCATTAATATACTTTTTGTGTCCATGTGATCTACGGGATGTTTTCCACTATTGTCACACACAGAAACACATCCGCCAGCTTTATCAGAGGCGAGGCACAACATGATGCGGCGCATTGCACCGTATCACAGCCTCTGCTTGTTCTGTCTATGAATAGAGCAGAGGAGCCATCCACTGGGCAGCAGCTCTGGGTGGACATCAGATGAGAGAAAGGTTGTCGCGTTCCATCCATCCCATCAGTTAGTTTATGTTTGCTTATTGGAGCCCTGAAAAACGATGAAACCCCGGACATTTTCATCAATCTATGAAATAATCCCCCTGACAGAACATGAAAAGTGGAAATGTCCGGGTAAAAGAGGACGGTTAGTCATCCTAGGAGGGAGGGATGGATGGATGGAGGGAAGGAGGGATGGATGGATGGATGGATGGAAGGAAGGATGGAGGGATGGAAGGAGGGAGGGATGGAGGGAGGGATGGATGGATGGATGGATGGAGGGATGGAAGGAGGGAGGGAGGGAGGGAGGGAGGGATGGATGGATGGATGGATGGAATGAGCGAGGGAGGGATGGATGGATGGATTGATGGATTGATGGATGGATGGAAGGAAGGATGGGTGGATTGACACATCTCTGCTGATTCAGCTTTCTTTCCCTTTGGCCATGTAGTGAGAATGAGATCAGATAGACATCAGGTGTTCCTGATGTCATTTAGCTGTGAAAAGGGGATCTAACCTGGGAGCTGGTTTCACAGGAGAGGAACCAGAGAACTAGAAGGTCAGCCTCCCATTTAGTTCTTAGAACCTCCATTAAATTCCCCACACCTTGGATCCAGACTGTTAGGGTCCTTACGTCTTTGTGTTTTTAGTTTCAGTTTTTTCATTTCCTTATTCATTTTACCCAATCATTTTAGTTTATTTCTTAGTATTAGGTTTTGTTAAATTATACTTTAGGATCCTGGTGTTACTAATTTTGGCTTTTCTCTCCCTTCCATATTTTCACTTTCTGTCCTTAGACAGTGTTAACCTTCGTTTCATTGTTTATTTCCTTTTTCCTTATTTCATCATTTGTCCGGTTCTGTTAAACTTAATTTCCCTTATTAGTTGGTCTTCTTATAAAGAACCCTTTTCTAGAATGTTCATTTCCTTCTGTTCTGTTTTCTCCTAGTTCTTCTTTAAGTTTCTCTTAGATCCCTTTACTCTCATTTTCCTAGATATCGTTTATCTTTAGAGTTAGTCTTTATTCTTCTTTAGAATAGTTATCTTTCTAATCAATTCTTATGTTTTGTTCTTGGCCTTCCTCTCTGTTTCCTCCTTTTCATTCTGCCTGCATTTAATTCTCAGTCTCTATACTCTTTTTTCCCACCTGCGTCTGGTTTTACTAATTAGGCCTGAAGTTTCTCTGTCATTTCCTCACTTCCTCCTCAGTATTTAAGCAGTTCTCATCATTCAGTCACAACTCGCTGGTTCCTTGTCTATACTTTCTGTTCCCTGCTCTCTCTATTTTCTGGTCCTTCCATCGTTCCAGTGTAAGTTCCTTCTTCCTTTGTTTAATTAAATCATTATTATAATCATCACCTCGTTGCATTTGGGTCTTCTCCTAACAAGTCATGACACAGAGATGCATAGAGATACAGGAACACCTAAGACCAATGCTGCTCATATCGGTGAAGCCCAAACTCTCATCACTGAGGCAGAGAAGCAGCATTGGCGTCAGCTGTTGGTGAAGTTCCTTCAGGCTAAAACAAAAAGATCTTCCATATCTTTAGCTTTATTAAATGATAAATGGCCTGTGCTTGTATAGCACTTCTTCAGTCAGAGGACTCCAAAGCACTTTACACCACATTCAGTCATTCACTGTTCATGCACACATTCACATGCTGACACTGGTGAGTTATATAGTAGCCACTCAGGCAGACTGACAGAAGTGAGGCCACCAGGCCCTCTGGCCACCACCAGTAAGTAAAGTGGGTTAATTATCTTGCCCAAGGACACAACAGCTGAGATGGGTGGAACAGGGTGCCCCTTATTACCAACATGCTACTGGGATGGCCAGGGCTTTCTCCTCCCAATTCATTCACTCTGGAGACGGTTCATCACTCATTAGCAGCCAAATGCGAGAAGAAGTCTCCGGTGTCTCCGGTCCTTGAAGGCTGGCATCATTTTAGATACCTTGTCCAGTAAAACTGAATCACATGGTTGAATTACCTCCTCAGCCTGCAGGTCAGTGGTATAAAGTGCTGCTAATGACCTGGAACACATTTAAAGGTTGCAGATCTCTGGACCTCAATGAGTGGAGTTTGACCCTGCTGATGTAGAAAATCTGTTTTATCAGGATTAGGCAGTTTTTTCTCCTGTCGGCTTATTATTCCAATTATATGTTTTTGCTACCGCACCTTAACTTGTTCCTAAACAGCCCCTCTGTTCTACCTGAAACCCCTGAATCAACCTGCTATACCTGTGCTTGTCCAAACAGAGTCAGGATCACTTGAAAGATGGACGAGGCCAGAAGGCGAGCAAGACTGAAGGACCTATAAACCAGCCAATCAGAGCAGAGAAGGCAGGATTAGATATGATTTACACCATTGAAGATGTCCCACCATGGTACCTGTGCATCCTGCTGGGACTACAGGTGAGACTTGGATTAAGTTTACCACGTTCTATTTAGAGTGTTTCTGTCAGAGCTCTGTAGATCATGAAGATCAGTGGGTACTGGGTTCTTACTGGATATGAGCTTACAGATGACATGTGTACAAAAAACAAACAAAAAACCCAGTCAGCTACCCCCTGGGGGTGGAGCATCCTCATGGCTCAAACCCCAGAATACTACCTCAATAGGAGTAAAAATAAAAAGAGAGATAGAAGGATGGGACGGAGACCACAAAGAGGATTCAGGTAGGAAGTTCTAATGAGACTGAAGGTTTGCTCTTTTCTGATTGGTTCACAGCATTACCTGACATGTTTCAGTGGCACTGTTGCAGTCCCGTTTCTTCTGGCTGAAGCGATGTGTGTTGGACGAGATCAAAACACTGTGAGTCAGCTGATCGGAACCATTTTCACCACCGTTGGAATCACAACTCTGATCCAGACCACGGTGGGAGTTAGGTAAGTCTGAGGAGCTCTGCTGAGTCTCAGTTTCTGGAGAATCTGAGGAGCTCAGTTTAAATTGAAGACTAAGGTGTCTCTGTGTTTCCAGGCTTCCTTTGTTTCAGGCCAGTGCTTTTGCCTTCTTGATTCCTGCTCAGGCAATTCTCAGCCTGGACCGGTGGAAGTGTCCCAGTGAAGGTGAGGTTAGTTTATGAGCACTGATGTTTCTGTAAGGAAACAACATGGTAACACTGTCATTTCTGGTTTTTTATCTTCAGATGTAATTTATGGGAACTGGAGTCTTCCCCTCAACACCTCTCATATCTGGCACCCTCGGATCAGAGAGGTATGATGGTCTAGGTGGTCAGGGGACTGGGGACTGGGGCCAGGATTAAGGATATGAAAGCGGCCATTCACACCAGCCCTGTTTAATCTGCTTTAATGCAACTCTAATTTGTTAGCCCAGGAAATCCTGTTCATTTGGGGAGGTGAGAATGCACAATCAAACTCTGATGCGGACCAAAAAGCGAACTATGGTTTGCAAAAAAACCTCGTTCTGGGCTCAGTTGGAGTGAACTTGGGTCCAGTTCGATTGCATATGTGAATGCCAAGCAAGCCGGGAGCACTACAGAAGCAGCAAGTGGACTATACCGCAGGGCAATCTGGGTCAATACAACCAAAACAACCGCGCAACAATAAAAACCCTGCCTCGTTCTCTGCTCATGCTGAGCCCATTGCTGCAACGTTTTTGTCTGGCACATTTGCCAACGACAACAGAGCAATCCTGAAACCGCTAAAATCTGACACCACTTCATGTTGGTTTACATTTCACAGAACAAGAAGTGTCCCTGTTTTCAGTGCTTCGTGGTGCAGCGCCATCCCAATCAAACCGAGGTTACCAGACTATCGGCTGTAAAAAACGACCAAAGTTTTAAGGGTCCACACTGAGACTAAGTTAACATTTGACTGATACACTTTGGGTGAAACCTCTGAATCAGGAACCTGGATATTCCTGGCCAAGCTTTGAGAACGAAGACAAATCCTTTCGAGCATCTGGCCTCTTCAGAGGTCTCCAAAATGTGCTTAAAGATTGCTGAACTTGAAATTGGGTTCAGATTCATTGAGTGGCTAAATGGACTGGTTGTCAAACTCTGGACTGGGACAAAACTGGACATCTGCTTCTCTACAGGAACCTGCCATTGTTCTTTTGTGCAGAAGCTTTCAGGTTCTGCTCCAAGTCTGATTATAAAAGAGATTATTCTACATTTTAGACCTCATTTTAGCTTAAAACGTCCGTGTGAAGGCTGCTTCATTTTGGTATTTCATGCCACACAGCCTTGTCAGTGTGTGTTTTTCCAGCTGGATAGAGAGATATGTCAGCTCTTTACCCCCACCATCCACTCACCACAGGACCCTCCTCACGCCCAGTCAACCACTTTGTCCTGGGACAATTTCCTTGGCTGGGTCAGAGGAAACCCATTCTTAGGGGGTTTAAAAAGCATCTGTGATGTTTCTGTCTTCAGTAGGATTGTTTGTTGAAGACCAAATGTTGAAATCATTACTTGTTGTTTTACAGATTCAGGGAGCCATCATCATGTCCAGTGTGGTGGAGGTTGTGATTGGTTTATGTGGATTACCCGGTCTGCTGTTGGAGTACATTGGTCCACTCACCATCACACCAACTGTTTCCCTGATTGGTCTGTCTGTGTTCACCACTGCAGGAGACAGAGCTGGGTCCCACTGGGGCCTGTCTGCTTTGTAAGAAATCTTTTCACCTGTCTGTGAAACCTGTTTATCTGTTGACCTATCAGCATGTCCCACCTGTGGGTGTATCATCCCTGTACCTTTCCCCCTGTGTACTTTCTATTGAAGTAAAATGAAACATGTGGTCCTTGCCAGACATGTCTGTTTCTCTTGGTTTGGCTAAAATATAGCTCTTCTCAAAACAGAGATTAAGCGGAGTCCTTTAGGAACTGAAGTATTTAATGGACACATGTTTGGGCAAACAAGGAGGGACAGAGTATACTGACAACAGTTTCTCTCATATTCCCTACCCAAACCTATAATACAAACCCTTTAAATAGCATTTAGCAATCACTGTTTATCTTCTAACAGCATGAGCTCAGCGTCCGTGTCCAGTGTGTCCTCTCCCTGCCCTCCTGGAGACCTGGTCAGCACCAGTTCTGATTAGGGTGACAGTCGGTGCAGTCTCAGATCAGAACATAGTATAGATATCTTCCAGCTGGTGTCTGTTTAGTCCCTTTGATACATTGTTAAAAAAAGATTACATACAGAAGGCGTTTGTTTTCTCTACATGACCTATTGTCCTAGATGCACATCCTGAGATTGTAACTAACTAATTAAACCCTAATCACATGGAAATATTCCCTAACACTCTCTACAGGTGTATGTTACTGATTGTGCTGTTTGCTCAGTACCTGAGGACAACGTCACTCCCTGTTCCTGTTTATAGCAGAAGAAAAGGACTGACATCCACCAGAGTTCAGATCTTCAAGATGTTTCCTGTAAATAAGACTCCACAGAAATTCTGGTGTCAATGATGATGCCAGGTAGTGATGTAATCCTGTTTCTTATTATTTATTCATTTATTCTCAGATCATCCTCGCCATTATGCTGGTCTGGCTTGTCTGTTACATTCTAACTTTAACTGACCTGCTCCCTAATGACCCGGACCATTATGGACACAAAGGGCGAACTGACGCTCGTGGGGATATCATGACATCAGCACCCTGGTTCAGGATGCCTTACCCATGTAAGAGATTAGCCAAGGAAACGCCTCTAGTGTAACGATGACACTGGGCTGGTAATGCTGACAGTAGTGATGATGGTTATGATCTCCGATAGGTCAGTGGGGATTGCCGGTAGTAACAGTTACTGGAGTGTTGGGGATGCTGAGTGCAACTATGGCAGGTATTGTGGAGTCAATTGGAGACTATTATGCCTGTGCCCGTCTGTCCGGGGCCACGCAGCCTCCAGTTCATGCTATCAACAGGTGAGACTGGAAGTCACTGGGTAGGCTCCGCCCCTTAAGTGTTAGGTTTGTTCATTTGTTGCCTTTGCTTCTTTGTTTCAGGGGCATCTTCACTGAGGGCATCTGCTGCATCATTGCAGGTCTGTTAGGGACTGGAAATGGGTCAACCTCCTCCAGTCCCAACATTGGTGTCCTTGGAATCACCAAGGTAAACAAATTCACCAGAATGAATCAGGGCCCTTTTTTCTGATCATATAACACCAATGTTTACTGGCCCAAATGTTCTAGTTCTACATTAACTGCTGCTTGATGTAGTGGTTATAAATATATTTATCTTGACATTTTTGCTCATTTGCTTACTGGTGCTGGAATTAATGATTCTAGGTTGAATGACACTTGGTATACTGTTCCTGGATGTACTAGTCATTGGCCAAAAGGTAATTTTAATAACCGTTCTGGATTTATTGATCATATGTTTAATCTTCTCTTCCATTTAAATTTAACATAAATTAAATTCCCACCACCATGCCTTCCTATCTGGAGGCAGGGTTTGGGGACTTGGGGTCGGGCTCTCCAATCTCTGGTGCTGAGGTCACCGAGGTCGTTAAAAAGCTCCTCGGTGGCAAGGCTCCGGGGGTAGATGAGATTCGACCGGAGTTCCTTAAGGCTCTGGATGTTGTGGGGCTGTGTTGGTTAACGCGGCTCTGCAATATTGCGTGGACATCAGGGGCAGTTCCCTTGGATTGGCAGACCGGGGTGGTGGTCCCCCTGTTTAAAAAGGGGGACCATAGGGTGTGTTCCAACTACAGGGGGATCACACTTCTGAGCCTCCCTGGTAAGGTCTATTCAGGGGTTCTGGAGAGGAGGGTCCGACGGATAGTCGAACCTCGGATCCAGGAGGAACAATGCGGTTTTCGTCCTGGCCTTGGAACACTGGACCAGCTCTACACCCTCAGCAGGGTCCTGGAGGGTGCGTGGGAGTTCGCCCAACCAATCTACATGTGTTTTGTGGACTTGGAGAAGGCGTTCGACCGTGTCCCTCGGGAGGCCCTGTGGGGGGTGCTCCGGGAGTATGGGGTACCGGGCCCCTTGATACGGGCTGTTAGGTCCCTGTACGACCGGTGCCAGAGTTTGGTTCGCATTGCCTGCAGTAAGTCGGGCTTGTTTCCAGTGAGAGTTGGACTCCGCCAAGGTTGCCCTTTGTCACCGATCCTGTTCCTAACTTTTATGGACAGGATCTCTAGGCGCAGCCAAGGCGTTGAGGGGATCCGTTTTGGTGGCTTCAGGATCGGGTCTCTGCTTTTTGCAGATGACGTGGTCCTGTTGGCTTCATCGGAACGTGATCTACAGCTTTCGCTGGAGCGGTTCGCAGCCGAGTGTGAAGAGGCTGGGATGAGAATCAGCACCTCCAAATCCGAGGCCATGGTCTTGAGCCGGAAAAGGGTGGGGTGCCTCCTCTGGGTCGGGGATGGGGTCCTTCCCCAAGTGGAGGAGTTTAAGTATCTGGGGGTCTTGTTCACGAATATGGGAAAAATGGAGCGGGAGATCGATAGACGGATTGGTGGGGCATCTGGAGTTATGCGGGCGCTTTACTGGTCTGTCGTGGTGAAGAGAGAGCTGAGCCGAAAGGCGAAGCTCTCGATTTACCAGTCGATCTACGTTCCTACCCTCATCTATGGTCACGAACTCTGGGTGGTGACCGAAAGAACGAGATCACGGATACAAGCGGCTGAAATGAGTTTCCTCCGCAGAGTGTCTGGGCTCTCCCTTAGAGATAGGGTGAGAAGCTCAGTCATCCGGAGGGGGCTCAGAGTAGAGCCGCTGCTTCTCCACATTGAGGAGTCAGTTGAGGTGGCTCGGGCATCTGGTCAGGATGCCTCCTGGACGCCTCCCTGGTGAGGTGTTTCAGGCACGTCCCAACGGGAGGAAGACCCAGGACACGACCCAGGACACAACCCAGGACACGCTGGAGGGACTATGTTTCTTGGCTGGCCTGGGAGCGCCTTGGGGTTCCTCCCGAGGAGCTGGAACAAGTGGCTGGGGAGAGGGAAGTCTGGGTCTCTTTGCTTAGGCTGCTGCCCCCGCGACCCGACCCCGGATAAGCGGAAGAAAATGGATGGATGGATGGATAAATTAAATTCGGTTTGTTTATTTATAGTCAATTCACAACTAATATTGGCTCACTGCATGAAGGAGCTGTGCTTTTTGTTTCCTTAACTTTATGACCTCTGAGGGGTTGTATGATAGTTTTATGTACTAATAACGGCAGAGGCATGCACGGGGTGATTGAAGATCAACTGTAATTCTGTTTTTTTGATGCTGATGAGAACGGGCAAACGGCTTTCTACTCTACTACGTCTACTACTACTAACTATTTTCTAGAAAAGGGATAGGGAAGGAAGATTAAATGTCTAATTTATTAAAAGTATTAATTTATACATTTATCTTATTTAGAGTTTACTCTTACAAATAGGTATATCCAGTGCCGGACTTTTTTCACCGGTTTTTACTCAACCAGACTGCTTTATGGAGATTCTGGGGATTACGCACCGCTCTCCCATCCATACACCTGGGGAACGTCCGCTCTCTGCCTAACAAAATGGATGAATTGCTCCTTCTCCTATCCAAGAACTCAGACTTTCGCCGTTCTGCCGCCTTTTGCTTCACTGAAACCTGGTCCAGTGAACCCATCCCGGACAGCGCACTAAAGCTGCCAGGCTTCCAGCTGTTCTGAGCGGACCGCTGCGCGGAACTGTCTGGGAAGTCAAAGGGAGGAGGAACGTGCTTCTACATAGACGAACGTTGCTGTACAGATGTCACAGTGTTAAAGAAGACATGCAGCCCTCACCTAGAGTCTTTTTTCATAAACTGTAGACCATTTTATTCACCGCGGGAGTTCGCCTCGTTTGTGCTGGTCGCTGTATACATTCCACCGCAGGCGTGCGTAACGGAGGCGTTACATCACCTCGCCGACCAGATCACAGACGTGGAGAAAACTCACCCGGACTCTCTGCTAATCATTCTCGGGGATTTTAATAGAGCAAATCTCAAACTTGAACTGCCTAAATATAGACAACACGTGACGTGTCCCACCAGGGACATGAACACTTTAGACCACTGCTACACCACAATAAAGAATGCATATCGCTCTGTCCCCCGTGCTGCTTTGGGACTTTCTGACCACTGCCTGGTCCACCTCATCCCATCTTACAGGCAGAAGCTGAAATCTGCTAAGCCTGTAGTAAGAACTGTGAGGAGATGGACTGATGAGTCAAAGATGCAGTTACAGGCCTGCTTTGACTGCACTGATTGGAGCGTCTTTGAAGCAGCAGCCTCAGACCTGGACGAACTGACCGACACTGTGACATCTTACATCAGCTTTTGTGAGGACATGTGTGTGCAGACCAAAACCTTCTGCACGTTCAACAACAACAAACCATGGTTCACTGCAGAACTGAGATGGCTACGCCAGGACAAGGAGGAGGCCTACAGGAGTGGAGATCGGGTCCTGTACAAGCAGGCCAGGAACAAGCTGACAAAGGAGATCAAGGCAGCAAAAAGAAACTACAGTGCAAAGCTGAAGGAGCGTTTTTCTGCCAACGATTCTTCTGCAGTTTGGAAGGGCCTGCAGACCATTACCAACTACAGGAGACCGTCCCCCCACCCTGTGGGGAGCCCCCGCCTGGCTGAGGACCTCAATGACTTTTTCTCCAGGTTTGAAACGACTTTCACACCTTCCACCTCCGCCACCATCTCCATTACAAAAGGCCTAGCATCACCCCAAACCACCCCCGTACCTGACCCCCTTCCTGCGCCAAGGATCTGTGAACAGGATGTACGTCAACTATTTCAGAGACAGAGGATTAAGAAGGCATCAGGTCCTGATGGAGTGTCTCCGTCCTGTCTGAACTCATCCATGACGGTGACGAGTCTGCATACAGAGGGGAAGTGGAACAGCTGGTCCTCTGGTGCAGTCAGAACCACCTGGAGCTAAACCCGCTCAAAACTGTGGAGATGACAGTGAACTTCAGGAAGAGACCCCCATCAACATCTCCTCTCATAATCATCAACAGGCCAGTCCCCACAGTGAAGTCTTTCAGGTTCCTAGGATCCACCATCACACGGGACCTGAAGTGGACCTCCCACATTAACTGTATAAGAAAGAAGGCCCAGCAAAGGCTGTACTTTCTGCGTCAGCTCAGAAAGTTCAACCTGCCTCAGGAACTGCTGACCATCTTCTACACAGCAATAGTCCAGTCTGTCCTGACCTCATCCATCTCTGTCTGGTTCGGATCCGCCACCAGAAAAGACAAGGACAGACTGCAGAGAACAGTCAGGTCCTCAGAGAGGATCATAGGTACTGATCTTCCCTCCATTCAGGACCTGTACCAGTCCAGGGTCAAGAAGCGGGCCAGAAAAATCACCACAGACCCCTCACACCCTGGCCACAATCTGTTTAGGCTCCTCCCGTCAGGCCGGCGTTACAGAGCGTTGTACGCCAAAACCACCCGACACAAGAACAGTTTTTTGCCCCAGGCTGTCGCTCTGATGAACTCTGTGTAGTCACAGAGTGTGAGTCCATTCACATAACAATAAACTATAACTCTGCACTGCTGTACATACTCACTGTAAAATAACCCCGGTTTGGTGTATATATTATCCTTTATTATTTATTTGTATTTATTTCTTTATTTCAATTATTTAAGTTCTGTACTGGAGAGAAAAGTTGCCAGAGTCAAATTCCTTGTATGTGTCATACTTGGCCATTAAAGCTGATTCTGATTCTGATTCTGATACTTGCTCAGTAGGAGGGATTGCTGTGAAGTCAACAACACAAAGCAGGCGACTGTCTGCTGTCGCTACATGTTGGTCCAGGAGGAGTCAATGACTCGACGCAATCTGCTGGGATTCTTTAGATAGAAAACTTTTAAACTGATTAGAATGTTTGGATGATTGAATTGAAATGACTTTTCTTTTAAAATGCCATGAGATGACATGTGTTGTGAATCTGCGCTATACTAATAAGCTAAATTTAATTTATTAAAAAACAGCTTTGCTCTATTTAAAGATGTTGAATAAGTTAGGTCTTCAAACCTGGATACACCCAAGTGTTTTATCCATTGAAAAAGACCATAGACGCCTGTTTGCAGGTCATGTAGATGTTAGTTTGTGTTTAAACTGTTGGTCCTGTGTACAGGTGGGCAGCAGACGGGTGGTGCAGTTTGGAGCTGGGATCATGTTCATTTTAGGATCGGTTGGGAAATTCACAGCTCTGTTTGCCTCTCTGCCAGATCCCATCCTTGGAGGAATGTTCTGCACATTGTTTGGTGAGCTATATGTGTATTCTGTTCTTCCTACTGGTAGGTTGATAAGATCACATTAATCCTGGTGTTTTGGTACCCCTCAGGTATGATCACAGCCGTTGGTCTATCAAACCTGCAGCTGGTTGATCTGAATTCCTCCAGAAATCTTTTTGTTCTGGGGTTCTCAATGTTCTTCGGCTTAACGCTGCCAACATACCTGGACAGACACCCAAATGCCATCAGGACAGGTGAGTCTGCTTTTACCTGAGGATGTGTTTGTTTGTGTTCATTAGGACTGGCCCCCTTCAGTAAGTCAGATCAGAAGTAAAAAGTCTTTGCTGAAACAAACATTTAAAAGTATCTCATCAGTACCTTTTGGTCTTTACCTTGAGTCCTACACCTTCTCTCAGTGTGGTCCCGGGTCATTTAGTCAGTCTGCAAGATTTCAAAGATTAAATGTTTGGTGACGACTTACTTCATCATCCAGGGAGAGAAGTATGACAGTATGACAGATCAAACATGATCGTTTACGGTATGCTGAACAGACGGCTGCTTTTGAATGAGACACCTATTCAATTAAATATCTTTGCTGCTACACCTGTTTTCATCCCCGTATGGACAGGGCCTAAAATTTCAGACGTAATTGACACCATTGCTCCAAATAAAGTGAAAGTAGTCTCAGATAGAAATAAGTCTCCATGGACAAGCGATCCACTAGTACGTAATGAAAAAAGGGAGTGTCGATAAGCCGAGAGACAATGGTGGCAACCTCGACTCCAGGTTCACTATGAGAGCTACAAAGAAAGACTGAACAGATATCAGTTAACTTTGAAAGGCGCAAGGGAATCGTTCTTTTCTGAAATCATTGACAGAAACATTAATATTGGAATATAATATTATCGTCCCGGGTTCAAGTCTTGTCCTGGTGGACCTTTGGCATGTCTTCCTCCACCTCTCTCCCCCTTCTATGTACTATCTACTGTCAAATACAGGACACTGTGTCCACAAAAAAAAAAAAAAGATTATGACAATTTGACGGTCAGTCTGTAACGCAGTACCAAACACATTACAAGTGTCATCCCCACTCAACACTAATGTAGAGAAAATGTCTGAATACCATGAATTAAACCAAAAACCCTTGAAGAAATCATTAACCAATTAAGCTCCTCCTCTTGCTGTCTTGAGGTTGTGCCAAGTTGATGCAGACTCCAACCACAGCAATCCCTCATACTGAGCAAGCATGTAGCGACAGTGGAGAGGAAAAACTCCCCTTTAACAGGAAGCAACCTCCAGCAGAACCAGAACCAGGATCAGTACCAGCGGCCATCTGCCACGACCGACTGGGGGTTCAAGAAGACAGAGCAGAGACAGAAAGAACGGAAGATCCGGGAGGTGGTTCAGGCTGTCTGGTCGGGGGCCTGGGATGGTGGGCTGCTCTTGCCACTGTGGTGACTTGGGCGGTCTGCTTGTCTCCATCCTAGAGGGTAGTGGGTTCATCTCCCGGGTGCAGGGACAGGTTGCTCTGCTGGGGCACCTGGACCTGGGAGTATAGAGTGTCTATGGGGCATATGAGCCATGCCCTCTCACCTGGCACATCTCAGGCCCTACATATAACGGGGGCCTATTTCCTCTCCGTCACTCCCTGCCAGTGACTGATGCCCCTGCCCGCTGGTGCGTTGGGGGCTCTTGATATTTGCCATTTGGTGGCTCAAGGGGGGACGGACCTGGTGCTTTCCGCTGCCTGTTCTGTGGGGTGCCTGGTCAGTTCATTGGTGTGTTTGTTTGGCATTGGTGGGTGCCTGATCTCGGCGCTCTGCGTGGGGCGGGATCTGGGCCCGGGAGCTGGTAGATCTTGGTATCCGGGTGCTGGCTGGGCGTGGCCTGGGGTAGCCGTCCGTCCGCTGTGGCTGTTGCTGTGGCACGAGGGGGTGGGGGCCTGGGGTGTCGGCGGTGGGGGCAGTCCCAGGGTGGCGGGGGCGTGTGGCTCTGTTAGGAACATATGGACCAATCAGATCTCTGATGGATGATGGAGCTGATTATTATAGGCTGATACTCATGGAGCCTCAAGCAGGTTCTGATCCATCTAATAAGACGTTGGAAACAGATTCAGTTTCTTTGTAAATAAGAACTAAATTAGTTTTTACTGAACATTTTAGAGGTTGAAGACATTTCTAGTTGATTTTACTGGTTTTTCATTTAAAATCAAGTTAAAATGATTCTGATCTCGTCTTGGTTCAGGTGTTGAAGAACTGGATCAGATTCTGACAGTTCTTCTGTCCACTGAGATGTTCGTTGGAGGTTTTTTGGCTTTTTCTCTCGACAACACAATACCAGGTAAACAACAAACAACTAATCTATTGCCACTAAGGAGCATTTCGAGTTTTTAGTTTTAGTCTTCATGAAGACCAGCTTCTGGTCTGGAACCAAAGAAGCTTCTGCTAAATCTTATTCACTGACTTTGTTACTTTAAATCAAGAATATCAAAGTAAATAAAAATGGAAGCATTTAATTAGATTTCTTTTTTATGTAAAGAAAAATGTAAAGAATTGTGGACAGGTATACACCTGCAGTGATGTCACCCTCGCCTATTTTAAGGTTTTTTTCTTGTTGTGTTCAGGAACAAGGGAGGAGCGAGGACTGGTCCAGTGGAGCTCCTCAGGTTTCTCCTTAGGAGCCTCCTCCTACGACTTCCCTTTGGGGATGGGCGTGGTCAGAAGGACCCGCTGGCTCCGCCGGTTTCCCATCTGCCCCACCTTTACAGGTTTCAAGGCGTCTGACGAAGTTCTGCGTCCTGAAGGGGTGGAGCAAGGAGGAGAAGAGGAGGAAGTGGGAGAGATCCCACTGCCAAGCACCAAGGTGTGACAGTGATGTCATCAGGCTGAACCAATGAGAGAAGCAGGAAGTGTCTGTCAAGTTTTATTTGGTCAGATTAAAACTGCAGTTTCTTCTAGATAACTGATCAGAATTTTTTTCTAATAATGTAATTGATGATTAAATAATGGCTCCTGCAACTGGACTACCTAATGACAGTTCAAATTATTGATGATACCTGAACACTTCCTGTTTTCTATCTGATGTAGCTCCACCCTCTCCTCTCCTTTAGTTTTAGTACCTGGACAAAGTGTTTGGGCCAGAAACTGGTTACGTTTTTAATGAAATTAAACTGTGTTTCTTGTGATGCTCTGATTTAACTTGACAAACGGAAACAAGTTCTCACCTGACTGATCTGCTTCTCACCTACAGATGATTTCACCTTCTCATCTGTAGGTGTTTGTACCGGCCGTAATGATAGTTCATCAGAGTTATGTAGGTCGACTAGCTAAAAGCTGTCTTCAAGCAAAAGTCGCAAAATATTTGAACTCCAGTACTAGTACTAAGTAACTGATCAGATTTCATTGGTTAAAAAGATGGAATTAGGCCAAAATATTAAGTTAGTTTAAAATAAAAATATGGAATATCGTAAAATAACAAAATCAGAGACATTTCATTTTTCCTTTAGAAAAAATCCTTTGGAAAGTTTGTTTGTTACCTTTTTCTCTGATTGGTCAGAACCCCAGAGGCACCTGGCTACAGACGCTGTCTTTCCTGCAGCTCTTCTAGTGGCTGAAACATGTCAGAAACGTGTGGTCTTATTGTTACCTCCTCTATAAGCTTTCATGTTTTCGCCAAGATTGGTTTGTTTGTCTGTTACTTGGCAACATAACTCAAAAAGTTAAAGGTGGATTCTGATGACAATTTCAAGAAATGTCTGCAATGGGACCAGGAACAGGGGATTTTAATTCAGGGGTGATCTGAAATTATATCAGTGTCATTCCTGCTGCTAAAGGTGTGTTTTCATGGTCAAGGAAAATTACAAATACATAACCATTTGGGGGGGGGGGGTCTGAGGTTCCTTGGCGGAGGTCTGTGCCAGTTGTGTAATACGATTTGTCCACTGCATCCAGTTAATATTAGAAATGATTCTCCTGCAGTCTGATAGAGGCTAAAGCAATGAATCATTGTGAGATTCTATCTCCAGTTTGTAATTAAATAATTTTATTAGTGTTCAGCTATAAAACCTCATTCAAGTCAAAAAAGCACAAACACAACTTCTCTCCAGAATGATAGAGATGTTTCATATTAAACCTGAGCTCTATGAAGACCATGGTTCTATAAGCTGATCCTGGTGGTTCTGTGTGGCTACATAAAGGATTGATGCTCCTTTAATTGGACTCACTGATGCTTTATCAAACTAAATTATAAATGTGTTTCTGAATGAAACTGGAATCAGTTTAATTAGACCTGGATCTTCATGACTGATTAATACAGTGTCACATCAACCCAAGCATCCTTCCCATCTCCTATGATCTTCCCCAACCATCACAATCATTCTCTGTCTTGCAACTCCCTCATGCCTCTGAGATTTCTAATCATCATTCAAAGCCTTCACCTGTCTTCTTCTTCCCACAACCTTGGTTAAATCTTGCCTCCCCTTCCTGCTCCCCCTCATTTCCACCATCATACATGCCTCCCTTTCCACTAATGTTGTTCCCTCCCATTTCAAAACTGCTGCAGTCACTCCTATACTGAAAAGCCCACCTCAGATCCCAACATTTTTAATAATCTTCGTCCTATTTCCAATCTACCCTCATCTCCAAAATCCTATACAAATAGTTGCTGCTCAGCTTCACACTCACCTCACACACAATTACCTTTATGAACCCTTTCAGTCCGGTTTCCCTCCACTCCACAGCGCAGAAACAGCCCTCCTTAAAATAACAAAGGACCTTCTCATTGCAGCTGATGCTAGTCTACTATCCATCTGGTCCTCCTTGATCTGAATGCGGCCTTTGATACAATCTCTCGTTCCATTCTCCTCCATTGGTATTGATAATACTCCTGTTCACTGGTTTCACTCTTACCTATCAGGTCGCACTCAGTTCATCACTCTCAAATCCTTTCGCTCCCAGTTCTACCGGTCCAGTAAACCAAACTCTACACTTCCTCCCTCATCACTTGTCAAGAACTAGAAAAAATTAAATCCTGGTTCGGTTCAAATTTCTTAAAATTAAATACAGATAAAACCGAACTTCTTCTTGTTGGTACCAAAAACACCCTTTCTAAATTTTTCTCTCATACTTGATAATACTTCAGTTTCACCCTCTCCTCAGGTCAAGAGTCTGGGTGTTATCCCCAATAGCACACCATCTTTTCAATCTTACATCAACAGCGTCACACGGTCAGCTTATTTCCATCAGTCATCTCCGTCCTTCCCTTACCCTCCACTCTGCTTCTATCCTCATTCATAATTTGGTTACTGTATATCTCTTCTTTTGGGCCTCCTTCACAAAACTCTCCGTAAACTTCAGTTGGTTCAAAATTCAGCAGCACGTGTCATGACCAAACATCCCTTTACCCACCACATCTCCCCCATTCTTCAGCAGCTCCACTGGCTTCCAGTTTAACACAGGCCATCACCCCTTCTTACCTGAAAGATCTCCTTCACGTCGTCACCTCGCCCCGCTCTCTTTAGACCATCCTCCTCCATCCATCTCTCTGTACCCTCCGTTAACCTCAGCACCATGGGGAGTAGAGCCTTCTGTTGCTCTGCACCCAAACTGTGGTATTCCTGCACACTATGAGATCCAGTGTTCTGTTTACTTGTACAATGTTATTTGTATATTTTATACATTTACTTTATATTGGGTTTTTATTCTATACAGCGACCTTGGGAGTTCAGAAAGGCACTTTAAATAAAATGAAGTATTATTATTATTATTATTAATAATATTATTATTATTAAGAATCTGAGAAAAAACGTTTAATGTTGTTAGTAAAGGTTTACCATCAAACATTGCCTGGTATATAACTGGTATAAACTGGTGTTAACTAGAATAGAAAGATATAAATTACAAATTTTGTTCTGCAACTTTTGGAAATATAAAACGTCTCAGGTGGATCTTTCCATATTTGTTTGATTTTTTTTATTGTTTACTAAAATTTTCTCACCAGGTTTTTTTCTTAGTGCATTTGTTCCTCATTTCTGTTTCGGTTTCTCCTACTCTAATCTTTCACTTACGAAAACATTTTCCACCACCATGATTAAATAAGAATAATATTACTTATTCTAAATGATGCTACCAGTCAGTTTTCACATAGACAAACCAATCCAGCAACTTAACAACATAAAAGGATTTACAGATGGATAATTGTGTCCCCTATTAAGTCCAGCCGGCCCAGTCATAATTCTTGATACACAACATCTGATAGTGAAATTAAATCCTGACACAAACCTTAATTAATCAGAAGTAATTCAACAATCAAACTAACTATGCAAACCTCTAATGCAGGACAGCTCAGCTGACACAACAAACTTCATTTACACTAATAATCTGAATCTAGTCTTGTCCTACTGCAATAATCCAGGAATACAAATACTAAAGAGATGTCTTCATCCAGTTTATGAAACCATCAAATCATGATACAATGTGGGAATCCTACCAACACACTTCAACAGTAGTCTCACCTTTCCACCAAGCTGTGGTAAATCTTTGTGATCATGCCACGCCCAGGTCTTCACCTGCTCCTCTTCCTTATTGGAGGATTTCTGATCAATCAGATGTTGAGATGAAGATCCAAATGCAGACCAAACCCAGATATTTTGTGCTGGAGTTCAGCAGTGTGAAAGATTTCTGATCTGATCATCTGAAACCTTAATCTAACCATAACTCACTTTAAGAATTACTCAAGCCACTTTAGTGTATCATCATCATAACACAATACACAAAGCAACAGAAATGATCTATCAATCAATCAATCAAACTTTATTTATAAAGCGCTTTTCATACAAAAAAATGCAGTTCAAAGTGCTTAACAAAATAGAAATTACCCCACATATGTCACCCCACCCCCCAAACAAGTTTAAGCATGAACACATTTATACCCCCCTCCCCCAAATCCTGTCCCGTGCGGACACATTCAGGAGCAACATTAAAAGGACATTAAAATAGACAATAAAATGGACACTGCGTACAGATGAGCCAGGTAAGGAACCGCCATCAAGGGAGCCATCTGCACCGGCAGCAGTTGATCAACAGCAGCAGCCGAGGCACTCACCCAGGGCCTCCAGAGGAGAGGAGGCCGAGACCCCCACCTCCACCCATGCACCACCTGGAGAGCATCCAGGCAGCTACAACCGACCACCGCCCCCGAGGCAGAGGGCTCCTACAGAGGAAACACTGGAACGATGTGTCTATTTATTTATTATCTGTGTAAAACAACAAGATTACATGTTAAAATACACAAATAAATAAATAGATTGGTAGACCAAGAAGGTAAAACACTGATCAATAAAAGCAAGTACAGTGTTTTAGATTCATTTTCCACAAACTGAATGGACTGCATCTCCCAGCATCCCTTGTGCCGCCTTCAAAGCATTCTCATTGGTCTGTGGCCATTGATGACATCGCAGAGTTGATAAAGGGGCGCGCAACATGAAATCATTGTCTTTCCCCTGCTCATCGCTGAGCTCAATGGAGACGCTCAATTGAATTGCTAGTAACTTTCCCTGTTTTGTTCCGATCTGCTGGATCAGGAAAGAATTCCCCAGAAAACTTTTAAGTATTACCTGCCAAGCTATCCAGCTTCCCGTGCATCTAGGAAGTCTGATGGCATCTGAGCTATACCAAAATAGCTCTCTGAAGACAGGCCTGATTCCGGTCATTGGCTGCATTTTGACGCGTCCATCTCTGACCTCGGCTGTACACAGCTGCTCCTACCATTTGAACACTTTCGTTCACTTTTCTCCATCGTTTGTTGTGGACTGCTGTGGATGGAAGAGAATCATTGCCAAGTAGGATAAACCTGGTTTATTTCTGCTGAGTCTGGGTAGAGGAGTTAGGTCCGACGGGTTAGATCCCGTCTTTCTGTTGGTCGATATAAGTTACCCATTGCCAGTTAGCGTCGCCGCACGCTGGCCTTGAGTGTTGTATGCTCTGTGTTGTAAACTGGTTATCACTAGAAGCGGTGCTATATCTCTTCTTTCTTTCTTTTCCTTTTATTCGTTAACGTCAGTTGACTGTAGCCGTACCGCCATCTGTCTGGGCCGACTGCCCGCCCTAAACCAGGTCACATGGTGTCCATCGTCTGCTAAAACTAGTGCTAATTGTCCCTTTGTTTCACATCATCTCCACTGTGGGTTGAGTCTGGCCTTTGAAGCCTGTGCTTTCCAACCGGTGTTTCATTGCATCACAGGGGGGAGCCAAGCTGATAAGATCAAAGGCTTTGAGATTGTCCCTCCACACACTCTCCTCTCTCTCTCTCTCTCTCGCACACACACACACACACACACACACGCACACACACACGCACACACACACACACACACACACACACACACGCACACACACACACACACACACACACACACGCACACACACACACACACACACACACACACACAGGTGATAACAGCATCTTTGAAGTGATGCCCTGCTGATTGTCCTCCATTTATACACTTTTCTAAGATTGTTGGTAGTTTGTAGATTGTATGCATTAGAATAAATGGGACTGTCGACACAGTGAGTTGGTTTTAATCTATTGTGTTAATAAACCATGCTATATTTGAAACAGAATCTTCTCTATTTTATTTCAGCGTGTTTACAGTTACTTTTCACAGCGCCAGCTCACATCCTTCAGAGGAGACTGAAAGTCTGGAAATTATCTGGATATTGCGTTAATATAGGAGTGGTGCCCCAATTAATCAATTAAATCATTGAATCTCATCAATAGTTATATTAATATTAATTTATTAGTCATAACCATTGATGTTGAATTAAACCAGTCATTAAATCGCCCACACTCTGTGCCTTCTCCATCTCCAACAACATGAAAAGCAAATGGACAGGCAATAAATAATAATCAATTAAAAGTTGGACTAAAAAGGTCAGTCTTGAGCCTGCTCTTAAAAACATGAACGTTCTCCACGGCCCTGAGGTTCTCTGGCAGCCTGTTCCAGAGGTGAGGGCCATAAAACTGGAAAGACGCCTCGCCAAGCGTGTGTGTCCTGACTTTTGGGATGACAAGGAGACGGCTGCAGAGGAGCGCAGAGACCGCGAAGGTTTATATGGTAAAAGCTGTTCAGAGAGATAAGAAGGTCCAAGACCATTAAGACACTTAAAAACCATTAAAATAACTTTCAAATTGATCCTAAAACATATGGGGAGCCAATGCAGTGAGTTTAAAACCGGTGTAATGTGCTCCCGCCTCCTGGTCTTCATCAGGACACGTGCTGCTGGATTTTGTAGGAGTTGTAAACCTGATATACTCTTTTTGGGAAGACCAGGAAGCAGGACATTACAGTAATCAATTCTACTGGAGATAAAAGCATCAGTGTCTCCGTATCGGCCCGAGAGAGAATGGGGCGGACTCTGGTGATGTTCTTTAGATGATAAAAACCTATTTAGTAATATTTTTTATGTGAGGAATAAAAGTCAGCTCAGAGTCAAAAATCACGCCCAGGTTCTTCACTTGTAAAGAAGGATCAAAAGACAGTGATTGTAGTTTTGGTAAAAGTTTCTCTCTCTGAGCCTCAGGACCGATGACTAAAACTTCAGTTTTGTCCTGGTTGAGCTGGAGAAAGTTTTCTGCCATCCAGGATTTAATGTCTAAAATGCAGTTAAAAAGTGCATCCATTGGCCGTGTGTCATCAGGAGACATGGAGATGTACAACTGTGTATCATCAGCATAACTGTGAAAGTTAACTCCATGTCTTCTGATGACGCTGCCAAGAGGGAGCATATAAAGGTTAAAAAGCACTGGGCCTAAAATCAAACCCTGGGGAACACCACATGTAATCCTATGGACTCTAGAGGAGCAGGTATCTAAACTTACCATAAAAGTCCTGTCTGTGAGATAGGATGTGAACCATTAGTGAGCAGCACCAGAGAGACCAATCTGTTTTAAATGGGTTAAAAGAATAGTGTGATCTACTGTATCAAAGGCAGCGCTTAGATCCAGTAGAACCAACACTGTCACCCTCTGTGCATCATAGTTTAATCTAAAATCATTTAAAATCTTCAGAAGGGCCGTCTCTGTGCTGTGGTTCTCCCTAAAGCCAGACTGAAATTTCTCCAGGACATTGTACTCATTAATAAAATTATTAAATTGAATTAAAACAAGCTTTTCTAAAATTTTGCTTAAAAAAGGTAAGTTAGATACCGGTCTAAAATTATTAAAATCCTTAAAATCTAAATTGCTCTTCTTCAACAGGGGCCTCATTACCGCCTGTTTAAAGGCAGCAGGAAAGACCCCCGTCTGAAGGGAGCAATTCATCGTGGTTAAAATCTCATCCCTAAAAGATTCATAAAATTGCTTAAAGAAGGAAGTGGGAATCGGGTCCAGGGCACTTGTAGTGGGCCTCACTGAGGAGAAAACTATATCAAGAATCTCAGCTTCCACCAGGACAAAACTGTCCAGCGTTTCCTCTGGTAGAGAGACACATTCAGATTTGTCTAAAACCATGTTACTCTGAGAAGATGAAATCTTACATCTGATGGTGTCTACCTTCCCTCTGAAGTGGTCTGCGAACTCCTCACAAAGATTGTTTGAGGGGGATTTCTGATATGCATTAGTAGTACGGTTAAATATTCGATCAATAGTGGAAAAAAATTATTTTAGGATTATTTTTATGGTCTGATATGATTTTTGCAAAATAAGCATTTCTTGAATTTCTCACAGCAATATTTTAGGATTTGAGAAGTTCTGTGTATAATTGATGGTTTATCAAGGTTTCATCTTTCCTCCATTTTCTCTCTGCCATCCTGCAGTCCCTCTTTAGTATTTTAAGGTCGTCATTTCTCCATGACGCTGCAGGGTTTGAGTGTGAACTTTTACCTTTTAGTGGAGCAAGCAGGTCAAGAGCGGAATGAAGCCTACTGTTAAAATCCTTCAATAAAAAGTGCACTCTCTTTAGGAGGCCTATAAACTGTGACACATAAAATCTGAGAAGTGTTAAAAGCAGACGCAGCATATTTAAAGGTACTTTAATTGTCAAATAAAACAGGTTTGGCAGGAAGCATTGATGAGATTATAAAAGAAGTTCCGCCTCCCCTTTTGCTACTCCTCGTTGAATAAGAAAAGTAAAAATTTGGTGGGGAGGTAAGGACAACAGGGGTATCTGTACTGAGCCATGTTTCTATTAAAAATAAACAATGAATATCATGATCAAGTCCGGGTCCAAAGCACCAAAACGGTTGGTCAATGGCAGGCCGGGTGGAGGAGAACGGTGACGGCTATTCCGCGCACCCTCACCGCGGCGAGGCCCAACCGTGGACCACGGACCCTGGAGAACCGGAGTGGAGCTGATGGGGGCTTTTGGCTTAGACCCTTGCTGGAGCCAGTATTCCTCCTCTACGGTAGATGTAACGTGCTGTTCTGCGCCCCGAGTCCATTTGGAGACCTAGTAGTGGATCTCCTCTCCGCAGCTTCACTGGGCTGATATGTAAGCGTGTCGGCCAGTTCAGCACTGTTGGCGGCGGGGGCGAAAGTCCAGCCGAAAATGATATCCATGTCGCACTCATGCTCCTGGATTTGGTGAAGCGTGGAGATCCTCTGCTCCAGCTCTAGAACTTTCTGGCTGAGTTTGAAGCAGCCATCACAGCCAGCGCTACAGGTGAGTGGAGGCATGGTGGTGGAAGCTGTTAGGTAAAATAATAATGTTATATTATTATTTTCTTAGGGTGTCTTTCTAATGTACTTTTTAAATGTCATTTTGGTTTCAGTCACATGCTCATTTGCATGACATCCTGTTCTTTTAATATGTTAATGAAGTGTGACTAAATAAAGAGAGACTGCAGAGGGGGTGCTCTTCGAGACCAGAGACCAGAGACTATGATACTGGGAGGCTGAGAACAGACAGACACGGTTGGCTCATTCCTTATAGTATTTTCCTGGTCTCCCTCTGCAGAACTGATTATCCACATCTACCTCTGCAGAGCTTATTGACTCCATATTCTCTCCGACCTTTGTGTGTGATTCATTGTAGGTCAACCACTTTTTAACCTAACATCTTGGTGCCGTGACTCGACGTACGGAGCACTCCCGCTGGTGGTCTCCGTCGAAGGACTGTTCTTGACGTCCAGATCGCTGAATTGCTGCACTGGCAGGCTGCATAACTTCCACGAGGACCCCCTGCGCGTGCTCCCGTGCGATCGATTCGGTTTGAATCACTCGCATTTGGGGGAGATTGTGAGTACGTCTTTTTGTGCACCTTCACATTAAAAAAAAAAAACAATTCTAAGATAGTCAGGGTATATTCTGCTGTTTGGGCCTAAAGGACGCTTTAGCCTCTCTGATAAAATATCAGGTGTTGATCCTTAAGTGATTAATGCGTTAATTACTACAGCAAAAGGGTGTAACGGTACAGGTTTGCGAACCGGTCCACCTTGCTGGGAAACGGTTGTAACGGGTTAGGTTTGCGAGCCAATCCACCTCGCTGGGAAATAAAGCACGCCAGTGTATGGGAGTAAAAACACAAACAGCAGAATCAAAACGATATACCGCACCCCAGGTGGGTAGAGTAAGATAGGCACAGGACATAATCTTTATGTATGCCAGTCCAACCTGAAACCTAACGGTGTTAACGTACGGTTTGACGTGCACTACAAGAGACGTTCTGTGCGGAATTATAGGTTACACAACACATCCTTAGATTAAGAAAGCCATAAAACGGCTCAATCTAGTTGCACAAAAGAGACACTTAGAGTAAAAACTATACGATCCAGTTTTAGCAGAATTTGATTACAATTAAATATCTCAAATAAATGACCAAAAAATCATATTCTCTCCGACCCTTGTGTGTGATTCATTGTAGGTCAATCACTTTTTTAACCTAACAGAAGCTAATACTCCATGCACTCCTCACCAATTAAAACACGCCAGGTAAAAGTGTCCGTTGATTAAAAAGACAGCGATGCTAAAACGGTTAAAACCAGTCTAAAGAAAAAGGCTTAAAACCAGTTAAAACTGTGTTTGTTTGGAGCCGGTCTTGGCAGGTCTCACTGATCATGTGGAAAGCAGTGTGTTATCGATGGTCCAGTTATTAATCAAAGGCAACACACTTCAGCTTTTAGCCTTAATTTAAAGGAATTCAGTGTTCCAGCAGTTTTTTCCAGTTTTCTGAAAGTTTATTCAAGATCAGAAGGAGGATTCATAAATCTAAAGATTTAAAACTGCTCAGAAACTCCTTCAGGGTTTCCACATTCACAGAAGATGTCAGGAAAAATGAGGAAACTTCTTAGTTTATCCTCACCATCCATGACTGTTTTACTGGCAACAAGCTGGTTATTACATTAGAAACTCAAACTGTTTTTGCCTGAATTTGATCACAAATTTTAATTTATTTGAAACCTGAAACTTGAAACCTGAAAGTTGGACATTGGAGGAAATAAAAATCTAACATTGCATATCTTAGCACAGATTTTACATGAAATTAATTTGTAACACCCCCTACGGAAAAAGAAAAAGACAAAATCCCATGTGATCCCATGTGAATAACATGTTCAATCCATGTGATTGTTTTTGGGTAAGTGAGAATATTTCATAAACTCCACAATATTCAACATATTTAAAGACCCACTCTGATGGAAATCATGTTTTTCTAGATGTTAAGATGTTCATTTTTCTGATGCTAGAGGACATAACTTGAGAAAATTAAGCTCAAAGTTGTATTTCTGAGTATTTCTGCATTCAAATGGCTGTGAATCAGTAGCAGACGTTAAAATGCCAGCTAAAATAGACTGGAGTTGTTACGTAGTAACTCCACTGGGCGGAGCCACAAGCTCCTCCTCCTCCTCCGCTCCGCTCCGCCCGCTCAGGTTCTGAGGAGTAGAGAAGACGATGGGGGATCAACACCTGTAGCGGGTTGCAATACATTGATGAATAAAACAGCCCCTTTCTTTAAATCTACTGCCTTGTGCTGTTACTGCTTGGTACTACTAGATGTCCACTACAAACAAATCTGAGAAAAAAAGGTTTGAAACCCGACACCAGCTGTCTGCGCGGCCAGCTGCTGAGCGCGAGCGAGAGAGCAGAGCGGGAGAGGAGAGAAAAGCGACAGCATCGGTTGCAGGATGGACGGATAGAGAGACAGATGGTGATTTTTATAACCAAAAACAAAATGCCCAGATGACTTTACAGTGCGGACGAGGTGCGTGCGCTGATCTTTGCCGATCATGATTCAGAAGGAGACGATTTGCCCTCTGATGATGATCGTGCCAATGGCTCCGCCCACAACACAGAGGCGAATTGCTAATGAGCTACTGCAGTTCTGCTGAAGCAAAGTCCCAGAAAATGGCACAGGTTTTGTCATTTTGGCTAAAAACGGCATAATCATAATTTAAAGACCACTGAGAATGTTTAAAAAATACCTCAAAATATGTTCGGAGTGGGACTTCAAGCCTTATTTGTGGAGGGACTGTGGCTCAGGTGGTGGGAGTTTGTCCTGTAGTCAATGGGTTGCCAGTTCTAAATCCCGCTCCGTCCGTCTCGGTCGTTGTGTCCTTGGGCAAGACACTTCACCCTGTGGCGCCATTGTGTACGGCAGCCTCATTAGTGTCAGCATGTCCCAAGGCAGCTGTGGCTACAATGTAGCTTACCACCACTGTTAGTGTGTGAATGTGTGCATCAATGGGTGAATGACTGAATATAGTGTAAAGTGCTTTGTGGTCCTCTGACTGGAAAAGCGCTATACAAATGCAGGCCATTTATCCTTTTATTGAAAAGAAAGTAAAGCTGTTGTATGAATGAATTAAAGATACACAGTTTGTTTTATTCCAGTAAAGCTCAGATGCCTTAACTTTGCTCTTAAGGTAATTCTGACTTCAGTCACCAGAGGGAGCAGTTAGCTTTTAGTTCAATTCAGTTTATTTATATAGCGCCAATTTACAAAAAAATGTCATCTCAAGGTGCTTTACAAGAAAAGTCATTTCAATTCAATCATACAAACATTTCATTCGTTAAAAGTTTTCTATTTAAGGAATCCCAGCAGATGTCATGGAGTCATTGACTTGAGGTTTTGCTACATTGTTGCAGACTCCAACCTCAGCAATTCCTCATACTGAGCAAGCATGTAGCGACAGTGGAGAGGAAAAACTCCCCTTTAACAGGAAGAAACCTCCAACAGAACCAGGCTCAGTAGGAGCGGCCATCTGCCACGACCGTCTGGGGGTTTGAGAAGACAGAGCAGAAACACAGAAGGAACAGTTATTTGACATCATGACAGGATCCCCCCTCCAAGGTCAAAGGAAGAAACAACAAAGTGAAAGCAAAATGAGGAGCAGCAAAGGTTTTCTGTCAGGTATAGCTCAAACAAAGACAACACTGCTAAGGTGTAGCTTTTTAAAGTACTTGGTTTCCAGTTTGTGTATTACTCAGAGCCTTTTTGTGCTCATCAGTGATATTAAAGTAACTGTTAAATGCAAAATTAACAAGCTGAACATGCTGAATCACTGTTTAAAGAAGAAAAATAAACCAAAGATAAAAAGACATCCAGAGAAACGAAACAAACAGCTTTAGCTTCTATAAATATTCACCAAGGGTCGAAACCCTTAAGGAATGATGCAGCATGTGTGATACAGGATCATCGTGGTGCATGATGGGTGACATCATCACGGGTCTGCAGCGCAGAAGTTATCATGGTAACAGCTAGACACGGAGTACCATACAGCAAGGGTACACCCATCAGTGATGGAAACTGAACCATTGGCAGGACTGTTGGGTTATTCCCCTGCATATGGACCATAGAGGGGGAGGGGTTACCATAGTTGAGTGGTAACACAGGGGTGTTGGAGGTGGACCTGACTGAATGTGCAGGTAGCAACACCTGAACAAACTGCCCAGTTTCTGGGTCCAATAGCATCTTCCTCTGTGGTGCTGGGGGTGTGTTCATATAAAAGCAATGCTGACTGTTAGGGTCTAACATCAGGTGACAGGAAGATGGGATGCTAAGTAAGGCTCCAGTTGCTGCAGTAAAAACAAAGTCGCTCCCCACCTGTGCAGGTATGAAAGGCTGTAGGCTCCATGGAAACGGCTGTTGGATCTGTGGTGGTAGTTGTTGATCCTGTGATTCAGTTCTCCCAAAGCGTCTGTGGTCCTGATCTCCTGTGGTTTCAGTGCGATCCAACACATTTGAAGAGCTTTCTCTGAGTTTACCTTTTTTCTTCACGGTGCTTGACAACAGGTGATGAGTGGAAGGAAGTGAGGGATGCTGAAGGTGGGATGGCACACAGCTCAGAGGAGGGTAGATGAATCGTACACTTCTCAGATGAGGATGAACCTTGTAAAAATAGGGGTGAAGGTGCTGGATGGGGGCAAACTGAGAAGAGTCACACGGGGTAGAGGCATATACACAAGGTTGAGGTTGATGTGGGTGTTCTGGGCCAGACTCAGAGGACATCTGTTTCTGGAGACAGGGTTGTGAGCTCTGCCAGGGGGAGAGAGAGACTACAGCTCTCTCTGATTGGCTGAGCCCTGAAGGGTCGTTTTTGACAGTGGGTGTGTCCAAAGACTTGCCTGAAAAGGTGACATCATCCCCGTTATCGCTGTCAGTAATTGGCTCATTGTTTTTATACTCATTTTTAGTCAGACAACTACCAGAGTAGTCCTGTTTCCTGTTCTGTGATTTGCTAACGGACGCTGTAACCATGGCAACGTGATGTTTACCCTCCACAGCTGGCAGATGTGGGATGCTCTCCTCTCGGTCGATAACATTGCAGCTTGTTGTTTTCATGTTAAAATATTTGCTGTTGTTGTGTTTGATGAAACTCCTCACATCTCTCACCAGGTGAAGGGGAGTTTTAAACTCACCCGTTTCCTCCTTGTTTTTAGCCCCCTGCTGCTCTGCAGGTGGAGTAGGTACAGGTAATGTCTCATGTTTCTTCTTTAGGGTATTACCTGTGTCACCTCTATGCTCCACCTGCATTTTCTTGGACAGGATGTTCATTATGAGGCTTGAGGCCATTTTTGTTTTAGTTTCATCCAGAGAATTTGATTTCTTAAGGCATCTCCAACTTCTTTCAACCAGGGGCCCTGAAAGATCAAGAAACTGGATGAGAACTCAGTCTGACTCCAGACCAGATAGAACTGAAAACAGACGTCTGAACTGAGAAGTAAGAAGAAAGTCAATTTAATCTTGTTTATGTATTTAACACCAACTTTCAGCAAATGAAACTTTGAAACATTTCACAAGACACAGATCCTGTTTATATGTGATCTCTGCCGGCAGTTCTGGCTTTATCAGCATCATAACTTTTGATGGAAACCTAATTATCACCAATCATCCTCACCCACCTTTCTTATATTTTTTCTTAACATGTTCGATCCACAAACAGAAAAAACACTTTTTATAGTGCCTAAAATCATGGTCAATGAAAATATTTCTGAGTTATTCTGAATTACACAAATTGAACTTTTAGCTCATCCATCCATCCATCCATCCATCCATCCATCCATCCATCCATCCATCCATCCACATTTCAATGCAGTTGTAAAAAAAAAAACAGACATTCAAATAAATCAACAACATGAAAAAAGAAATGAAATATCAGCCATTCAACCATTCAAAGAAGCTCTTCTTGAGTCTGTTTTGCATTTAATAGATCTGGAACCCCCCACCACCACAGTCCAGGTTTTGAAATATTTACCCAAATGCTAAGTAGCTTATTATCTTTATTGTTGTACCTTCATTTGTAAGTCGATTTGGATAGACGGGTCTTCCAAAGCATTCACATATAAACTCATACTGTCCAAGGTGGGAGGGTCAAGAGGGACAAGATGTTCAGAATTATTACACTGAAGATCAAACTATATTTAATGAGAATCATGGTAATTTCACCCCCTGAGTGTGCCAGAAGAGACAATGGAGTATAGAGGACAGCACAGGTGGCATCTTGTTTTGCTTGCTCAACCCTTTCATGTTACGAGCAAAGAGGAACTTTCCTCTCCCCCAGCTTAAACCTGCAACCCCTACTACGTGTAGTAATGATCCTCCCGGCAGTTGTCCTTTGTTTGTGTTATCATGATGCTTGCCTCTGTCAGGGGTGGTCTTGTATTTTATGTTACTATGTTTTATGTGTTTATGTGTTTTTTTACCCATCTGCAAAGCAACTTTCCCTTGGGGACAATAAAGTACAAAGTCAAAGTCTACCGAGGAGTGCCACAGTCTCTTCGGTGCAGAATGTTAACCTCCACTAACCAACACAAATTAATGAGGAGGCTTTCTGCTTCCTGAATGCATTGTACTCAGATTCAAAAACACTTTCAGGTGTCTCTTTTCCATTATGAGTGGCGGTGGTTCTCCCCAGATGACAAAGTTGCCCAGTCCTACTGACGATTCCTTAATTTCCTAATAGTTATCAGTGTGTGCACGTTTAAAAATCCGGGTTCTGTAAGTTTGCTGTTCTGGAGCCCACAGGTGTATTTTTACTACAACAAAAAAAGATATCAATAATGACCTCAATGAACTTCTGCCGCCCATCAATTTTGAAAAGGTTGCAACGCCATTTTCTAAATAAGTGTTTGAAGTCTATCATTCTACAGAGAAAGAGAGGCTATTCACAGGTGGATTTATTGATAGATGCATTAAATATTACCTTTATTTGCCCCTGCAATATGGCCTTTGTAGACTCTGTAGCTGTCAGTTTCACCACTGGGTGTGGGATGCATGTGCAAGGATGCAGGCATGCTGTTTTGGCGTAGAATTGAATGTGGGTTGTAATGGCCTTCTGTAAATCCTCCCATCTCAGAAGGTTCATCCTTCATCATCACCTGCTCAGGTAAACAGACAGGAAGACAAATATGGTCAAGTAATAAAATAGAACAGCCATTAAGTATTTAGTTAATGGAGTTAAGAGTTTCTCCCATGTCAATGATTTTACTCATTAAACAAAAGGTTTCAACAAAAATGTGAGGAAAAGGTAAGGACACCCTCCACCCAAGTGTTGCCCCATTGGGCTAAAATAGCTTCAGTGAAAAGCTTCTTGTCTCCATCAACCATTTCTGACTTCATTCTCCTGACTTCCAGCAGGGAGATGTTTCAGGGCTTTCTTGCATGGTTAGCCTATTTCAAGTCACCCCACATAATCTCTGTGAGCTCAAGATCTGGAGTTTGACAACACCCAGGATTTTCCATTTCTTCATCCTCAGAAAATCCTCTGTAGAGTTGTTTTCGGTCATGTTCCAGGGTCCAATTCAGCTTCTTGACAGATGGTCTCAGATTTCCCTCAACCTCCCTCTGATAGACAGAAAGATTCATGATAGACTCTATGATGGTGAGCTGGTCAGGTCCTGCTGCAGTAAAGAATCTCCAGTCCATGACAACTCCACCTCCATGATTTACTGCTGGTATGAGGTTCTTATCCTGAAATTATCTATCTAGAACCCAAACATGTCCTTGGTTCTGGTGTCCAAATAACTCAGCTTAGACTCATTGATTCACAGAACATTATTTCAGATGTTGTGGACTTTCTCTACATTCTTTTTGACAAAGTTCAGTCTGACCTTCATGTTCTTAGGTTTCCTCCTTGCTCACCTCCCATGAAGTTAAACTGGTTCAGTCTCTCTCTCTGGACAGGCATGCATGTTCCTTCTGGAGGTCCTGTGATGACATTTTCAGGATTCAGGAGACCTCTTTAATCATCTTGTGATCTATTTTCAGCTCAAATTTGCTTAAACAGTTTCCTCCACCTGTAAACAATTTTTTTGTACAGTGAATGGCTGATTTTAGATTGTTCTGAGACCTCCTCAAATCCATGACCACACTCAGCTGCTTTAATCTCCTCATGTTGTCCATTTGAGATGATACACTGGTGTGATTTTAACTCTTTTAAGTGGGAATAAATGCATAAGTTTCCTAGTTTATTCTTCATAAAAGATAAAAAATGTTTGTAAAAAATATTTCCAAAGGAGTTTTCTTCAGTTTCTAATGTTTAATGATATAACTTGAACTATTCTCAATTATTAAAATGTATATTAAATATAAATATCTTTGAATGTGTTGAAAAAACATGCCTATAGTTAGAAGAGAGTATCCCACTTTTTCATAACGCTCTAACTATGACAGTTAACCAGGTAGAAATTAACCTGGAGTTTCTTCTAATTTTACCTGGTCAATCAGATTCTCCTTGTCCTTTCCCCTTAACAGAATCTGTTGCTTAGGAACCTTTTTTGGCTCCTTCTCTCGTTCTACCTGTTAGATAGGTAACAGACGAGAACACAACATCCGTCATAGCAAGCAACTCAAATGAATGTCTTAAAGTTAAGTTAGATTCTTTAAGACTCAACAATAAGCAAATTGATGCCAAGACAGGCAAGACAATTACATTTTATTCGCATAGCACATCTACAGCAACACGGCAATTCAAAGTGCAGATTTCACAACGCTAAACTACATCCCACTTTTAAAAATAGTAGAAAATGATCTTGCTAGATGGAAATCCCTACCCATACTTATTGGGAAGAGTTTCATCAATAAAAATTATAGTTTTGCCCAGAATCAACTACTTATTCTCAATGATCCCAAGTAAACCATCACTAGAATGGTTTAGATCTCTGGACTCCTCTGTCTCTAAATTTCTTTGGAAAGATAAACCCCCACGTATCAGCTTAAAAACACTGCAGAAGACCAAAGAAAAAGGAGGTCTAGATCTACCAAACTTCCATCATTATTTCTCAGCCAACAGGCTCCAATACATCTCAAGATGGTTAAAACATAGCTAACTAGACGAGTCCTGGATAGACGTAGAACAGACACTATGTAATAAGATAAAACTTTCAGACCTACCATTTATTAGCTCAAATATAAAACGACATGAATGCTTTAAAAGCATAAATATCAGCTCCTCTCTGACAGCATGGTGGGAGTTTCTAAAAATGACAAGAGTCCACAATAATCCCATGTAGACGTACACCCATCTGGAATAACCCCGACATCTTGTAAAAAAAATGTATGATAAGTTTTCCAGACTGGAGGTGCAATGGAATTGAATACCTGGAACATATATTTGAAGGAACAGACTTTATCCCATTTAATACATTAATTACACAATATGGAATTCTTAAAACAAATTCTTAGAATATCAACAAATTAAATCTATTTTTAAAGGTAAATTTAGGCTCAATACAGTTGAATTACAAATTCCAGCAAGAGTTTTAGATTTTCTTAATCTCAACCCCCCCAAATTGCTGTCTAAAATATACAAAACTTTATCTACATTAGATGAATCAATAGCCATCCCTATTTCAAAATGGGAGGTGGATTTATCAGCCAGCTTTGAGCAAATCGTCTGGTCTCAGATATGTTTAAGAACCTTTAAAATAACAAAAAAAATCCTAATTTGCAATTAATACAATACAAAATCCTTCATAGAGTACACTATACAGGTCCGCAGATGTTTAGGATGGGTTTTACGTCGTCTAATACCTGCTTACAATGCACAAGCAATATACCAGATACTTATGTTCATGCGCTTTGGTTCTGTCCACCTGTTCAGAGTTTCTGGTGCCAGATATGTAAGGACTTATCAAAGTGTCTGAAATGTAACATTCCACCATCTCCCTCAGTTTGCTTCCTGGGAAATTTAAATGATGTCACCATGGACACAAAGTCAGTTCTAATGGTTCACATTGCCTTATGCATTGCTAAGAAAACTATCCTCCTGAACTGGAAAAATAAAAAGGCTCTTAATATTAATCAGTCTAGAAATCTCTTGTTGGACCACATTGGCCTTGAGACGGCCTCTGGCTGTCATGGTCTTTGGATTTTTGTGCAGCAAGTTTAAGTTTTTACTTCCACTTTTCCCACGTTCCCCTTTTTTACCCCAAGGTGCCCTCTTGTGTTGCTCCTCCTGTTTGTGTCTTAAGTTAGTAGTTTTCCTTCAGTGTAATTATATTTTTGTATTCTGGCACTCCCTGGGTTCTGTAGATGTTTTTCACCTTTGTCTATGTTCACCTTCCCATTTGTGTTTCCTTTTATCTCTTTATTTAATTCCTCCTTCTGTTCTCCAGTGTGTCCTTACGTTTCCCTTAGTTTCTTAAGAATCCTTTCTAGTTTCTTTAGAGTCTTCTGTCTCCTAGCCATTCTACCTTCCATCCCAGCTGCTAATCACTTCCACCTGCTCACTCCCCGTCAGCTGCAACCGCTTCCCTTAATTAGTCCTGCTCCTTCTCTGTTCCACTCTTCACTCTCCTCCTCAGTATAAATTCGGTTCTCATTCAGTCACAACTCGCTGGTTCGTCGTCATCCTTTCCTGTTCGGTCCCTTGCTTCCCTGCCGTCTTTCTTCCCCGCCTGATTCCTGCCTTCCTTGTTGCCCGTCTGGTTCCTGTTTCCCCGTTTTGCTGCCTTTTGATCCTCCTGAGTTATGTAAGTTCCTTGTCCTTGTTTTCATTAAACCATTTTATTTTACGTTACTCTGCTGCATTTGGGTCCTTATAACCTTAAAACATGACACTGGCTCCATATCTGATCAATCTATTTGGGCTCCTTTGATCGGCTCCCTCACCTAGTAGGGGTGGGGGGCACTTGGTTTGGTTGTATGGGACATTATTGCTGATGTGGGGGTTTTTGGGGTTAGGGGCGCCTGGGTGAGGTCCTTGGAGGTGGGATCGCTAGGTGGATCGAGTGCTGGGTCTCATAGCCCCCGCCTGGGACGGGGCTTTGGTGGCCATGGTTGGTGACTCCTGGTGGCTGCATGCGGTGCCTTCGGGGGGTTGCACTGGCAGACATGGGTTATTGACCTGGTAGCCGTGCTGCTCTTGTGTTGGTCCAGGGTGGGCTTGGGTGCTCGGGGTTCTGGGGTACTGCGCCCCCTGGCCGGTGTGGGTGTCTCTATTGCCGGTATCTGTGTGTGGTGGTCAGCTGACCTGTGCCGCTCCATCATTGTACTACTCATGTAGGTCCTTCGGGTGTGGGCATGTCACTGGGGTACGGGGAGGGGTTTCCATCTCCGTTACCCCGTGGCTGCCTGGGTCCCAATTTTATTGTACACCTTAGACACCTCCTGGTTCTGGGGGCTGGTTGCTCTGCTGGGGTATCAGTACCTGGACCTGGGAGTATAGAGTGTGTATGGGGAATATGAGTAGATGTACAGCTTCCTTTCTTGTGTGTCTTGGTGTGCAAATGAGAATGTATGTGTGTAAGAGGGAGGGAACACATGACTGTCTGTGTGTACCTGTGTATCTGTCAGGTTGGGTCTTGGGCTGCCTTCTGGCCTGGCACATCTCAGGCCCCCCACCAAATGAGGGGCCTATATCCCCTCCATCACTCCCTGCTGATGCCTCTACCCGCCTGTGCGTTGGTGGGTCTCTGTGTCCGGGGCTTGGTGCTCGGGGGGGCATGCCGGTTCATCCCTGGTGCCTGCCTGGCCGGGCCTGGGTTTACCACGGTGTCTGTCGGATGCTGCGCTGGGGTGCCTCTTTGGGAGGGGCCAGTTTGGGCATTGTTTGGTGGTAGCTGTCGGGTGGTTTGGTGGGGGTCGGGCCTATTCAATTCAATTCAGTTTTTTTATATAGCGCCGATTCACAACAGATGTCATCTCAAGGCTCTTAACAAGAAGTAATTTCAATACATTTAAACAAACATTCCAATCAGTTAAAAAGTTTCCTATTTAAGGAATCCCAGCAGATTGCGTCAGTCATTGGCATGAGGTTGGGCAGACTTTCCAACCACAGCAATCCTTCAGCAATCCCTCATACTGAGCAAGCATGTAGCAATGGTGGAGAGGAAAAACTCCCCTTTAACAGGAAGAAACCTCCAACAGAACCAGGCTCAGTAGGAGAGGCCATCTGCCACGACCGTCTGGGGGTTTGAGAAGACAGAGCAGAAACACAGAAGGAACAGAAGATCTGATATAACAGAACTTTCTATGTTACAGAAAGTAAAAAGTTGATAACAGAACACAGTGGATGTTCAGATACTGGGAGCATCATCCCAGTTGATGCCCCCCGTCCAACAGGGCATTGCAGCCAAGCAGGATACCAGACCAGGTATATCTTCTATGGAGGGAAAACACTGAGAGAAAACAAAGTTAACAGTCGAAATAACAGAATGAACTGTAATACAACTGGAGAGTTGTAGTAGAAAAGGAAGTAGCAGAGTGAAGAAAATTGGTAAGTCTGTCCTCCAGCAGTCTAAGCCTATAGCAGCATAACTACAGAGATAGCTCAGGATGACCTTAGCCACTCTAACTATAAGCTTTATCAAAAAGGAAAGTTTTAAGCCTGGCCTTAAAAGTAAAGAGTGTCTGCCTCACGGACTAAAGCTGGGAGCTGGTTCCACAGGAGAGGAGCCTGATAACTAAAAGATCTGCCTCCTATTCTACTTTTAGGAATCCTAGGAACTACAAGTAAACCTGCAGTCTGAGAGCAAAGTGCTCTGTTAGGAACATATGGAACAATCAGATCTCTGATGTATGATGGAGGTTGATTATTAAGGGCTTTATATGGAAGAAGAAGGATCTTAAATTCTATTCTGGATTTAACAGGGAGCCAATGAAGGGAAGTTAAAACAGGAGAAATGTGATCTCTCTTTTTAATATTCATCAGAACTCTTGCTGCACCATTTTGGATCAACTGGAGGCTTTTAATGGCATTTTGTGGACTTCCTGATAGTAAAGAATTACAGTAGTCCAGCCTTGAGGTAACAAATGCATGGACTAGTTTCTCAGCATCACTCCTGGACAGGATGTTTCTAATTTTAGCAATATTCCGGAGGTGAAAGAAGGAAATCCTAGAAACCTGTTTAATATGGGATTTAAATGTCAAGTCTTGGTCAAAAATAACGCCGAGGTTCTTTACGTTATTACTGGGAGCCAATTTAATGCCATCCAGATGAAGTGATTGACTAATCAGTTTCTGTTTAAGAACTTCTGGTCCAAAGACAGCAACTGCTGTTTTGTCAGAATTTAAAAGCAAACAGTTTAGGGTCATCCATGTTTTTATGTCTTCCAGACATGCCTATAATCTACCTAACTGACTGGGTTCATCAGGATTTATGGATAAATATAGTTGTGTATCATCTGCATAGCTGTGGAAATTTATCCCATGCTGTCTAATGACTCTACCAATTGGAAGCATATATATGGTGAAAAGAATTGGTCCAAGCAGAGCACCCTATGGAACTCCACAAGTAACCCTTGAGAGTGAAGAAGATTTATCATTTAGATGAACAAACTGGAATCTGTCAGACAAATATGATTTAAACCAGCCTAGTGCTGTTCCTTTGATCCCTGCAACATGTTCAAGCCTTTCTAAGAGAATATTATGATCGACTGTGTCAAAAGCAGCACTGAGATCTAACAAAACCAGAACAGACACAAGTCCATTATCTGAGGCCATGAGAATATCATTAGTATCCTTCACCAGTGCTGTTTCAGTGCTATGATGAGCTCTAAAACCTGACTAAAACTCTTCAAACAGCTCGTTACTGTTTAGATGCTCACAGTCTTGATTAGCAACAATTTTCTCAAGGACTACGGATAAGAAAAGAAGGTTAGATATAGGTCTGTAATTCACTAAGTCATCTTGAGCAATGGAAGGTTTCTTGAGTAAAGGTTTAATTACAGCTATTTTAAATTTCCTGTGGTACGTATCCGTTTACTAAGGATAGATTCATCATATCCAAAATGGGGCCAGGAACCAAATGGAACACTTCCTTAAATAATTTGGTTGGGATTGGGTCCAACATACAAGTTGAAGGTTTAGATGAGGCTAATATTTTTGATAATTCCGAAAGCTCGACTGAATCAAAACAGCCTAAGCACAAATGAGGTTCTACAGTTCTTTCCGATGCTGCCTCATTTACTGAGGTAGAAGTAATCATGTTTGGGAGGATGCCAATGATTTTATTTTTAATAGAATTAATTTTATTTATGAAGAATCCCATAAAATTATCACTGCTAAGAGCTGGGGGAATAGTTGGCTCAACAGAGCTATGACTCTGTGTAAGTTTGGCAACTGTACTAAAAAGAAACCTAGGATTGTTTTTATTCGCCTCTATTAATGATGGAAAATATGCTGTTCTAGCTTGTCGAAAGGTCTTTTTATACAGCAGTAGACTGTTATTCTCTCTGTGAATCCTCTCAGCGTGTAGAGCGCCATTTTCTCTCCAACTTCCTAGTAGCTTGAAGCTTGATTGTCTGGAGTGCGCATGCATCGGCGTCCATCTCAAACGATAAACCTGCCAATTCCGGCTTCCTAATTAACACAGTTTAAACTGGTTTTAAATCCTTGCTTTTCATTTTATTCTTTATGACTAGTTTTAACTGTTTTTATCACCACTAAGTTTTAGCGACTTATTTCTTTTTATAGGGGCGTTTTTAATCAGAGCACGGACTCTATCATGGCTCAACTCACTTGTAGCTCCGGGTGTGAAGGCTGCGTCAACCTCACCAAGAAAATCATAGAATTGGAGCAGAGGATCTCTACTCTCCACCAAATCCAGGACCACGAGCGCAACGTGGACATCCTGTTCAGACGGACTTTCGCCGCCGCCACCAGTGCCCAGCTGGCCGACACAATTCCCTGCCAGCCCGGTGAAGCTGTGGAGGGGGAATCCATCGCTGGGTCTCCAGGCGGACTCGGACTGACCAACACCGGCGGCAGTATAACAACTGCGGCAGAGGAGGAGCGCTGGTTCCAGCTGGGGGCTAAACCAAAAGCCCCCATTAGCTCCACTCCGGTGCCCCAGGGTGCATGGCCACCGTTCTCCCCCTCCCGGCCTTCCGCTGTCTAACCGCTTCGGTGCCCTGGAGCACGACTTTCCTCCTCTGGCCGTCCCTCCGACCGCACCGAAGCCCAGCAGATCTGCAGGACCGCCGCCCATCCCCTCTCAGCAGCCGGAGCAGCAGTCGGATTCCGGTAGCCACCCACGTCGCGCCAAACCCAGGACTTCGGCCGGGATCCGCCAAGGAGTGCTCCATTTCACCCCGAATCCACGGAACGAGCCCTTGGCGCCCACTAAACATCGCTGCAGTCCTGGGGAAGCCAAGCCGCCCAACTTCCAGCAGGTCCTGGACAGCGAGGGATCCTCTGCTCACCATCAGCCTTCAGACCAGCCACCCACCACGCTCATCATTGGAGACTCAATAAGCCGGCCCATTAGGATGAGAGGAGCCGTTACTCTTTGTTTTCCGGGGGCTATGGTAAATGACATTTCTGAACAGGTCCTCAAAGCCACCCAACCGTGAGTAAAGTTATAATTCATGCTGGCTCCAACGACATCCGTAAACAGCAGTCTGAGCTCCTAAAGCGGGATTTTATTCATTTGTTTAACCTTTTAAAAGACAAACACCTATCTGTTTTTATCTCAGCCCCCACTCCCACCATCAGCAGAGGAATAGGCCGTTTCAGCAGGCTGCTTTCGCTGAACACCTGGCTTTCCACTGCCACCGTGATGCATAACATTGGTTTTATAGACTATTTTTATATTTTCTGGGGCAGGAGTCAACTGTTTGGGACGGACGGACTACATCTGAACAGACAAGGCACACGTATGCTGGCATTAAGCCTGGCATACGCTCGTCCACCCATGTCCACCACACTGTCTCCAGTTGCTCCTGCCCTCTCTGCCCCCTCAACCACATCCTGATGTCCAGCTTGTCCCTGCTCCTATAAACTCAGTCCTGATTTTTACAGTAACTCACATATCGGACTTGGACCCGATGCCCCACTTCTTTCATTCCTGTAATTATCAGCAGAGAGCGAACAAATAATCATAAAGTGAACAAATGCAACCCAAATAATCTTAAACAGTTGCTAAAAATCCCACCTCCAGTAAATCATACAGTCACTCCATCTCCAACCACTATTAATATGGTACTTTTAAATATTTGCTCTCTGCTGAATAAAACTTATAATAAATGATTTGATTTTAGACCATAAACTTCAAGGTTTATTTTTAACGGAAACATGGCTGAGTGCAGATGCTCCTGCTGTTCTTACAGATGCCTCCCCACGTAATTTTCATTTTTCTTATTCAACCAGGTGTAGCCAGAGGGGAGGTGGAACTGCTTTTATAAGTTCATTAACCCTTTCCGCCAAACCTGTTTTATTTGATAATTTTACCACTTTTGAATATACTGCCTCTGTTTTTAGCACTCCTCAGATTTTATGTGTGACAGTTTATAGGCCTCCTAAAAAGAGCGCACTTTTTATTCAAGAATTTTCAGAGTTTTTATCAATTTTGAACAACTCTTATGAACGAATAATTTTAGCTGGTGATTTTAATCTAGACCTGGATAACCTTTTAGATCCTTTATCAACAGAATTTTTAAATATTTTGAATTATATGGATTTTAGTCAGCATGTCATGCTGCCAACTCACAACAGAGGACACACCCTGGACTTGGTCATCACGTATGGCCTGTCCACTAGTGTGTGTCCTCTGTTGTTGACTTGGCTGTCCCTGACCACTACTGTGTGTTTTTTTTTAAATCACCTGTTTTACCCAAATAGAAACCTCTGTGAGAACTGTCAGGAAACGTCATCTAACCCCTGAAGTGGCTGCAGGTTTTCTTGAAGTTTTTAATAAGTTTCCTCCTGTACCTTTATGTGCCCCCTGTGATTTTATCGTGAATGATTTTAACAGTAGGCTTCAATCCGCTCTCGACCTGCTGACTCCACTAAAAGTTGTAAAAACTTATTCAAAACATACTATACCATGGAGAAATGAAAACCTTAAGAAATTAAAGAGGAGCTGCAGGGTGGCAGAAAGGAAATGGAGGAAAAACAAAGTCACAATAAATCATCAGATATACATAGAACATCTCAAATCATACAATAACACTGTAAGAAATTCCAGAAATGCATACTTCTCCAGAATCATCTCAGAACATGAAAATAATCCCAAAATTCTGTTTTCCACCATTGACAACATTCTTAATCATACCTCTACTGCACTTCAGAAAACCCCCTCAAACGCTCTTTGTGAGGAGTTCGCAGAACACTTCAGAGGAAAGGTAGACACCATCAGATGTAAGATTTTATCTTCTCAGAGTAACATGGTTTTAGACAAATCTGAGTGTGTCTCTCTACCAGAGGAAACGCTGGACAGTTTTGTCCTGGTGGAAGCTGGGACCCTTGATAAAGTTTTCTCTTCAGTGAGGCCCACTACAAGTGCCCTGGACCCGATTCCCACCCGGTTTTTAAAGACGAGATTTTAACCATGATGAATTGTTCCCTTCAGACGGGGGTCTTTCCTGCCGCCTTTAAAGGGGCGGTAGTGAGGCCCCTGCTGAAGAAGAGCAATTTAGATATTAATGATTTAAACAACTTCCGACCGGTATCTAACTTACCATTTTTAGGCAAAGTTTTAGAAAAACTTGTTTTAAATCAACTTAATGATTTTATTAACGCTCATAATGTCCTATAGAAATTTCAGTCTGGTTTTAGGGTGAACCACAGCACAGAGACAGCTCTTAATTTTTTTAATGATTTTAGATTAGACTATGATGCACAGAGTGTGACAGTGTTGGTTCTACTAGATCTAAGCGCTGCCTTCGATACAGTAGACCACACTATTCTTTTAACCCGTTTAAAACAGATTGGCTTCTCTGGTGCTGTTCATAAATGGTTCACATCCTATCTCACAGACAGGACTTTTATGATAAGTTTAGATACCTGCTCCTCTAGGGTCCATAGGATTACATGTGGTGTGCCCCAGGGTTCGATTTTAGGCCCAGTGCTTTTTAACCTTTATATGCTCCCTCTTGGCAGTGTCATCAGAAGACATGGAGTTAACTTTCACAGTTATGCTGATGATACACAGTTATACATCTCCATGCCTCCTGATGACACACGGCCAATGGATGCACTTTTTAACTGCATTTTAGACATTAAATTTTGGATGGCAGAAAACTTTCTCCAACTCAACCAGGACAAAACTGAAGTTTTAGTCATCGGTCCTGAGGCTCAGAGAGAGAAACTTTTACCAAAACTACAATCACTGTCTTTTAATCCTTCTCTACAAGTGAAGAACCTGGACGTGATTTTTGACTCTGAACTGACTTTTATTCCTCACATAAAAAATATTACTAAAATAGTTTTTTTTTTTTTTTTTTTTTTTACGTGTCCTGTTTGGCAGTGTGGAGCTCAGAATTGGTGTCTGGGTACCAAGTAGAAGCCCAACAGATTTACTTTCAAAAGCGGAGCAGTACAGCTTTTGCTTTAGTACTCCACTTGATTTATGTGTGAAAAATCTTTATTATGAATTGTTGGGGTTTTTATTTCCTGATGTTATGGACATGGAGACGGAAAATTAAGGAGAAGAAAGAAGGAAGATGAAGAAGAGAGGTAGGAAACAAAATGTCATGAGAGAGGGTGAGTTGAAAATACAAGAGAGGAAGGGGAACATAGAAAACACAGGAAGACATTGAAGTCTGCCTCCATACCCACAGGACGGCAGAGAGAGGGGGAAAAACTAAAAAAACTCCTTTGCTCCTCTCTTGGGGGATGCGGTCGGCCCCGCCCGGGTCCTAAAATAGCTTTTTATCCATTAAAGAACATCGCCAGAGTCCGCCCCATTCTCTCTCAGGTCAACATGGAGACACTGATGCTTTTATCACCAGTAGGATTGATTACTGTAATGCCCTGCTTTCTGGTCTTCCCAAAAAGTATATCTCAGGTTTACAGCTTTTACAAAATTCAGCAGCACGTGTCCTGACTAAGACCAGGAGGCGGGAGCACATTACAACCGTCTTAAAATCACTGCATTGGCTCCCCGTATGTTTTAGAATCGATTTTAAGATTCTTTTAATAATTTGTAAGTGTCTTAATGGTCTTGGGCCTTCTTATCTTTTGGAATTGCTTTTACCATATGAACCTTCGCGGTCTCTGCGCTCCTCTGGCAGCCTTCTCCTTGTCACCCCTAAAGTCAGGACACACAAGCGTGGCGAGGCGTCTTTCTGTTATTATGGCCCCCACCTCTGGAACAGGCTGCTGGAGAACCTCAGAGAACGTTCATGTTTTTAAGAGCAGGCTCAAGACTCACCTTTTTAATATAGCTTTTAACTGATTATTATTTATTAAATCTGTTTAATTACTCTGCATGTTTTGATTGAATTTCTTTTTAGCTTTTAGCTGGCTATTTATCAAATATTGTTGATCTGTGGGTCATTTTAATCTGTAAAGCACTTTGAGAAACTTTGTTGTGGTTTGAAAAGCGCTTTATAAATAAAGTTTGATTTGATTAGTATTCTGCTTTAAAGTATGCAACTCTGTGTTAAACCAAGGAGTCAGCCTCCTATGGTTAGCCACTTTCTTTTTCATGGGGGCCACACTATCTAATGTCAAACGCAATGAGGACTGTTGAGTCTATGGCCTTTCACTGAACGAACTGCATCTCCCAGCATCCGTTGCGCTGCCCTCAACCCATTCTCATTGGTCTGTGGCCAGTGAAGACATCACAGAGTTGATAAAGGGCAGCGCGAAGATTGAAATCTTCGTCTTTTGGTTCCCCAGCGGTGCCGCAAGGAGACGCTTTAATCCAATGCTAGCATTTTCCCCTTTTCCGTTCAAACCTGCTGGACCAGGAAGAACTTCCCTTTTTAAACTTCGAAGTAAACCGGCCGAGCAAACAGACTCTCCTGTACGGGCAACCAGGGAGTCCGCTGGGCATCTGAGCTCTATTTAAACCGGCCCTAAGTCCCTCAGCACCTAAAGTCGTACGTCCGCTTTCCGACCACAGTTTTGCGCAAACCGCTCCCTTTAAACTGGACACTTTCTACGTTCTTCGTCGTGGACTGTGGAGAGCTGCCCCCACCAAGTAGGATTAAACTTATTTATATCTTCTGGGTCTGGGTAGAGGAGAAGGTCTTAACGGTTAATATCCGTTTTCTGTTGGTTAAAATAAGTCTGTCAACTTGTTAACCACTGTTATTCTTGGTCGTCTGTCGCTGTACACTGACCCTGAATGAGCATGCTTTTTGTGTTTTATTATTTGACTTTGGTTGCAACCAGAAGCAGTATATTATATTGTATTATTTCCTTGTTTGTTCATTGTCCGCTGCGGTCGGCGCGTGTCTGTTTACACAGGTCGCGTGGACTCAGTAGATCTCCTTTCTCCGTCGCCCCTGTTTCCTTTGTCCAAGCCACCATTGCTAATGAAACTAGCCTTTGTTGAATCGCCACGCGGTCTTCCTTTGACTTCCTATGTGAACCGATCGCGCCAATTGATAAGGCTTGAGTTATTTATCGCATTGAGGGGGTGAGCTGAACCCTCCCCCCCCGTCATTTGCTCGCTGTCTCCCACACACACGCCCCCTTCCCCCGACGTTAACTTTGTTCTATATTTTTGCATGCGTTAGAATAGATGGAAAATATGAATGAAATGTAATCTGTAAAGTTGACCTATTTCATTAATAAATTCCCTTAAGTAACGAGAAGTTTCCTGTGCTATTTCAGTGTGTGCTGTGAAGTTTGTTTTAACCCCGCGGACGAACTCTACGTCTTTTCAGAGAGTGACTGTCTGGTTAATTAAATTTATCTCATTTATGAGATTAGTGCCCCTATATGTTTACTAAACAGGTTAAACTCGAACGTTATCAATAATTATATTAAATTATTGATTATAATTATTGATGCTCAGAAAACCAGACAACTTTTTATTATTAATAGTTACAACAAGGATGTAACGCTGTGGATTTCGGAAGGGTTAGAGATAGAATTGCTGCCATCCACTGTGTTACTCTGAGACACTGAGGAAAGTAAGAATGGAACAGATTCTTTAAAAATTGTTACAGCATTGTCTGATAAAGCTCTACTATAATGACATTTTCTTTCAGATTTAAGATGGTCAGTTAAAGTAAATTCAAAAGTTATCAAGAAGTGGTCAGACAGGACCGGGTTATGTGGGTGGACTGTTATTTCCTCACACTCAATACCGTATGTCAGTACAAGGTCCAAAGTGTGTTTGCCCGAGTGGGTCCATCCCTGTACTTTTTGAGTAAAGCCAATTGAGTCTAAAATAGCATTAAAGGCTGCATTTAGGCTGTCACTTTCAGTATCCACATGAATATTGAAGTCCCCCAATATAATAACCCTATCAGTATTTAATACAAAATCAGATAAAAAATTTGAGATATGATCCAAGAATTGAGAGTAAGGGCCTGGTGGACGATACAAAACCACAAACAAAAATGGTCTTAATGTTTTGCAACTTGAAAGAGGAAAATTAAGGGTTAGATGTTCAAAAGAACTGTAGCTGGGCCATTCCAAAGTATAGGCCTAATTGCAAGGACAATAACCTGCAAAATCAATCTTCATGGAGAAAGTCCTTCTGCTCAACTTAACATCTTTAAAGAGCCAGGAGTGTAGTTTCATGAAAGCCAGGATAAATCTGTCAATGGTAAACTACTAAATTTTGATCAAAGTTGAGTTGATGGCAAATATAACGTATGTAACATGGACGGAAAAACTATCAGAATTCTAGCAGAAAGAGTACTTAAGCTAATTCAGTTCAATAAAATTCTGGTTGTATTCCATTTCATGTCTAAATTTGTTCCTAATTTGGTACAGTAATAAGTCATAAGTTGTATATCGTTCACAAAACTGGTAATAGGACTTCCATACATGCAGGGTGGCCATATATTTTTTTCTGTCCTATAAACTTGATGGTGAATATTTGCTTTAGTATGATAATAAAGTGAGAGCCAGCAACATACTAACAAGTACCAGTTTTTTATTAATTTGCTCAGTGCAAAAGCCAAGGGAACTCAAGTGTGCACAGTTATAACGTGCGTAACGTGGACGGAATAAAAAGGAACAATCCTTCAAAATTGCATCTTTAACAAAAAATAATACAATTTCATGAAAACTTGCATATTCAGAACATGTTCATAACACAGTAAATAATGACAATCAGCATGAAATTTGATATCAAATTTTAAGATCATAAATGAAACGTGTGATAAAATTAGTAATTCTGCTGAATAGAGAACATATGTCTTTCAGCAAAGTAACCTTCAATATGTGTTAAAAGTAAATGACAATTGACGAGAAGTAAATGGCAGGCATTTGAGGCAGATTTTGTCAGCTAAGCAGCAATTGGGTGAACCTGACATCTGCCTGGTGACAATCATGGCAGTCGGTTTAACCTACTGTGATCGTGTGCTGCTGTCCTGGAATACTGAAACGACTTCAAACAAGTCAGCAACTTTGAATGGGTTATGTCCTGTAATGGTAACAGGTCCATAAAAGATCCACATAGGATGAACACATTCAATGTCATCTCTCCTCGGCCATGAGAAGGAGTTGCATGCTGGGTCTTTGTGTAGGAACTTCACATGAGGGACGTCAAGACCTTCACAGAGACAGTGATCTACTACCCTTCCTATGCAATAGGCACGGTCATAAAACACAGCGTAATAGTCGTCCTTCTTGAAGACTGAACCTGAATGACACAGAGCAGGATAACAGAAAAAATAAAGTTTTTGCAATTATATGAGAAACCGTAAACATAAGGGGTTGTAATTTCACTACAGCTGTACTGCTGCTTTGTGCCTCGCTGCTGTATGCCTGCCTTCTCTCCACATGTGGGTCGGTTGTGTGTACCTCTGGCTGTAGGACTGGACTTCTGAAAAATGATATCAGGAAATGTAAAATAAAGACAGAGAAATCTCTGCTTACATTTTTCAAGTGAATTTTTTAGCATTTCATGGGATTCCAGATGAAGCTACAATATGGACAATTACCTGAGATTCACTTTTCAGCTGTGTTTGTGAACAGCCAGCAACAGCACCAGGGTCAGTCTCATGTATGTTTGTTGTGGCATGTTGATCCTTAAAGTGATGTATATAACTTTATTACAGGCTCTAGACCCAATAGCAAGACATAACATCGTAGAAAAACAGATGTGAACACATACAAAAATACTCTTATTAATGAGTCTTAAAAGGCACCCATACCAATGTTTCCAAAATGTGATCACTGATGTGAAAGCCTAACTGTTCTTTTGATTAGCAACTGTACAATATTAATAGCATGAGTCTCAGCGTGATTGAATACAGATAAATATAAAAAATTTTAGCAACTGAAAAATCATATTAAAATGTTTTTGAGCATTTAGTATCTGTACTCACCTCATGACCACTTTCTAAGTCTTTGAGATCATTCACTAGATCACCCATTTCTGCAAGATCAGCTATATCAGAGTCTAGGCTTGGACACAATGCTGGATTTCAAAGAAATGCATGTTAAAATAACATAAATATAGCATAAATTGCAATTAAAATGCATCAAATTAAAATTTTCATTAGTTTTAAACCCAATCATCTACTTTCTCTTTGATTTTGATATACAGTGTGGTACCATATTTCAAGAGAAGCTGACATGGCTTTCACCTCACCTGATACACCGGAAATGTCCAGGGATGCATCCGGCTGTTTATTCAGCTTGATAACCCTCTCAGCCCAGGGCCCTGTGTATGTGTTGTTGGCACATTCTCCTATGCCATCTTCACATGCACTGCAGAAGCAGGACAACCTGCAAGTCTGGACCCTGTACGGCTCACGACCATGGGCAGCATGAATTTTTCTTGTCCCTTGAACAGTCCCAACACCAATACGGTCTTGACACTCACGAACAACTTGCTCCAAGGGCACAAAGTAAAAACTTCGCCTGGAATGATTGCACAGACCAGACTCCAGAACAGCAGGGTTAGTTAGTTCTTTCTCACAAAATCTAAAGAAAGATTCTGGAGAATTGATGATTTCATCACTAGCCTTGACAGTACGAGCTGCTGCAGATTTCACTACACCTCCTTCCCCATCACATGGAGACTTGCCATGTCGAGAACCAAAAAAATGTCTCTCCACAGCCAAATGTAGATCTTGATGACCAAAGGAAATGTCAACAAAGGGAGTTTTAGATTTGTACTGGCCACTACATCCATCCGTGAACTGAATCATCCTGAAAAATGCCAGTTGGGGAACTTCTTTCAGGTGACCAGTGACAGTATTAACGAATACTGCAACAGCATGGGAATCATGCCTGACATCATTTAACACAATAATCACAGAATCTCGTACAGGCTCTGGATCACCACAAGAGTAGAAACAGACCATTGGGTGAATTGTAACCTGGACTTTAGCCCAATGGGCACTCTGTACCTCGTTCTGAAAAAGGCATGTGTAATTTTCAGCAAAGTCCATAATACAGACAACTGAATCTTTAGGGGGGTTCTTTACTATTTCCCAGAACTTCTGTTGCTGCCATCTAGCTTGAAAAAGATGGTTGGGTAAGATCTTCAGCTCACTTTTCATCTCCCGAATCAATTCTTTAAGTTGGCCAGACCTGGGTAGTAGGGCCTTCCTGAGATTGCAATGCATTGTGATATTTCCCCAGACCTGCCAGGAGACTTCATTTTATGCAGCTCCATTTAGTGGTTGCAGATTTGCTCCTATAGCATCAACACCGCATTTCTGACATTTTCGGTCGATGCACAGTATCTTTCTAGCATCATCTGAAGTTGGGCAGACAGTGATGTCACTTCCATGGTATCGATCTTTGATTTTGCAGTCCAGATTTATCGCTTGGACAACCTGGTTTATCACCTTTATCTTCAAGTCCATATTCTCACAATATTCACAGAGACATTGATTCAAATGGGCCTTCACATAGGGCAAAATGTGGCTTGGTCGGAGAGTGCAGAACTTTCTGAAGCACAACTTCATGTTGGGGTTCTCCTTTTGCCAGGCAGAGTATGTGGACTTCATACTTTTCCACAGGATTTGCTTCTGTAAGCCAGTTCGTTTGCGGACTGTTTTCTTGTGAGGCAGTGTGGTCGAAACGTCGGGTCTTCTAAAAAAATCTTGTACAGAAAGCCTGACTGCATCATTTACTGCATCACACCTTTTTTTTACGTTGTTATGGATCATGCCCTGCTTTTCTCAAGCGGTCATATTTCCGAATTATCTTCTGTGGTATTCCTAACTTTCTGCTAGAGGCATCTCTGACTTGCTTACTGGCAGATCCAAGGAGAGCAACAAGACTGGCATTAAACATCCTTCTATTGGCTGAGGACATGTGTTTGCAAGTTTGCTTCACATATCCTAAAACAGACTCCACATCCTTGTCTTCATGGCCAAGCATCACGTCATGAAGAGCCGTTTTTTTTGCGGACTTGCAGAGGCAACTAAGCCAGCTACTATAGTACCATATATCTGTGGACTTTTTGGCATTAGCCTTTTTATCCTCCAAGTTGCTTTCCTTCTACCAAAGTCAGTTTTGTACCCAGAAGACAAAATGGGGATTTAATGATAGGCTCTGCTGAATTGGATTCGAGAAATACAAGACTGTGGTGAAAATCCTATTTAAATGAATTTATTTTTTGGGCGGCGAGGGGGCACTTGAAACATTTTGTGCCCAGGGGCCTCTGCTACAAACGAACCGGAGTCCTGCTCCGTGGAGTAAACTCGCGCAACGCTTGGGGCCAATATAATTTGGACATGATGAAGGTAGGCTACACTGGTTAGAAGCTTAATTTTAACCAAAAGCATGTTTAAATAGCTTTATTTTGTGTGCTGAACATTGGACAGTAAAACAACATCACAAGAACGTTATTGATTTCCAACCGTCTAAATCAGCAGAATTTAGCAGATCAACCCGATAGTAACCTGCCTTGGTAATGTTAGCAAAATGTGCACTGTCATGTTGACTTAAACTAACAGTCAGTGAGGCAAAATAACTCGGGAGGCAACGTTCGAACTAGGACAGATTGATTTTTTCTGCCTAATTTACGAACATTCGTTCAGAATCGGTCAAACTATATCCAGCCACTATTAAAGTGCGATCTGTCGTGATGAACACGGTACTGCTATTGACACGAACACACAAACATTCATCTGATTTTCATGCTCATCTATACGTAATCACTTCAATAATCGTAATTAATGTTTACTTTGATAAAGTTTACCACGCTCGTAACATATTAATGTTCGTAAACTTTTGGACAGAAGCGACAAACTTACCCACATTGTTGAAATCAGTAAGATCCTGTCAATCTTCCTCCCACACAGAACGACAGTGACTCGACGATCTTGTTTGGAAGATGAAAGCTCTCGAGCCATCAGGAGATGGAACGTCAGCTTCAGAATAAAAATGTTCGAACGTTATGATTTTTGGACCGAAATCCTCACCCCTGTTTTCTCCCGATGTATTGCCCATTTAGGATTTTGCAACTTATATGAGACTTAAGCCCACAAAATATTTTTTTATCGTTTTACTCCTGATAGAATTACATTGGAAAATTATATCTCAGTTTCCTTTAGAATAATAGTTTAACACTCGTAACTCCTTTGACAGAAGTGGTTGCGAACGTTAGTAAATGTTTCCCTTGAGTCGTAGTGGATTAAGGGAATTATACTTTCAGGTATAATAGTAGTGTTTTGTAGTAAAAGCACCCAAAAAAATGTTATGCCTCAAAATTCAGACTTTTAAGAAAGAAAACAAAAGTAATGTCTAAGGAAAAAACTTGATGCACTGAATGTCCCACTCGGACACCCGCCATTTCTGGGGACGGAAACAAAATAAAGTCTTATTACACGATAATACCAAAGCTTAGTGGGACATAATTAACTGTATTATTTCTTACATTTATCTTAAACAAAATGATGAACAACAAGTTGTACAAATGACATTGACTGGGCATTTGAGGGTCTATATTGTTCATTACACCCCTCAGGACAGAAACTATGGATGTGCCTACCTATCAATTGGTCTGGTAAATCAGAACGAAAAATGGTTGCAACTCCTCCTCCTCTCCCAGTACTTCTAGGAATGTGAAAATTTAAATGACTGGAAGGAGTTGACTCATTTAAACTGACATAATCCTCCTGCTGCAGCCAGGTTTCTGTGAGACAAAACATATTCATTTGATTATCACAAATCAAGTCATTTACTAACAAAGTCTTTGAGGAGAGAGATCTTATGTTTAATAAACCACATTTAATAGATTTATTTTTATGTTCAGTCAAAATTGTATTTATCTTTATGAGATTTCTATAATTTGCTTTTTTTGGCTTAACTTTTAATCCATTTAATTTTGGCCGTGGGCAAGACACTGTTTCTATAGGGTAATGGGTGGGTAACAGTACAGAAGCAGCAGAGAGGTGGGTTAAACTACGACTCTGCTTCCTGGTCTGGACCCTGTGTTGTCAGTGTTTTGGAGGACTAATAAATTCGGCCATATTCCTAGAAAGAAGAGCTGCTCCATCCAAAGTGGGATGGATCTGGATCAGACCAGGTTTTCCCCAAAAAGTTCGCCAGTTATCAATGTAGCCCACATCGTTTGCAGGACACCACCCAGACAACCATTGATGGTATGACAGCATGCGGCTAAACATGTCGTCACTGGTCCGATCAGGCAGGGGACCAGAAAAGATTACAGAGTCTGACACTGTTTTAGCAAACTTACACACCGAAGCAACACTAATTTTTGTGACCTCCGATTGGCGTAACCGGGTGTCATTACCGCCAGCATGAATAACAAGCTCACTGTATTTACGCTTATCTTTAGCCAGCAGTTTCAGGTAGGATTTGATGTCGCCCGTTCTGGCCCCTGGCAAGCATTTGACTGTGGTCAATGGTGTCTCTAATGCCACGTTTCTGACTATGGAGCTGCCAATTACCAGGGTCGGCTTCTCAGCGGGTGTGTCGCCGAGCGGGGAAAATCTGTTAGAAACGTGGACCGGTTGGTGGTGGCCCGGGGGCTGGGTCCTAGAACTATGCTTCCTACGTACAGTCACCCAGCCGGCCTGAGGTCCCGGCTGCGTGGGCTCTACCGGAGGACAGCTAGGGGGTTCTATCCTTGTTGTCTCCACTATCCTTGTCTACTGTCTCCACTTGGTCTCTTGTTCTGTATGTTTCATGCTTGGTCAGTTCATTGGTGGGTTTGGTTGACCTTGCTTGGATGCTTGGTCTTGGTGCTCTGCGGTGTGCGGGAGTGAGATTCGAGAGCTGGTTAAGCTCAGTGTCCGGGTGCTGGCTGGTCTCGGCCTGGAGATGCCGTCCATCTGCTGGGGCTATTGACATGGGGCGGGGGAGCCGTTGGGATCTCGGCTGTGGGAACTGGTCTGGGGTGGTCTGCCTGGGGCTCCTGTGCTCTGGGGGTCCTTTGGGTTACTATGGCTTCGTGTCTGCGATGATTCCTTGAATGCGCATTGGTGGCTCCTCACACCAGCTATTGAACACTCATATGGAGAAACCTAATATGCACCAGCATGATCATACATACACACACACAGGTGTGGGGATTCCCGTGTTTACAGTTACATTCTTATGCTGAGGTTATCATTACTAGATCTTGATTAATCGGTACCATGAGCTTTTCAGTGATGCTGTTATTGTATTCATATACAAGAGCGTCAGTTTGTTTTATTGGGGACGATAACCATAAACTTGAGTGTGGTTTAAAGATTGCTGCGGACAACTATTATTAATTATTCATTTATAATTATTCATCCGTTTCCCATTTCATTACAACATGCACTGCAGTGTATGAACAGGAGTTGAAAATGTTATCTTGATTCAAATGATAAAACTTGAAAGCCAAAGCTTATGTGTTTTGTTTTACAAACGCCACTGAAAACCATCATAGGCTGTTGGCTTCCAAGAATCATTAAAATCCACATCGTAGCACAAAGAACAATGTTGGCTATATAGGCTACTAGCCCTTTGTGAAACAATAAAAAGTATTCCCTTTGCAAACCCAAGCCGTTCTGTGTGGAGAAACTTCAACTTTAACTAACAGTCTAGAGTCCTGCAACAGGGTGGGTACCTGCTTAAAGTTGTTTATAGGGGGCACGGTGGCGCAGCTGTTAGAGCAGCTCACCTCACAGCTAGAAGGTCCGGGGACGCTGTGGGTGCTGAGGGTGTGTTTGTTCCCCTTCATCATCGGCACCCACACCCTGGGTGAGGTTGGCGAAAGGGCCTTTCTGTGTGGAGTTATACATGAGTTTCATAGAAAAAAAATTCACTTTGAATTTTTTTCCCACTTTCAATACAAAAATTTTCACTAGATTTATTTCAGATTCAAAATTAATATTTTCAGTTACAATAATATTTTTCAATGCCAATTTTTATTTTCAGTTTCATTTCAAGGTGATACTGTTCTGATCCCATAGTTCCCCTCTCTTCCTCTACTTTCTTTCTTTCCGTTTATTTTCTGTCTGTGTCCCGGGCGCATCGGAAAGAAAAACAGTAATTTCTAATAAAGATTTCTTACACATATATATCAAGCGGAGTACTGTAGCAACGGATGAGCGCAGGCTTGAACTGGCAACCCACCGGTTACAAGACAAACTCCTTACTCCTGAGCGATGGATGGATGGATGGATACAACATGAGGAAGACTTTTCTAAAAGCATGTCACTGAACTAGTCCCTGTACATATTTGGTCATTAATAACTTATTTTACAATATTTCCTCTGTGATTGATGGATAATGACAAGAACAGCAGAAACCCTTATGGTTTTGTACTCTATATTTTGGGGTTTTCTGTTGTTTTTGGTTTATTGTTGTTTTTAATCTGTTTTTCCTACCATGTGAAACACTTTGGTCGGCGATAGCTGTTGCAAATGTGCTACAGTATATAAATGAATTTGACATATTGACCCATTTGTTATTCAGTTCTTTTAAGCAGATTTTTGTTTGAATCATTTCTGGGACAAGCATCATCTGCAGACAGAATGAAAGAATCAACATTTTCAGTAATTCAGCTTCCTTTCTTGCTCAAGCAGTCAGGTCAGTCTGGGAAGGTAAATAACTCACCTGTGTTTCTCCGTTCCCACACTCTAACCCACTCTCAGACTCTTCACTGTCTGATTGGAGGATAACAGAGGGAGAGAAGTGGAGAGACAGATCCTCCTCTGACCATTCACTGATATTTCCATCATCCTCTTCCTCTTCATTCCTGGTGAAGATGTCGAGGTACTCTACCTCAGTCTCACTTCTACAGGTGACCTCAAAGCTCTTATCTGCAGGAAGTGGAGAACATGTTGGAAGTATCTGGGAGTTAGAGCTGTGTTGAGGCGGCAGGTGGGAGCCATGTCCATTGAGGGACACGTCCTTTCTTCCTCCTCTTTTTCCCTCCAACGGGACGCTCATTGTTTGTTTCGGCTGTTTGTTTCTGTGGAGTAAAAAGAAGAAAAAAACTTCTGATTGTGTCAATATTACTGAGGTCTGACTGAGCAAAGAGCCAATAGTCAGTGATGGGAGTCACTGAGATGTTAGATGACTCATTTATGAATGAATGAACGAATTAGTTTTGACCTAAAAACATCTTTAAACTGAAAAATATATAAACATATAGTCCAACGTGAAAGAAATATGATCATATTCGGTTTGAAAAGGAGGAAGAAACCAAAGGTTATAAAACCTGACACCTATTGACCCTCCATTAGTATCCATGATGTATCCATATACTAGATTTCTACCAATAATTTATCTTGGAGGCCATAATTATCTAATTTTCATTATCTGCAAGGTCACCTGTGTAATTAATTTGTTGTTGCGCAGTCCAACCATCTTTGTTCATATTTACTGTTTGTTCCATGGATTCACTCCAAAGGCTGCTCTACATTGTTAGTCTCGCTTTAAGTAAAAAAAAAAATTTATGTCACATGATCTGGTATGGGTTATAAAAATCATCAGTCACATGACTTTACATCAGTTTTCTTTAATTTTTTCAGAGTTTTTATAGTTTCAGTTTTTTTGGTTTTGGTTTCTGCAGCTCAATTGAACAAAGTTATGAAACTTAAACCTTATACCCCTTAGTTTACTGTTTAATTAAGATAAAACAGAGTTAAACATTAATGATTCTACCCATCAGATCTGTTGACCGATTCAATATTTACCTTAAATCGGATCTAGAGTTCAGCACAGAACCAGGCCAGAATCGTCTCGTTATGGTTCAGGATCCAGCAGAGTCCAGTTTCAGGTCCTGATTATATTATTAAAGGAATATGTCAAACATTTGAGACTCCCACAGCAGCTGGGCTGCAAAGTTGTGTGGATCCAGTTCTGGGGCGATCGACTGCAACTCCCTGCAGGAGAGAGAGCAGATGGTGAAGAGAGCTTCAGATAAACGGGGAGAGAGAGAGAGGTGGTGTCGATGTGCAGCTTTCTATTTGTGGAGATGACTGACAGGAGAGCCTGCAGCTCTCTCTCTCTCTTTCCTGCAGCAAGTCGATCGCCCTCTGACTCCCAGAAGAAATAAACCGGGACACTGGGCCACTGAGACACAGAACCTGATGACTGCCAGTTAAATTGGGGCTCAGTGGATGAGAAGCACAGCTAGAACAGCAGAGATGCAACCAGAACATATCCACTAAGAAACAAGTTTAACCTGCAAGGAAGGTCCGAACATGATCACGTTATTTAGAAGCTCTTTACATTATATTTTAATTACCTGAATCACTCAGTGGACGGACACATTTTATTTCACTGATTTGTTCTGCAGAGAGGAAGTTCTCCCTCCTAACCAGGTGGTGGCGGTAGTGCGTCAATTTCTTCCTTGCCAAGATAGAAATAAACAGCAGCAGAAGAAGAATCGTTACTTCCTCTGCCACATCGAGAGCTGCAGCCGTCCCTGCTGCTGCTGCTGCTGGGTTGTTCTGGTTCTGGTTCTGTGGGCGGTCCGGGTCGGATGCCTGGTTTCCAGTTCTCAGGCCTGCAGGTAGGTTCGGCTTGGTGCTGTTCTGGGACAAACTGAGGGTTCTGGATCCTGGATCAAAGTTCTGATGGTTCTGTTCTGTTAGCCACCTGCTAACGGTTGGTATCTAGAGCTGCTTTACGGCAGTCAGCTGGTATCTAGAGCTGCTTTACGGCAGTCAGCTGGTCCGACCAGAAGTGAAGGAGCTGCTGCGCAGCAAGTTTTCAGACAGGACTCAGGTACCGAACCAGGGCCGGTACCGCTTACTGGACGGAGATGAGCAACGCATGCGCAGAACAGAGGCTGGTGTTTAGCCCCGGGCTCGTGCAGCTCATCCAGGTAAAAACAGGAGGTCTGGGGGCGTGGCCTAGAGACTGCAGGTGGGAACAGGTAGATAACCTGCGTGTCTCCGGGGAGACCTGGACAGGTTTAAACAGGTGAGACAGCAGGTGCTCAGACAGGTTTCTGGGGAACCGCTTCGTTTGGACCGCACGAACCAGAACCTTTCTGAGACTCCAGGTTTTAATTATTCAACATTTCTGGATTTTTATTTTTAACAAAATTAAAACTTTTTATTTCAGTTTCCCAGTTTAACCAGCAGTTTCCTCCTTCTGTGTTTAAACCACCATGAATCTGTTTTACTGGGAGGATCCCAGCCGGTTCTGCAGAACCACCATGCTGAGGACGGCCGCTCCAGCTGTGGTTGGGTTTAAGGTTCTGAATGCACCTGATCAGCAGAGGAACACCTCAGGTGGAAGCCCCGCCCCCATGGTTCTGGGATTTCAGTTTATTGTGGAACCATGATCTGAACCGGGTCTTAGAGTGGTTCTGGTTCTTACAGATTCCAAGTCTTAGTCAGCTGCTAGATTATTATAAATCCTGTCTTTGGTACTGGCGCCTGGTGTTTCCATGGCAACATTGACCCTGACTTCGGACCTCTAATTCAGCTCTACTGTCTGACCGTCCTCAGGATGAGGTCCTGGTTCAGGGCCCAAGAGTTGTGGTTACGGGAGCGACGGGTCTTCTGGGTCGGGCCGTCTGCAGAGAGTTCCAGAACAATGGCTGGATGGTGACTGGGACCGGATTCCGGAGAGCCCGGCCGCGCTTCCTGAGGTGTGACCTGATGGACGAGGATGCTGTCAGGAGACTGCTGCAGGAGTACAAGGTACCGCTGCTGGGTTCTATGGAACCAGAACCCAGTTACATAGAACTAGTGATTGACCCATCTGGGTTCTTAAGAATAAAAGTGGAACGTAACTATTCACTGGTCTGTGTGTTTGAAGGTTAACAGACAATTTGTTTCAAATTAAAAACCAAATGACCAAAACCAGGCCAGAAAAAAGAAACAAATATTTATCATTTTCCCCCCTGTTGGGTCACTTCCGGGTCGACCCGGTCCAAGATGCTCACCTCCATGTCTGCAAGCTTTCTGTCTGGAGATAAAGTTTAGATCTGATCTTCTGACTCAGATTCATCAGTTTTACTGAAGAACTGGAGGTTCATCTTGGTTCAGAACAAAGTGTCGTCAGCTCCAGGTTCTGGTTGACCCAGAAGGCTGGTTGGGCTTCTGACGGAGGCCAGAACCAGGATGTGTGAGCGGTTTGTCTCTGTTTCAGCCCGACGTGATGGTCCACTGTGCGGCAGAAAGACGTCCAGACGTCATGGAGAGCCACGCCGATGCTGCGGTCGGCCTGAACGTCCACGCCACCAGCACCGTGTCCAAGGAGGCAGGTCAGTGGTCACATGATCCTGGCAGCTGTTCTCACCCAACTGGGTTCTTTTGGACTGAGTCTGAGGAGAACTCCAGCTTGACCCGACTCTTGCAGTGTTCGGTTCTGACCGACCTGGATCAGCAAAAACTCTCACGCCTGTTGTTTTTAAAACACGTAGGACAATGAGCCTACGTGCTTCAACTTTGTGTCTCTTAATAGTGGCTTTAATGGTGAACTCTGACCTTTGCATATTTTACACCACAATGTTAAAAACCCCTTTGAGCTACACAGCGTCAGACTGTACATTATTTGACCTGTTTTAAATTTGACAAGATCCATAAATGTTATCATGCATGCTATTATGAATTTGTGTGCTCTAAATGAATTATCCCTACTGCTCTTCTTTTTAATGTGCAAACTATCTGTAAAGTGCATTTCCATGCGTTTCCCCAAATCTCCACACAGTAATTTAAGTATGATGACACCACTGAACAGACTGTTTTTGCTTTTCTATGTTTAATTTGAGGCTTCCAACAGATTTTATGATCCAACATAACATCCAGAAATTTGTATTCATATACCTGTTCAACGCAGATATTGGTCACCATTACTTCTATTATCTATTAATCATAGTTTTTCAAACCATATAATCTCTATTTTACTTGAATTTATTGATAACTTATTTATATCAAACAACTTTAAAATGACCTATTTCTGTTGTTTTCTCTAAAACGTGGTGTAACCTCTCCCCAGCACAAAAGTATTAATATTGCTAATATTTGCTAATAATATGAATTTCAGTGTATTTGAGACTTAAAATATGTCATTTATGTATAGTATCAACATTTTGGGACCTAAAACAGACCCCTGAGTAAATTGATTTGTTGTCTGTGTTTTAAGTAACTTCAGTCAGTCCAAACCTCTGATGTTATAATATGAATAATATCTTATCTGTGGGAGAGGGATGGGAATGTGCTTTATGTGACGTCATTTTTAATCTGTAAAGCACTTTGAGTTGCAATGTTTGTATTTAAAGCGCTTTATAAAGTTTGATTGATTGATTACGATCAATGGTGTCACATGCTTTGAGTGTGTAAATATTTCTGCTACTTATCTTTTATTGTTTATGGCATTTGAGATTTCTTCAAGGTTAGAGATGTGGATCTTTCTTTTCTGAAACCACATTGACTGTCAGAAAGTAGCTTAATGAAATCATCCGATTTATCCAGAATCTTGGAGAATCGAGATACCAAACAGGCCTGTAGTTTGTAAAAGGATTAATGTCACCTGCTTTATAAAGGAACATCACTTTAGCTATTTTCATGTAATATGAAATGATCTGGTTTATCATTCCAATCAGTTGATGTTTTACTCTTACATCTTAGTACAGTTTTTCAAATAATTTATTTATCTTCTATGGGTCTGGGATTCGTTTCCTCCTGGTTTATCCTACGATCAGATTTTAAAACAGCCATTTATTTACATTTATAAAGAAGTTACTAAACCCATTAACTGATTCATCCATGTCATTTATCAGTTTTTTCACTTTCAACTAAACATTCAGGGTACTTTACTTCATTAGACCCATTTCTAATAATTATGAGCTGCATCAGAGAAATTATTGGTTCTGATCCAAACCAGGGATTAGTGGGTTGGTTCTGATTAGAAGGAATGTGGAGAAAAACAGATTTTAATGACTGTCTCGTGTTAATATGTCAGTATGACCAAGATCATGTATGTAACATGTGACCTGTATGACTGCAGCTGCCTGCGGAGCCTTCGTCATCTACATCAGCACAGACTACGTGTTCGATGGTCGAAACCCTCCGTACGGCGAAGACGACTCGCCCAACCCGATCAACCTGTACGGGCGAAGCAAACTGGAGGGAGAGAGAGAGACGCTTAGACACTGTCCAGGTAAACCTTGTCTCTATATCCAGGTGACTCACCTGTTGTGGGGAACCATAAAGTCTGAGTGAGTCTTTTAGCCCTCTGGTCTCAGCAGAAATGTGACAGCAGGTGGCGCTGTGCTGTGATCAGTGTTTCTGTGGACCCTGGATCCTGACGGAACCACGGTTTGTTGTTATTGAAGCTGGGAACGTATAAAATGATCTAAATACTATTTAGACACTCACCAGCGTCACAGCTGGCACTCTTTGGCTGCCGCTGCTCTCCGGCATAACGCTTGTTTGTTTTTAGCGTATTTTTTTGTGTGCTTCTCTGCTGTTTTATCAGAACCTGCTGCTGTTTTATTGGAATTCCTCTACAACCTTTGTCATCAGTAGCATTTGTTCGGATCATCGAACTTTAAGCTGAGCTTACTAACCTGTCACTCCTGATTCCTGCACCTGCGGATCTGCTGTACCCTCTGGTTTCTCTTCTGCTATTTATCGCCATGTTGTCCCTTGGATTTTCCGCCTGGTGAACTCTCCTCGTTGCATCACCTCTCCTCCGTTTCAACTCGGCTTCAGGTCTACATCATTACGCAGCTGCAGAGCTTCTACGGCTATGCTTCTGGCGTCCTGTACCTAAGCCATCAGTGCTTTCTCTCCACCCGGACATCGCTCTTTTGCCACCACCTAAATACGAACACCGTGGCTCGCCAAAGGTCTTCACTTTATTGGCTCTAACTCAATAAACTCCTTCTGGTCCACTACTCTTCGTCGTCCCAGGTATTCCTGCTGAACTATCAACCACAGTGCTTTGGCCTACCCAACCAGGAAGGCTAACGCTCCTGATGGTCAGCATTTCTCCTCTCTCAATGACTCTACCCCTCCGGAGTTTTTTTACATATTGAAACCTTGCGGCTCCCGGGGTGGTGGTCTCACCATAATCCATCGGCGGAAGTGGAAATTCCTCTCAGTAACTCTTCCACATTTCAGCTGTATGGAATGCCTCGCATTGGAGCTTCCTGGATCCATCCTACCATCATAACTGTTATCTATCGTCTTCCGAAGCCATATTCTGACTTTTTGAATCATTTTACTGCTTTACTTTCTCATTTATCATTTCTGTCATCAAATGTAATATTAGTGGGCGATTTTACCATTCATGTAGACAGTGATACTTTGCCATTCACTCGAGACTTTGTCTTCACATCTCTGAACCCTTTTCTGGTTTCCTTCACCGTTTCAATATGTTTGAGAACTGGTCCATGCGAGTCTGATAGTAGGGATGGGCATTCGATTAAACTGTCTTCATCGATCATCGGGAGAATTAACGGTCGATTTTCGATTAATCATTTTATGCGCTATAAGCAGCAGAGCTGACAGCTAAAAAACGGTCCTCATTAACACAGCTGACGCTCAGATTTTTTTCTTCTCCAAAAAAGTAAAAAAAAAAGTCATGTTGAACAATACCTTAAAAAAAACAAAACGTATAGGTCTGATAGTTTTGTGTTACATTTGACAATAAGAGTCGAGAAAGAGGATGAGAGAGATCAGCGTAGCTAACAATGAATTAGGCTCATTAACAGAGTAAAAAAGACACAAACAAAAGAAACCGTAACTTATATACAACTTTAGCTCCTGTCTACTGATTTTTGTTGAGAAAGATGATTATGTTAACATGCGCTGGGGTTAGAAGCGAAAGCAGCCTGTTGACCAGACTGACGGTCACCAGGCTGCTGTGGCGTCTGACCTGCAGCGCTGAGATCACCTGCTGTGAGGGACAGACGTCGCTGTGATACACATACCTCCGTGCTAACTTGGAAAGCCTCTGGAATCTTGTTTCATTCATTTTCCAACCAGTCTGTAGGGGTGCAATCCAGGGGGGGGCGGAAGAACCCAGTAATGGGTAAGTTTCTCTGCTCGTTGTGCATCTCGGCTCCTCCATGCTAACACCGACTTGGTGCTCGGTTGAGACCAAGAGCAGGATGCTCCGCTTCTAACCAGGGTTGGAGGTTCGTTCAAGTACTTATACACAGCTTCAGTGTTCAGTGAACCAAGACTTTTTGTTTGTTTGTTTTTTTAGTCAAAGTGGTCCCACGCCACACTTTGCTGTGACTTCTTCATGACAATGCTACTTTTGAAATAAACAGAAACTGGCAAGAAACTGAGTCGGCCTGTGGGTTGTTTAATTACGGCCACATAGCAAAATTAACTGCATTCCTTCAAACCTCACACTACGCAACAGAACATGCGTTAATTGATCGGTATAAAAGTCATCGATGAAATTGTTAATGATCAATTAATCGATCGTCAATTAATTATGCCCATCCCTGCTTCCAGATGACTTTGCTGAGACTCCTGTGCATTGAGACCGAAAACCCACGGGGTCTTCTTACGCCATTTTCTTGTGGGCAAAATGTCATCTCAACAGCCCCTCGCCCCAGAGGCGGCCATCCACAGGTCTCGTCATCTGTCAGGATGTTCTAGATAACACACAGAACAAAGGATAAATTATGTAGCATCTTCCAGTACACTTCAAAGGGTATTACATCAACACTAGGTGTTGAAATGTGTACGCTTCCCTTGAGCTGTTTGTTTGTTGCTGTGAAGTCAGCCTCGGCCAGCATCCAGTGACCCGTAGCCACCGATCAGTCCTTCCTCAGAAAGGAGAGAGTGGTCACTCCTCAGAAGGTCCTCCAGTGAGAACCTCCCTATGCGACCCTTGGGAGCTGAGCTAATTAGGTATTAGAGCATTGATGTTCAAACACAGGTGAGCCAACTCACAAAAGAAATAGGATAATTAACAAGTATAACCCACACCCTCGGAGTATGGTTTCAGATCAACCTGATGCAACTGTGTGCAAAAGCAATTCTAAACAACTCACAACCTGGTTAATGAGCCAAACCTCATCAACTGAAGCTAGATCACAATTAAGGTAAATGTCTCCAAATCACTCTGTACTAAATCCATGCCAAGAAAAAGACAACCAACCATTCCAACTTGTGAGAGTAAAAAATCCCAAGAATCAACTGCTCCCAGCAAGAAGTAAAGAAGGTTTTCAGATCAAATTAAAACTTTGCAAAGTTCCCAGACACAATATGTACTACAAGTCTAAACCTGAACTGATATGGAATATGAAGTCAGACGTCAAGTCCAGGTAGTAAAAAACCCCATTAATTTATGACAGTTATGATTCACAAGAAACTCTATTAAACCTGCAAATTACAATTCTCTTAATAATCCCTTAAAAATCTGTTCCAATTACTATTAAATCCATTTCTCCCCCTTTTAAGGCATCGTTTTGCACATGCCTTAAAAAAATTCAAGACACAAGGAAACAATATCTTCAACTACTTCTCCAGTGTCCAGAAAACAAACATAGTAGGTTAAAGGTCATGCATAAGACATAACCTCAGAACCTGTGGATCCTGCTGCTGCCACTGCTGAGGCAGCTTCAACCCCCAGATGATCATATCACAATCATTTAGGTTGGCAATTAGGTTCTTATATTTGAATTACCTTGTTGTTGAAAGTGTGCTATACAAATAAAATTGCCTTGCCTTGCAAAAACAAAATAATAAATTCCCCACATAGTTACCAAATGTATTTAAGAATTTAGTCCTACTTGCATGAACTACAAAACACTCCATTTCCCTCTGGATCAATAAAGTATTTTTAATTGAATTAGACGGCTTCTTCAGACCCTGCTTTTCCAGAATCTAATTGATGTTACACTAAGGATTATCTTTGAAGTTCAGTATATCTCTATTTTTCAATTTATCTAACTCAGTTGCACCTTCAGATTTGAGTATGCAACACTATTTTAATAACAACGATGTCATGTAACCTTTTTAAGTGTACCTGATACTCTTAAGAAAGAAACTTTTCTTCATTGCAGTTTCTGTGTAGTACTTGAGTTATACTTTATACTTCACCGAGTAATTATCTATTTGTCTACTTTTTACCTCTACTCAGTACTTTAGACTGCTTATATTTTAAAATTAGCCTCCTAACGTTTAGCCTCATTTAGTCTTTTATTAAAAGGAACGCACAAAAAAACCATCAAACATCAAAGAATGTTACAACTGAATATAATTTATCTGCGGTTTGATAGTAGGTCTAACATTTATTATTCTGACACCCTTTTTTTATGCGATCTATAGCATATACTGCGCACAGGTGTTAACTGAATATTTTCCACATTTGTTTTTTAGAACAGTGACCGAAATTCCAAATCTATTTTTAATTATCATTTGTCTTAATAAGGTAAACTAAACTTTAAAAATAGAAACCAAGTAATTTTAAACCCCACTGTGTGTGTAGGTCACACCTGTTGGCTTAAAGATTGCACTAAATGCATAATTTTCACATATGCAGCTGAAACAGGTAGCCTAGTGTATCCCAAATGCGTCCTTATTATTCAACATTTCAATCATTATGGCCTTAAGTAAAGGTTCTCTTTTTTCCCCCCCGAGGTGTGGCTAAAGCTTTATTCTTCATAATTTAATGTTCTAATCCTAAATTTGTTTTATGCTTTCTGCCTCCTTTGTGTGAATCTAAATTTATATACAGTCTGTGATCTAAATGCTTCTACTATCTGTCACTTTGCTGCCGGTACAGCAGAAGTTCCCCTTCATGGGAAAATAAAAGCATGATTCATGAAGTTAAGCATTACCGTATTTTAATTTGGAAAGCTCATGTTTGAAACAGGAAGTGGTTTTGCGCAAAAAACAAACAGTTTGACTAACCCGGACTCGTTAACATCCAGGAAGTAACTGAAAATTCAGGACTAAACTTTTCATCAAAACAGTGTTTAAGTTCCTATTTTTAGACTTCCAGCCGCAGTCTAAGAGCGCTATTAACGCTTCGTCAGTGTCGGGATCTATGATTGTTTACAACCAGAGAATCGCAGCACATCGGTCGTAAGAAAGAAGTTTGTGGCTCAATTAGCTGATTAGCAACAAGAGAATCATACTAAACCTGCAACGGACTTTATTTCAGATCATTTTTACCACATTGTAGTTAATAGATCACTGGCTAAGATTAACCTTAGTTTTTACCCGCGTTGTTTTTTATTCGCTTTCTGTAAGTCACTCAAAAGACTGAAATACTTTCATACTGCCACTCGGATTTGTATTAACTTGAGTTGGTTTTCAATATATCCGATTTTAACCGTGCGTTTTCCGTGTTATTTCTATTTACTACTGAGTAGGCTACGTTTATCAAAAGTATTAGTTAAACATAGAAACCATCATTCATCTAGTTTATAGCTGGATTGCATCGTTTCACATAGGATTTTAAAAGAAAGTTTACAAGCTAATGTTCCCGGGCCAAATGCAGCCGCCCCTTGTTCATGACCACAGAGTGTTACAGGTTTAGGTCTCACCAGTTTTACTCAGTTACAATAGTTCAAATTTTATATTACCATTTACCTTTGTGCATTATTTCCCCCTGAGGCTTTTATTGATTAGCGCAAGTCTAACAGCTGTAACTCACTGAGTACAGCACACCCATTTAATAGTGTGACCGTATTCTGGGAATCCAAAAAGAAGACACCCTCCCCAGCATGGGCGTGACTACCCCCCGAATTAAATCTATAAATTAATATGGATTCATGTTAGAAAATACTCAAATATTAGATTGATGAGGTAAATACAGTCAGATGTCATTTCCATCTCTCACATGAATTTGAAGGATTGTTTTGCAAAACTAGCATAATAAATCAAATGGACTAAAGAATATATATTCATATTTGCAGAAAAATATCATTGATTGTTGGAAATGTGTTCCAGCAAATATGTTTTTTAAATTATGTAGGAATTTATTCTTCAGTAAATCACTGAGTCATGTTTAGTGTTTTACCTGCTTTCTGACAGAGAACTTCTTCTGTATCTTATAACATGCAGGCTGGATGGTACGACTTGAAAACTTTATTTTCTAGTTGATACATTAGATTAAAAAACTAATCATTATTATATTATCACCATTACAAACTATAGCACGTTTTCAAGATAATATAGTTTATTTTAAACATTAAATCTGACTCATATGCACCAATCTAGATCATAATAATCAGACTCTGGCATCCATCATTCATTATGCTTTAAAATTGGAATATTCTCTGTTTTATTTTATCTATTTTTATCCAAGATCACTTGATGTTAAGATTGCAGTTTTCTAGATCTGTTGCATTCAGTTTTTCAGATAGAGCGATGACAGTAGCATATTTATAATCCTGAGATCCCGAGCGATCCACTGATACTAAATATGTCTAGATTGATTACTGGGGAAGGAATGAAATATTGATCGAAAGTCGAACTGTTTTTTTACCGCGACATCTCAGAGTCAAATGATTGTCGGTGATAACTTTGAACTTCAGATAATAATTAATCTGTGTCGTCGCGAAATGAATCCTAACCTGCTGTAGCAGCTCAGATTGTGTAAGCTCAGGTGTCCTGCTCACCTGAGCTCCACTGTCCCTGTAAAAACGGCTCTGACGACCATGACTGAACATTGGGTATTTTTTCTTCAATTCGTCTGTGAAACTACACCTCCGTTTCTGCATTTTAGTGGCACATTACAAGCATGCAGCCCAGCTCCTCATTTGTTTTTTGGGCAGTGGTTGCTTTTAAAGTGAGGTAAACCAGGTGCAATATTGGGATAAACCCGGACATTTTATGGTATGTAAAAAAAAAAAAAAAAAAAAAAAAAAGCCCGGACATAATTTTATAGCCAAAAAGGAGGACATGTCGTATGGCCGTATGGTCACCCTACATTTAAGGGCTTATCACCCATTATTTTTACCAATGTTTAATTATGTTTAAACAAGAAAAAACAACAACAACACAAACTGGTAGTGGTCAGTTTCCTTCATATTTTCTTGTCCTGGTCCTAGATTGCGTTAGAAGAAATCTTGAAAGCATTTAAAAACGGTATCTATTGCAATACATTCTTCTCAAATATTCTCACTTTCCATATGCATTGAAGCAGAACAACAACTTCAAAAGTTTAGAATGCCATTTACAGAAAATGTATTGTCAAATGCATTAAAATGACATTCAGATCTTTTATAAAAAATGGTACGCAGAAAAAGTCTCACAACAGGGCTCAAATAATTTAGGCTGTGATAAAAGCCAAGAGAGCTACAACAAAACTGTGAAATCTACAGTTCAGGATTTGTTTCTTCCCCCCAAAACACCAAGTGATTATATATTATTTGCTTTTTTAATTTGAAAAGTGATACGTCACTGTTGACGAACAATTACGTTTTGTTGGATTTGCTTTTACTACAAGAAAGTAAAACAATTGCCTAAACAGTGTCCAACAGCAGTAATTCAGTATGCTCATTCATTTGGAAACAAGCAATTAAATTCCTAAATTTTGTGTTCTTGTTACGTTTTATTATGTATCACTATTTTAAAAGAAAACGGGTCCCCAGAGTGTTTTTGCAGCTACAGGGGATCATACTTCTGAGCCTCCCTTGTAAGGTTTAAGAGAAAATGTTAGAATTTGAATTCCCTTCACCATAGCCCCAAATATGCCAAAATATATAAGCAGCCCCCAAACTCAGGTACGCACAGGTAACCTCCCAAGCCACTTGTCCATACCCTTTTGGGTCGAATCTCGAACATGACTCCTCCCCTGTGGACAAAGTGGTCAATCCATTCTAGAAAAAAAACAAAAAAGAATGAGAACCAGCCTGATTTGCATTCTGGCTCAGTTGAAAAATTGAATTGGTTGTCAGAATCAAAATTCCAAACTCACGGGACCACTGTATTGTTATAATTGAAGGCCCCTAAAAAGCATTTCAGGCATGTTAATATTTACTTAAAACAGTGAGACGACTTCCCTTTAATTACAAAGTCAGGTGCCTTATATTAAGACCCACTTATATAACTTCCTGTGTTTACCCACCAGAGTGACAAAACCGTCAGATTTCTAGTAACAAACCTTTCCTGACCTCTTGCCCCTTATCCTGGAAGGAGACAGAATACTTCACAGCTTGAGATCAATTCTGTAATTTTCCAGGCAAAATTTCTAATAAGGCCCACTAACTGCTCTGACGCTTGAATGTTCCCCAGATAAGATTTGTATTTATCTTATTTTCCATTTATTTAAAACCTAAGTAGCCTAAGGACCAGTCATCTTTATTCTAATGTTACCCAGCAGAAACCTAAAGTTTTATTTTTTAGTTGTGTTCAAATTATAAACAATTTTGTTTTACTGTTGCTGCTCACAGCAAGGTCTTGTTATTTTCTACTCTCGCCATTTGTGATGTCAATAAGAGCGTGTTTTTACATTAGTGCCTTGTAAGCTGATAAAAAAATGTGTCCTTCAGAGCTGTGGCAAAGTCTAAGCAGTGTTACTTTAAAAGGTCCTATTTACTTTAGTTAATGTTCACAGTTCTATCATTTATTACTTTCTTATAACATAAAACCCAAAATACAAGAAAAAAATCAACCCCACTTGTCCCAGAAAGAAAGAAAATATCTGTCTTTACTGTCAGTCAGCTTAGTCAAAATTTAAGTCAGTCAGGGTATAATTCACAACCTACTCTAAATGCCCCAATTAACTCTTGCTATTTGTTCTAAAGTGGGAACTCTGTTTCTAAGTTAGTGCACACAAGCTGCGACAGCTAAGGAAACTTGTACTTAGTGTAATAACAGTTCCATCAAATAACTTTCAACAAAAATGTAATAAAATAAAATGTGAGCTCTCCTGACAGAGAGCATTAGGAGAGAAAAGAAAAGACTCATGACCATTTACAAGATAACTCCCCAGAAGACAAATGATCAGCTCACTATCTAAAAAAATAGATGTGCAACACATTCTTTAGGCTCTGATTAGACTAAACTCACCAAATGACGAATCATCACCTTTTCAGAGCCGTAGCAGTTTCGTTGTCTGCTTTACCCCGTCCTGCTAAAACAAACAAATTAAGTTTTAGTTGCACATTAACTTTCCCTTACAAATTACAACACAATAACAAAACAAAATTTAGATCAACATAGAAAATGGAGAGAATCAGAAATTATGGCCTGCTTCCATTGAGACCCCTTTCGCTCTAAGGGTCCTCTGGCAGGACCAAAACAAAAACAAAACAAGATTTACTTTCTTAAGGGAGTGTATGTGTGTGTCATAGGCAGGTGTCACAGAGATAAAATACAGCTACATCAGTCAGCAAGCATTTCTTAATTGCATTTGAGCTGTGTGTATTTTTGTCCTTCCTGAATTTCGCTGGGTCATCTGCAGGCTGGCCGGCCCAGGGCCCCCCCCCCCCTCGATCCAGCTAATCGCCATGTTTCAGGGACCACAGCCCCTAAACAACTCATCTGACCTGAGCAAGAGTTTTCCCCTCTGCCCACTGGTCAGCCCGCATTCAGGCCGGAGTCTGGCCTCCGCCTTTGTTATGGCTGCCAAACCCCTCATTCCGAGGGGGAGGGGGGTAGGACTAGGCTCTTTGTGGCCCTCCCCAGGCGCTGCTGGACCGAATGCAGGGGTCCCAACCCGCCTGAAGAAAAACACAGGACAACTCAGCGAAACTCATCAGCAGTTCTACAATGGAATGTGTAACAATAACAGTGTGTGTGGCATTCTAAATTATACCAAGTCATCAAACAAATGATTTTAATTCTCAAACACTCCAGTTCTGGAAGAAGCAATCAAAAGTAAATAAAAGAAATAAACAAAACTACATAAATAAATAACATACATTTTAGATGTTCTTTCAGATTTGTCAAATTCCTCCCCTGGGCCCATTAATTCTTTTATTTTTCTGTCGACATATTGGACTGTCTTGAGGTGAAGTGATGCTAGATTACAGACCCGATTGTCTGCCTGGGTACCCAGTATTGATGAAGGACGTCTCCCCCATCTCATCTGCTTTCTCGTTTCCTTAAGTGAAACAAAAACCTAAAAAACAGAGGGTTAGTTTGGGACAGAGTTACTCGTGCATCACCCTAACCAACCTTTCTAACTAACCTCTTAAATAGTATTCAGCAATCATTGTTTATCTCTGTAGATGTTTTCTCCAACCTTCACGTCCCGCCTCCGGAGAACTGGTTCACACGAGTCTTATACCAACGCATAAAGCAGCTCATCCGAAGGCCAGACTGTTATCTTACTGTCTGTCTCTCTGGTGACCTGACACATCTTTATCATAATTTTACACTAGATGCATTCACTAAACAGAGAATATACACTTAATTCCTAATTGCATTACAATTTTCCACCACAATACACTTCAGAAAAAACAAAAAATTTTCTTTACTCTCCCCATGTCGATCCATTGTAGCTAAGCAGATACCAGACAAGGTGGAGCTTCTATGGAGAGAAAAACACAGAAAAAACAAAGTTAACAGTCGAAATAACAAATAATACAACTGGATAGTAGTAGGAGAGAAAAGTAGCAGAGTGAAGGAAAGTGGAGAGCTCACATTACCCCTGTTTTAAAGGCACTCCACTGGCTTCCCTTGCACTTTCGTGTCAAATGTAAAATTTTAGTGTTGACTTTTAGAGCTTTTCATGGTCAGGCCCCTCCCTATATCCAGGAGCTGCTTCGCCCATATGCTCCTTCTCGGGGCTTCGTTCAAGGGACCAAAATCTCCTTATGGTCCCACGTACTCTATTTAAGACCCGTGGAGATCGCTCCTTCCAAGCAATTGCCCCCAAGTTCTGGAATGAGCTTCCAATCTGTTTACGTTCTTTAGACTCGGTGGATGTTTTTAAGAAGAATCTCAAGACCTATTTATTTACCCAAGCCTATCCATCATAGTATGACACAGGGTTGTTTTATGATCATGTATTTCTCAAATGCTGTTATTGTGTACTTCTTTTAAATTGTACTTTTTTCTGTTTTTATCTTCTTTTATTGTTTTATCATTTGTGAGGCACTTTGTGACTCCCTGTCTGTGAGTGGTGCTATACAAATACATTTTGCTTGCTCTGTCCTCCAGCAGTCTAAGCCTATAGCAGCATAACTACAGAGATAGCTCAGGATGACCTAAACCCGTTAGATGAGACATGAGAGAGGCAGAGCCATGAAGAACCAGCCAGCCTTTCATTGGTTGACCATGAACACTGGACTGACACTCCACACCTGTTCCAGGTGCGGTGATCCTGCGCGTTCCAGTCCTGTTTGGGGAGGTGGAGTCTGTGATGGAGAGTGCTGTGACGTCACTGTGGCAGAAGGTTCAGGAGGCGACAGAGGAGAGCTGTGCCCTGGACCATTATCTGCAGCGGTTCCCCACCGACGCTCGAGATGTCGCCACCGTCTGCAGGAAGCTGGCTGAGAGAGCAAGACAGGTGGGAGTTCAGAGCTCTGTCTCTCTGGTCTTTAGTTACCAACTAGTAAAACCAGAATATCATTAATGACTCACCAGTGCCGTTTCAGTGCTATGATGACCTCTGAAAACTGACTGAAGCTCCTCAAACAGGTCATTCCTGTTTAGATGCTCACAGAGGTTTACACCAGTAGTGAGGGATACCTCCCATAGTTGGGCCTTGTCTACCTGACCAGTACCGAAACCCAAAGATCATCACAGACACAAGCGCTCAATGACCAGTGGCAGCACAACTAACCTCCTCTGGTCACAACACAACTACCTGGACTTTGTCTAACATCACCAGAGGACACCTTAGTTACCTTAGTTATCCCTGCAGACCAAGGGACAGTCATCAGTTTAGGAATCAGCTATATGAAGATGAGCCCGAGGAATGGGTTTTATGGGAACAGCAAATTACTACTGAAAAGAATCAGTCTAACTCAGAAGTTCTTAGCTGAGACCCGATTCATTTTGTCCATTTGTTAAAAATCTGTTAAAAAGCCACTCAACAGTGCCCAAAAATGTCTTTGAGATTGTTAACTTTAGAGGACTTCCTGGGTATCATTTTAAGCCTTTCCTGTCCCACCTGGCCACACCTCAGTCCACATATTTCCTCCAGCGCCAGAATCTCCTGAGAAAACCTTTCCTCAGTCTGGGAGCTGAGTTCACCCTTTGCTTAAGCTAACAAGTCCATACTGCTCTAACTGATCAGCAGCACATCATGTTCATGACCAACGGTGGGTCCGTCTCCTGTCACAGTCATCAGGCCAGCTAGAAGAGCTCAGAGAAGTAAACACCCCCTGACTATTAGTCAAATTATGATTGGCTGACCAATCCATCAGTCAGAATTAAAACAGCTAAGACAAAAGGTATTTAGATAAAGAAACAGAATACACAAGCTTTGTCTTGTGATATCACACAGAAATTTCTGATTGCCTTTTCCCCTCTAATACAGAATCACTGTAAGAAGCAGATCTGGGTCAGAAAACAGAATTTAGCTGGGGAAATTTATTTGTATATCACACGTTCAGCAACAAGGATATTCAAGGTGCTTTTGATGATTAGGGGAAAAATAAAAGCAGCAATTAAACGACAATAAATACAGAAAACACAACATCAAAGACATAATGAACAATAAAAGATATTACTGTCATGACAGTCAGCCTTTTATTAAAGCTGGGTATGTAGTTTAAATTTTTTCAAGTAACTTAACAAATTCTTATATTTGATAATATGACCCATTTCTATTATATAAAGTCGGTAACCGTTTATATTTTATTTTTTTTATTAGTCCCTCCCCTGGCCTCTAGAGTGAAATTAATCATTGACGTGAGCCTAGAACGTTGACCAATAGATTTGGTATCCACAAGAGGGAGCTGTCAATCAATGAGAATGCGCCTCAGTCAGCTTAGCAAACCAACGATGAAGAAGAAGCCAGACGGTTTTGTTAAAACAACTCCTACCTCGGAAAACTCCTTTGTAAAAAGTAGCTAAATGTAGTGATGGTCTCTCTGTTGACTCCGCTTTCCCTGCCTGTGCGCTGTTTGAGGCGTGGCTTTCAGCGACGACGTCACGCTATGGACCACAACTTTAATCAATTCAGTTTATTTATATAGCACCGATTCACAACAGATGTCATCTCAAGGCACTTAACAAGAAGTCATTTCAATACATTTATACAAACATTCCAATCAGTTAAAAAGTTTCCTATTTAAGGAATCCCAGCAGATTGCGTCAGTCATTGGCGTGAGGTTGGGCCCCGTTGATGCAGACTTTCCAACCACAGCAATCCTTCAACAATCCCTCATACTGAGCAAGCATGTAGCGACGGTGGAGAGGAAAAACTCCCCTTTAACAGGAAGAAACCTCCAACAGAACCAGGCTCAGTAGGAGCGGCCATCTGCCACGACCGTCTGGGGGTTTGAGAAGACAGAGCAGAAACACAGAAGGAACAGAAGATCTGATATAAGAGAACTTTCTATGTTACAGAAAGTAAAAAGTTGATAACAGGACACAGTGGATGTTCAGTTACTGGGAGGATCATCCCAGTCGATGCCTCCCGTCCAACAGGGCATTGCAGCCAAGCAGGATACCAGACCAGGTATATCTTCTATGGAGAGAAAAACACTGAGAGAAAACAAAGTTGACACTCGAAATAACAGAATGTACTGTAATACAACTGGAGAGTCTGTCCTCCAGCAGTCTAAGCCTATAGCAGCATAACTACAGAGATAGCTCAGGATGACCTTAGCCACTCTAACTATAAGCTTTATCAAAAAGGAAAGTTTTAAGCCTGGCCTTAAAAGTAAACAGAGTGTCTGCCTCACGGACTAAAGCTGGGAGCTGGTTCCACAGGAGAGGAGCCTGATAACTAAAAGATCTGCCTCCCATTCTACTTTTAGAAATCCTAGGAACTACAAGTAAACCTGCAGTCTGAGAGCAAAGTGCTCTGTTAGGAACATATGGACCAATCAGATCTCTGATGTATGATGGAGCTGGTTATTATGGGCTTTATATGGAAGAAGGAGGATCTTAAATTCTATTCTGGATTTAACAGGGAGCCAATGAAGGGAAGCTAAAGCAGGAGAAATGGGATCTCTCTTATGCGTGCGGCAACGCCAAATGAGCCAACAAGTTCAGCACTTTAAAAAAACACTTTAAACCATCAATTAAACGAGATCTAACTCGTTAAGAACTCTATTTTCTCTATGTATCTGCCCAGACACAAGATTAGCATAAATGAACAGGTTCAGTCCTACTTTGCTATAAAGAAGTCCGGTCCACGAAGAGGAGAGCAAAATGTGTCTGTAGTTGAGCAAGAAAGAGAGTTAGAGAACCTGCGCAGGATTTTAGGACTGAGTCCCAACTGCAGGCTGGTGACTTGCAGGTCGACGTCGTAATGAACTGTCTTGGAACAGTCCTGATATGGCTCAAACTGGATACACCTACAGGATAAGCACTTCGAAGCATTAAAATGAGAGTTCTCCCCGATCCAGCGGGTCAGAACAAAAGAGAATCTTCACCGGTGAGATGTCCTCTGTATGGCAGGAGTTTTGCTGAGAAACTTCCACTGAAAACAAACTTGAAATGGGCGCCACTACCACTCTTATAGGCCTTTGGCTGTGATGTCATCGATTATGTCACCATTGGTGGCCACCGGCCTATAGGAGTGTGTTGGGGGTCACCGCTAGGATTGCTGGGAAATGTGGTCTGCTCAGTTCATCTTTTAAGATGGCTTCCACCCGTCCAACAGTCTGTTCAGTTCATTTGTAGAAAATGGGGTTTCCAACACTGGCGACCAACGTACAGTTGTTACTAAACAGAAGGAGGGCCCTTAGCTGCTCACATTAGCGCCATGTTTTTTATGCAGAAACAAAATTTGTTTTTTCTTGGTCTCACTCTGTTAATTTGGATTTTTTGTAGGAATGGTCACGGGCTCCAGCTCCGGCCAGCGAGCCATGAGATGAGTATGGATGCCCTCAAAGCTTGCCACTGTTCTACCCAACCTATAGCTATCATCAACTAAAAGACGAAGGTTTAGATGAAGCTAATATTTTTGATGACTGTGAAAGTTCAACTGAACCAAAACAGTCCATACACAGATCCTAAAGAGGTAGTGATCATGTTTGGGAAGATTGCAATAATTTTATTTTTATTGGAATCAGTTTTATTTATGAAGAATCCCATAACGTCATTACTTATGAGAGCTAGAGAACCGTTAACTCAGTAGAGCTATGACTCTGTTTTGCAACTGTACTAAAAAATGATTCTCCATTAATAATGAAATGTTCCAGCTTGGAGAAGAATCTACAGTTTAACAAAGAACTAAATATAAGCATGTTGGCACAAGATTTTGTGTTTGGTGACAGGAACGTACATGTTTGTGAATGTTTTAAAAAAGATGCTATCATATACAATGTCTCCACTATAATGACCTGGGGTCTCATTTATAAACGTTGCGTATGCACAAAACAGGGCCTGAAACTGGCATACGCCACATTCAAAGCAAACGTTGTGATTTATAAAAAACAGACTTGACAGGAAAATGTGCGCACCAACATTTTGGAGACGGGGGGGAATCGACGACGCAGTTGGTGAGGTGGTGAGGTGGTGAACTGCAGCCAGACTGCATATTACTCCTCTCACATATATCATTTCACCTCACACCAAACATTAATTATGGATTCATGTTATTATAAATTCAATTCAAAATTACTTAATAATCCCAAAGGGAAATTAAATGTTGTTGTAATTCATTATGCAAGTTCCTTCAAAGATTTGTTGTAGATGCTGATGGCTGTGGGTAGGGATGATCTCCTGTAGCAGTCTGCAGATCTGAAGAAGCCTCTGACTGAAGACGCTCTGTAGTTGTATGACAGTCTGATGTAGAAGATGCTCTGGATCTATGGCGTCTTCTTTTCAACTCATCAGGGTTTTTTGGCTGTAGTTGAGGTATTATTTGAGCTTTTGTGATGTTAATCAGCTGCTGCCAGTTGTAAACCACCTTGTTGCCATGGTTATGCATCATAACAAATGTCCAAAGATAAAAAGTATCAGCAAAAATCCTTCCAGCTGCACAGCATTCAAAACCAGAGAGAACAGTTGTCCACAAAACAATGTTTCTACCAGAAATGGAAGAATTAAAGTTTTAAAAAGAAAAATATGTGAACCAAAGTAACAGAGCTACTCCAACATGCTGCCACCTTGAGCGGCGCAATTCTGGAATTCAGTAACATAAATAAACAACATCAATACACATCCAAACCAGCAATGATATCTATATTGTAGCTTTGCAGTGAGCTATAGCTCTTCTAAAAACATTTTTCAATATTAAAATTTATACATAAAATTTATCTCAAAACCTTAAACTCAGATAAAAGGGCCGGGACTGTGTGCCAATTAATAAATTGAATAATCTGTACCATATATCATTGATTGGCACGTTCATTGTGCCAAGGAAAGAAGCAATCAGTCTTATTGCCAGGCCGAAATTAAGATGCAATTTGCAGCAATGTCCGGTTTCCCAAACCTAATCGGCGCAATTGACTGCACCCATATTGCTATAAGGGCCCCGTCCAAGGATGAATTTGTTTTCGTCAATCGGAAACATGTACACAGTATTAATGTGCAAATCATATGTGATTCACACATGATGATCACTAATATGGTGGCACGATGGCCTGGGTCAACACACGACTCCTTTATCTTGACACACAGCAGTGTAGGGAACAGACTGCAGGCAGGCGCTGTGCGTGATGGCTGGCTGCTCGGTAAGTCCTCACCGTCATTAGAAATGCTGCTTGTTGACGCCTGAATTAAACGTGTTATCACTTGCAAGTGACAGTGGCTACCCTCTCAGGAGCTGGCTTCTGACCCCGTTCCCAGACCCACAGACAGCAGAGGAAATGCGCTACAACTCCTGTCACACGCGTGCACGCTCAGTCGTGGAGCGTGCCATAGGCCTGTTAAAATGTAGGTGGCGGTCATTGGATGCCTCGGGTGGCAGACTATTATACCACCCTACAAAGGTCTGCAAGATCGTGAGGGCATGTGGAATTCTTCATAACATGGCACTGAGAATTGGAATCCCCCTCCCTCCTGGCCTACCCCCTCCCCAGCATGAGAACCCCAACCCACAGCCGCCTCCTCCTTGACAGGAAGCTTTCACCCAGGGAGCAAGGATCCGCCAGGATGTAATGTGGTGTTTGAGATAACGACAAGGTTCATTTATTAAAATGTTTTATTGTGTCATTTAAGGTACCAATGGCTGTCACTATGTCGCACAGCACACTCTTTATTTCCTTGAACTCGTTTGTCACAGAATTGATGGCGCTGATGGCGTCTCTCTGTGTCTGCATCACGGCTTCAGTCAGAACCCGACCACTGCTGGATGCACCACGGGCACCGGCAGCACTGGTGCTGGGGGCAGCCGGACGCTGGGCCAACTCATCTTCCTCAGCCTCCTCATCCTCACCATCTACCGACTGTGGAAGTGCTGAAAAGACACGGCATATTAGTCTGTCTCCTTAAAATATGCTCAAATTTGTTAATGTAGCCACGTAATAAAATATATACAAAAGGTGCTTTACCGGGTTCATCTGTCGTTTCTGCCAGGTCGCTGTCGCCCTCCTTCTCTGACACAATACCGTACACGCTTGATGTTCCCATGATACTTGCCATCTTCCTGTCCAGTGGTGTCAGCTCGGGTGTACACGTACCCCCTCCAGTAGCAGACCCACTCTGGCGGTGGGAGGCAAGTTTTTTTTTGCCTCAACTTTGAGGTCCGACCACTGTTTTTTAATTTCGGGTGCCGTCCTGACAGTCTGCACTGACAGTCTGCACTGCAGACGCCACATGCTACCACTCGCAGTTCTTTCTTTTATTTGTGACCCCACTGCTGTGTCCCACCAAATAAAATGTCTCTTCTAGCCTCCACTTCACCCAGTAGCACTTCAATCTCCATCTCCGTAAAGTTTCTCTTCTTGGTTTTTTTTGTTGTTGCCATATTTCCCCTCTTCTTCATATGCATCAATATTCATGTCCTGCTTTGCATTGACCTTTTATAGCCGGATTTGGGCGTGTTCAGGGCGGGATATGAGCCAAATTCACGTGCGCAAACTTCCAAGAAGACTGATTTATAAAGGGGAAATTGCTTACACCTGTGCGTAGGCATGGTTTTATAAATCAGAAATCTTTTTGCCGTACGTAAACTTTTTGTTTTGGTCGTACGTACACTTTTAGTAGGGATTCTACGCAATGTTTTATAAATGAGACCCCTGATTAGGAGCTTGAGGATGACACAGAGCTACAAACTAAAATCATACTAAACCAATCAAACTAAAACCAGCTCCTACTGAGCCTGGTTCTGGTTCCGTTGGAGGTTTCTTCCTGTTAAATGGGAGTTTTTCCTCTCCACCGTCGCTACATGCTTGCTCAGTATGAGGGATTGCTGAAGGATTGCTGTGGTTGGAAAGTCTGCATCAACGGGGCCCAACCTCACGCCAATGACTGACGCAATCTGCTGGGATTCCTTAAATAGGAAACTTTTTAACTGACTGGAATGTTTGTATAAATGTATTGAAATGACTTCTTGTTAAGAGCCTTGAGATGACATCTGTTGTGAATTGGTGCTATATACAGGTCCTTCTCAAAAAATTAGCATATTGTGATAAAGTTCATTCTTTTCCGTAATGAAATGATAAAAATTAAACTTTAATATATTTTAGATTCATTGCACACCAACTGAAATATTTCAGGTCTTTTATTGTTTTAAAACTGATGATTTTGGCATACAGCTCATGAAAACCTAAAATTCCTATCTCAAAAAATTAGCATATTTCATCCGACCAATAAAAGAAATGTGTTTGTAATACAAAAAAAAGTCAACCTTCAAATAATTATGTTCAGTTATGCACTCAATACTTGGTGGGGAATCCTTTTGCAGAAATGACTGCTTCAATGCGGCGTGGCATGAAGGCAATCAGCCTGTGGCACTGCTGAGGTGTTATGGAGGCCCAGGATGCTTCGATAGCGGCCTGAAGCTCATCCAGAGTGTTGGGTCTTAAGTCTCTCAACTTCCTCTTCACAATATCCCACAGATTCTCTATGGGGTTCAGGTCAGGAGAGTTGGCAGGCCAATTGAGCACAGTAATACCATGGTCAGTAAACCATTTACCAGTGGTTTTGGCACTGTGAGCAGGTGCCAGGTCGTCTTCATCTCCATAAAGCTTTTCAGCAGATGGAAGCATGATGTGCTCCAAAATCTCCTGATAGCTAGCTGCATTGACCCTGCCCTTGATAAAACACAGTGGACCAACACCAGCAGCTGACATGGCACCCCAGACCATCACTGACTGTGGGTAGTTGACACTGGACTTCAGGCATTTTGGCATTTCCTTCTCCCCAGTCTTCCTCCAGACTCTGGCACCTTGATTTCCCAATGACATGCAAGTACTTTGGACCACTGAGCAACAGTCCAGTGCTGCTTCTCTGTAGTCCAGGTCAGGCGCTTCTGCCGCTGTTTCTGGTTCAAAAGTGGCTTGACCTGGGGAATGCGGCACCTGTAGCCCATTTCCTGCACACGCCTGTGCACGGTGGCTCTGGATGTTTCTACTCCAGACTCAGTCCACTGCTTCCGCAGGTCCCCCAAGGTCTGGAATCGGTCCTTCTCCACAATCTTCCTAAGGGTCCGGTCACCTCTTCTCGTTGTGCAGTGTTTTCTGCCACACTTTTTCCTTCCCACAGACTTCCCACTGAGGTGCCTTGATACAGCACTCTGGGAACAGCCTATTCGTTCAGAAATTTCTTTCTGTGTCTTACCCTCTTGCTTGAGGGTGTCAATGATGGCCTTCTGGGCAGCAGTCAGGTCGGCAGTCTTACCCATGATTGCGGTTTTGAGTAATGAACCAGGATGGGAGTTTTTAAAAGCCTCAGGAATCTTTTGCAGGTGTTTAGAGTTAATTAGTTGATTCAGATGATCAGGTTAATAGCTCGTTTAGAGAACCTTTTCATGATATGCTCATTTTTTGAGATAGGAATTTTGGGTTTTCATGAGCTGTATGCCAAAATCATCAGTTTCAAAACAATAAAAGACCTGAAATATTTCAGTTGGTGTGCAATGAATCTAAAATATATGAAAGTTTAATTTTTATCATTACATTATGGAAAAGAATGAACTTTATCACAACATGCTAATTTTTGAGAAGGACCTGTAAATACACTGAGGGGCTGTTTACACGACAACGTTGCCGTTTTTCTTTGAATACGCGGGTGAAAACGCGCTGCGTTTACACGACAGAGCGCGCGATGGAAAACGATGTAGTACATATGCCCGGCCTTTAGATGGCAGTGTGCCCCGTGTATGTGGTTCCAAGGTTCCCCCTCACAACCCGGAAAAGAAACATTTCATGATACTTAACAATGGCGGTCTTTTTGTAGTTCTCCGCTCAAATAAAGGCATATTGATTATTTGACGCACGTACTGTATGCGACCAAATAACTTCAGTAACCGCATACCTGGATCCGCCATTGTTGTTGTTTTTCTATAGAAAGGCGGAGTGCGCAAGTGCAACATGTCCGTAGGTGGCTGGCAGTGACGTCATCGTTTTCAAAAGTCTCCGGCTTGGGTTCACACGACAACGAATCCCTCAGCGTTTTCAAAACTCTCCACTCTGGAAGCCGTTTCCCAAAAGCTGCGTTTTCCCCCCCGCGTTTTTCCGTTGTCGCGTAAACGAGAGGCCGAATCGGAGAGAAAAACCTCAGTTTTGCTGAAAAACGTCGTGTAAACAGCCCTTGAATTTAATTGAATTTTAATGGTTTGGAAGAAAAATAAATTCTAGGTTTTAATGGGCCCTAGGGTGTTATAAACTGGTGACCTGTTCAGGGTGTGTCACACCTCTTGTGTAGACAGGGACACACCCTGTTAGGTAAATATGGACAATGAATGGTTGGATTAAACTGGTTTCAGATCGATCAAAAAATCTGACTGAAAGACGATTGCCACTACTCCTCCTCTCCCAGTACTTCGAGATGTAAAAACGCTTTACATACAAAGATTGCAACTCAAAATGATTTACATATTAAAAATGACCCCATGTAAACCGCATTCCCATCCCTCACCCACAGATTTTTTTATATACCCTCCTACCAACCATGCGCGCACACACTCAAGAGCAACAATAAAAAGGACATTGGGCCGAGTACAGCTGAGCCAGGTAAGGAAACGCCATCAGACGAGCCATCTGCACCGGCGGCAGCACATCAGCAGCAGCAGCCAAGGCACCGACCCAGGGCGCCCAGAGGAGGCATCTGGGCGCCTTTATATGAACATCATCCACTTGCTGCTGTCAGGTTTCCATCAGACTAAATAATCTGATTATCATTAATCAAATCTGTTTCAACAGGATCCATCCATCCGGGGAATCTTCCATTTCTCTGGTAAAGAGCAGATGACCAAATATGAGATGGCTGTTGCCATGGCACAGGCCTTCAACCTGCCGTCCAATCACCTTATACCTGTGAGTCAGCTGACCTTTTTATTGGACCAGTAATCAGTTGAAGCTGATCATGTATTACACAGACATTCCTGTCAGATCAGTTGTAACCCGTTACTGATATTTGTAGTAATGATTGTAGTTCTGTTGTGGTATCAAATGGTTCTGCTGTAGCATCTAAAGGTGTCTCTCCAACTGTCTAAATCCCAGCTGATTGAGCAGCCCGCAGGGTCAACTCCTCGTCCAATCAACAGCCAGTTGAACTGCTCCCGCCTGGAGCTGCTGAACCTGAGCGTGGAGCCTCGAGCATTCTCCACCGCCATCACAGAGTGTCTGTGGCCGTTCACGGCGGACAAGCGCTGGAGACAGACCGTCTTCCACTGAGGCTCTTCCTGCTGACCGTGTCTGAAACTACACGAATAGAAAAAAAACAGACTGCTTCAAACGTCACATCAAATGTTTAAGTTTTAATATGATTTCTCTTTGGTATGTTATGGGGTGGTGCCCATATATGGGATCCAGAGGCTTACCTTCAGGCTGTCTCCATGTTCAGATGACCTACTGTGGAGTCTGAAGTGGCTCTGCTTTGTCTCAGTGTGAACAGATAGAGTAAAATGTGTCCATCCACGTGTCCCCTCAGTCCTTTTATTTAATTATAGTTTTGTTTCTGTTGAAAAAGTCTAATTACACTGAATTTTTTTTATTGCTAATTGAACTCAGGCTTTATGGTGTCCCACATGTGACATGTATGTTAGCAAGCTGAAACTAAATATATACTTTGTCTGGAAATAATAATAAAAGAAAGTGAATGTCTGACTTTGTCCGTAAATGAAGATCGAGTTTTGATCCAAGTTCTGGAGTCTCCTACAGTTTCAGACCGTATGTAGTTATTTTTCTTGACCAACTGAATAATATGGAAGTGTGAGGGTAGCTTATGACTGCCTGATGATAGTTGTAATTATAAACTCATCAAGTTTAAATTGAAGTCTGTTGGTTTAAAATCCTATTTTTATATTTTCTCCCAACAGCGAAGCTTCTCTCATCCATCAGTGTTCATGCTGTTTGTCTAACAGAAAACCCGACAGGATTGAATGTTTAGAAACTTCTTTTGGACAAAAAACAAATCCAGTCTCAATCTGGTGGTCTTCAAACCGCCTTGTTAAAGAGAAGGAGGCTTGATACCTCAGTGTTTAATAATTTGAGACCTATTTCTAACCTGTTTGTTTGAGTAAAGGATAAATGCCTGTCAGGTTTTAGATTCAGAACAAAAACTCTGCTGCTAAACATTCTGGTATGGAATAAATCTGCCAGCTCATTGTGGAGCACAGTTCAGGAGGAGGGGTTTGCCAGCCTGTCAGCCATAGTTAATAAAGTTACTAGTGTTTGAATTGATAGCAGATGTAAAGAAATCACTATATGTAACTCCTGTTTATAGATGTAAAGACTTTCTAAATGTGAACCTGAAGCTTTTGTTTTTTTTTCACATTGTTTTCTGAGTGCCAACTGTAGGAACGTTCATCCATGGAGACTTTTTACCTCCAGTCAGAACTTTGGTTTTTATTTAGTTAATTCCATCCATGAGCTTTACAATATTCAGTTTAAAGTTGCAATTCAGTTTAGTTTATTCATTAAGTGCAACTACTCAACACGTCATGTTGAGTAGTTGCACTACTTTACAAAAGAAAACTTTATAAAGCGCTTTTCATACAAGAATTGCATCACAAAGTGCTTTACAGATAAAAATGAACCCACATAAAACCACATTCTCACCCCCCCCCCCCCCCCGCAACAGATTTGAAAGCATGATCACAGTTATACCCCCCTCCCCCCAACCCAACTCCTATGCGCACACAGTTAAAAGCAACAGTAAAAAAGGACATTGGGCCGAGTGCAGATAAAACCTGCAGGGAAACGCCATCAGAGGAGCCATCTGCACCGGCAGCGGTAGATCAACAGCTGCAGCCGAGGCACCGACACAGGGCGCCCAGTGGAGGGGAGGCCAAGACCCCCACCTCCACCTGGAGAGCACCCAGGCAGTCAGCCGATCACCACTCCCAGGGTGGAGAGCTCCCACAGAGGAAACACTGGAACGGGGATTAAAATAACAAAATATAAAAACAAGCAATAAGAGATACTTTAATAATCCCCATGGGGAAATTCAGTTTCAAGTGCAACCAATCCAAGATCATACGAACACAAACATTAACACAATACAGGATTTGGAAGACCCTGGTGGTAGCCGGCTTTACCAGCGCCCCTTTAGCAGATTGAAATGATTAACACTAGCTAGGGGGAAAAAAATGCATCTAAGCCCTGTCCCCTATTGGAGGACACAGCTTAGGTGCTACCCCCCCCCCACCACCTCAATACATAAAAGCACATATATAATTCACAAAACATGATAACACAAGGCAGGAAGGGAGCTTCTGGGAACCCCCACTTGGCAGACTGGGTTCGCGGCTTAGTGCACTCCACTAGCCCACTTTGAGGGACTGGGTTAGGGTGTCTTGGGGTACTGCCAGCATGTTGAAATCCAGGAGCGCTTGCATGTCTGTAGCTGTGGCGTGAGCATGCGTGCATGTATGTGCATTAATGTGAGACCATGAAACTCTTCTCAGTTCCATCCCAGAGTCTTTCGTCTGTGATGTAATATACGACCTTGGGGCGGAGTCAGGGAGCTCACAGGCTCATGTAGGGGGTGGGGGAGTGGGGTGGGATGGAGCGTCCTTTTGCACACACATCCAAGGGAGTTTTTTTGTTTGGTCTACCAAGACTAGGGAGTCGAATTCCAGTAGATAAGAAGTTGTTTTAGAGACAGGCGAAGATCACTTTTTCTCTTGCCTTAGAGTCTGTCAGTGGTCCGAGTTCAGTCCAAATGGCGAAATCGTGGGTCAGATTACCTTCCAGCCGGCTGAGAACTTCTCCAAGTTTTTACCCATGCAGCGAAACGAGTCCAATTTTGCTCTCACATCTCAAATAGTCTGAGTGTTGACAGCACAGCAACTTTCCTGTAGCCCAGGCAGCCTGCCAATTGCTGCCTTTAAGCTTGAAGTTTACGATACCTCAGAAAACCCACCTGCGATATTCAGCAGATATCTGGTTATCATGAATCCAATTATATAAATGTTGACAACGTCACAAGATCCTCCACGATGTTCCATCGGAACAACTCGGCTCTCCCTGTTATGGTAAAAAAAAGTATCTCAGGGTTTCCATAATAAAGAAGACTAGAGTCCCAGAAGGCGTTTAAGTATTTAATTCAAACATGTCTGGCCACAACACGGAGGGGACAGAGTTACTCGTGCATCACCCTCACCAACCTTTCTGACTAACCCCTTAAATAGTATTCAGCAATCACTGTTTATCTCTGTAGATGTCTTCTCCAACCTTCACGCCCCGCCTCCGGAGAACTGGTCCATGCGAGTCTGATACCAACGCATAAAGCAGCTCATCCGAAGGCCAGACTGTTATCTTACTGCCCTGGCGTCTGTCTCTCTGGTGACCTGACACGTATATCTTTCTCATAACATTAAGCTGGAACAATAAGCTTGCGCCTAACCTTGTCCTCTGCCTTAGATACATTCACTAAACAGAGAATATACACTTAATTCCTAATTACATAACATTTCCCACCACAATTCCCTGTTTTTATTAACTTAATAACATAAATATAAAGGGAAAATTCCAAAGTTCTATCAAAAATCTCCCTAAAAGATTGGTAGGTTGATCAAAAAAAAAAAGACAATGTTCAAAATATAAATTACAATCAGACATGAGCCATGTTTGGCCATGGAATTCGCTCACAGTGACAAATATTAGATCCTTCCAGATGACTTTGCTGAGACTCCTGTGCATTGAGACCGAAAACCCACGGGGTCTTCTTACGCCATTTTCTTGTGGGCAAAATGTCATCTCAACAGCCCCTCGCCCCAGAGGCGGCCATCCACAGGTCTCGTCATCGGTCAGGATGCTCTAGATAAAACACAGAACAAAGGAGAAATTATGTAGCATCTTCCAGTACACTTCAGAGGGTATTACATCAACACTAGATGTTGAAATGTGTACACTTCCCGTTTTGTTGTCTGTTGCCGTGAAGTCAGCCTCCACCAGCATCCAGTGACCCGTAGCCACCGATCAGTCCTTCCTCAGAAAGGAGAGAGTGGTCACTCCTCAGAAGGTCCTCCAGTGAGAACTTCCCCATGTGACCCTTGGGAGCTGAGCTAATTAGGTATTAGAGCATTGATGTTCAAACACAGGTGAGGCAATTCACAAAAGATGAATAGGATGAATATGACAAGTGATTAAGTGAAACCAACACCCTCGGAATATGGTTTCAGATCAACCTGATGCAACTGTGTGCAAAAGCAATTCTAAACAACTCACAACCTGGTTAATGAGCCAAACCTCATCAACTGAAGATAGAATACAATTAAGGTAAATGTCTCCAAATCACTCTGTACTAAATCCATGCCAAGAAAAAGACAACCAACCATTCCAACTTGTGAGAGTAAAAAATCCCAAGAATCAACTACTCCCAGCAAGAATTAAAGGTTTTCAGATCAAATTAAAACTTTGTAAAGTTCCCAGACATATGTACTACAACTCTGACCCCGAACCGAAATGGAATATGAAGTCAGATGTCAAGTCCAGGTAGTAAAAACCCTCATTAATTTATGACAGAGTTATGAATCACAAGAAACCCAATTACTTGCAAGTTACAATTCTCTTCATAATCCCTTAAAAATCTGTTCCTATTACTATCAAATCCAATTCCCCCCTTTTTTAAGGCATAGGGGTTCTGAAAAGGGAAGGGTTAGGGTTAGGGAACAAGAAATAAAAATTCTGTCGCCGTAGGCGACAGAATTTTGTGCACTAGCCATCTCCGCTCCTGTCCCGTGTGCTCTCCATCCCCCCATACTCCGCCATGGGCTAAAGGCCCCTCAAATGAAAGGGATAGGTGAGGGTAGGATTTATTGTAGAAGATTGAATTAGAAAGGGCAATGAACTGATTCTACTGAGGGGTCCTGAGGTTTAGGGATTTTGAAATAAAAGGTCCTGTCGCCGAAGGCGGCAGGACCTTTGTGCACGGGCTCTCCTGCATGTAGTCCACCAGTGTAACTCTACCTCTCGTTCAGGCCCCTAGGAGTCACTGTCTCCAGTCTGTGGATCCAAGTCCTCTCGGCTCTCCTCCTCTGCGCTGTGGACCAGTTTGGGTTGCACTGCAACACAGTGGCCGTCAGCGCTTCCCAGCCATGTTCAATAAAGTGCTGCACTAAGGGTACCTGTGTTTCCTTTCTTTTTAAAATGTTATATCTATGTTGGGTGAAGCGGGTCAAAATGCTGTTTTTGGTTTCCCCAACATAGTAGATGTGACAAATTTTGCACCTAATCAAATAAACACAGTTTTTAGATTTTGGATTTCCTGATTGGTCTGTTTGGTAGACCGTATTGTCAATTTTGTTTTGTACCCAGTGTAGCTGTTTAAAGAAGTCACTTTGACCTTTGACCTTAGGATTTTTCAGGGGTTTCACCTTAGCATGAACTAAAAAGTCCTTCAAATTTTTATTCTTTCTGTAGGCCGCGATTATTTTGTAATTTTGTAGCAGTGGTGTTTCAGATTGGAATTTGGAAAAGTTTTGTTTAACATTAAAAATTAGTCGTCCTGCTGAGGTGGAGTAGGTGGTAATGAGAGGCAGCATGGGTGATGTATCGAGGGGGCTGGACTCTAGAAAGGAAGCCCTGCATGCTCTCAGAAAGGATCTGGCATATCCTCTGCGGCAGAGAGCAGAAAACAGCACCCTGGTGGCCTCTTCAAAATCATTGGTTTGGGTGCGGATTCTGTGAAATCGTAGGAGTTGTGATTTAACGAGGCCGGCGTACGTGTGTTTTGGGTGGTAACTAGTTTTAAAGAGTAGGGCATGTGTGTCTGTGGGTTTAAAAAAGACTTTAACGTCTAGCTTGTGTGTAGTGCCAAAATGTGGGCCTTTAAAGGTTGTGGTGTCCAGGAAGTCCACAGCTCTAACGTCAGTGGTGGACTTCAGCTTAATTGATGGATTGTGTGTGTTCAATATGTGGAGGAATGCCCGAAAATCCTCTTCCGAATGAGTCCAGACCCCCCAAATATCATCAAGGTACCTGTAGTAATACATTGGTTTTTTAGGGGATTTATTAAGTGCTTCCGTTTCCCATTGAGCCATGAAAATATTGGCATAGGCTGGGGCAAATTTCTTCCCCATCACTGTGCCTTTGATTTGGAGGAAGAACTGGCCATCAAATTCAAAGTCATTTCTTCTTAAGTTAATATTAAGTAGCTGGAGCAGCTCCTTGTCCGGTCTTTTATGGTCAGGGAATTTATAAAAGATATTTTTAATGGCATTAATGCCTTCAGTGATGTCAATATTGGTGTAGAGACTATCTATGTCCATGGTAAATAAGATAGAGTGCTCTGGCAGGATAATCTGTTTAATTTTATTCACAAAATCATATGTATCTTTAATGTAGCTATCATGTAATATGGATAATGGATTAATATAATAGTCAATAAATTCGGCCGTTCGATATGTCTCGCTGCCACAATCGGAGACAATGGGTCTCCCAGGAGGAATCTCCCGTGGTTTGCTCCACTTCTCTGGTTCCTTATGGATTTTGGGCAGTAAATAAAATCTTCTGGCCCTTGGTTCAGAGGAACCTCTGAGATAATTTCGTTGTTTGGCATTAATAAATTTTTTCTGATGTAAATCATCAAGGATTTTATTTACCAGAGGGATAGTCTCATGAAATATAGGTTTGTCTAATTTATTATAATATGTGGTATCAAATAATTGCCTTCTGCCTTCCCATAAATATTGTTCTCTATCCATGATGACGATAGAGCTGCCCTTATCAGCTGGCTTAATAATGATATGTTTATCTTCCGTTAACTTTTTTAAGGCCTTAGTTTCTGCTATGTTTAGGTTAGGTCTGGATTTACTAATATGAAATTTATTATCAAAATAATCCAAATCGTTCTTGATTAATGTGCCAACCTCAGTTGGTAGGGTGCCCATGGGGGGAGTCCACCCCGACTCTGGGATAAAAGGTTTGGCTGTCTTATTATTGCAGCTGTTTTCATCCTCTTTGAAGTAAATGGCCAGTTTAATTCTCCTGTGATACCTTTGTAAATCATATCTGATTTGGGATCTCATATCCTGCTGGGAATTATTAATTTGGGATGGAATAAATGTTAAACCTCTGCTTAAGAGTGAACACTGTGCATCAGAAAGTTGGAAATTCTTGGATAAGTTACACACATTATTATGTACAATGCTTTTGTGCCCTTCCTGCCTCTGCAGGCTATCAGGGCAATCTATTTTAGCCACTCACACCAGTGATGAAGTAGGCGTCCCGCGGTGAATTGGGTCCAGTGGACTTTGTCCCTGCCGACGGTGAAAGCACTGGCATCCAGGGCTGGAATGAAGCGGTTTAGCTGGGAGATATGAGCATTTAGATGTGAAAGGATCACCTGCTCTCTGTGTGGAAGTGAGAGAGAGAAGTTGACCTCTGGGACAAAGATCTCGGCGTTGGGACACTTTATTTTGGCAGCCTTGAGAGCTTCCATCATCTCCCTAATGAGGGATCTCTTGTCCCTCTGGATCCTGTTGTTGATCCCAAAGGAGAGGATCAGCCTCTCAACAAACCTCATTTCTGCTGCTTTCTGAAACAAGGTGGTCATGTGCCTCCATTTGGCTCCGGGGAAGCTGTCCACCTGGATCTCAGGGTTGTTCACAGCAGGAAATTTTGCCACATTAGAATCACCCAAAATAACATATTTTTTGTTCAGGTTAAGTGCCCAGTCACGTGCTTTATTAAATATCCGTAAGTGTCTGAACGTGGCATTTACCTGAACAGGAGGTGGCGCTGTGGTACTCGTGGGGGTGACCTGTGGCCTCGGATTGGGATGAAAAGTCAACCTTCTCTGGGTGCTCATTTCCATTCTGCGGCGAAGAGGTGCCAGCCTCAGCCTCTGCGATCGTCTCGGTTCCAGCGGTGCAGAGCCGGAGGTCTCCGAGGGTGCAGCTGGAGAGTTTCTCCTTTCCTCCTCAATCAGGTCCGTAATAAAAAGGATGTCGTCCTCTGAAGAGGCAGGCCCTGCTGCTCTGGCGACCTGTGGTCGAAGAGGTGCTGCTGCAGCTGACGTCATCGGTGTGACGTTTTCCTTTGGGGCTCCGACCGATCTCCGCTGGCGTTGAGGAGCGGCCTCCAGCTGTGGTGTGATGTCAGCAGGAGTTGGTGCAAGGGGAGGAACAGAGGTGACCAGGTCGTCGTCCTCCTCCTCAGCTGGTGAAGGAGACCAACCGCTTCTGACAGGCTCCGTCATGGTTGCCGTGGAGGTCATGACAGGTGGACGTGGCGATGAAGGTGGAGGAAAGCAGGTCCTGGGCTGTGGTCTTTGTGGAGTAGAGGACACATCACTGATGCCGAATGATCTCTCTGGTTCCTCCTCGCTGTTTGCAACCAGGTGGGTTTGTGCAGGAGGCGTAGCCGTGGAGTGTTGAGAGGAAGTGGAGGAGGATGATGATGATGGTACCGGTGAAAGAGCTGTGCAGTTTTCTTGCTTTTCTTCCTCTGTGCTCAGGTAAACCTGCACCTCATCAGTGGTCTCTATTCTAAATCTTTTTCCTAGGTTGCGTTTGGCCCATTTCACAGCCATCTCTAAAGGAGCCAACAGATCTCCCCCCAGGGTTCTTAATCTCAGTTTGTCTGCCATCATCTCATCCTGATAGTGCTGTCTCAGAATAGTCACTGTATTAAAAGCCCAGGATCTAGCATTGCCATCAATTAGATCTAGAGTTCTGATGGTAGGGATGGCAGGTTTGATTACAGTGGCTAAATGAGCAGCTATGCGCTGGATGGCCGGTGGGTCATTGTTAATGTCAGAAACGTTCTTTAAGTGATGTGCAGCTTTAAGTAGCCTATGCATAGTTCTGACCTTAGTAGTAAAGTCCGGATCGTCAGATCGTGGTGGCTCATGGGTGCGGTCGGAGTCGTGTGCGCTCTGGGGCGCATGACGCTGCGGTTGCCGCCGCTGCTGCGGCTGCCGCCGCTGCTGCGGCTGCCGTCTCCGTGGTTGTGCCTCTGCTCGGTTCCAGCTCGTAGCTCGGCGATCGGGGCGATGGTTGCGCTGCGGCCGGTGACGTGGTCCGTTGAAGCCCCTGTTGCGGCTCCCGTTTGTTGGAGGCTTCCAGGAGTTTGTTGGTCTGAATCTGGTGACCGATGCGTAGGACCTCCGTCTCTGCGGGTACGGCGAAGGCTGATAGCGTCTCTGTGCCCCTCGGTTAGGCGGGCCGTTACGCTGTCGGCCTCTGCGGTACTGCACTCGGGTCCAACCTTCCTCCTGCTCGGCGTAGGGATCCCAAGCCATGTCGGTGCAGAACGGTGATAAAAGAGTGCTTTCTGACTAACTGTGCAGCTAACTGACTAGTAGATTACAAAAAAAAATTTTTTAAATAAAAAACGGAGTAGAACCGCAACTTAAACTTTTTGCCAACTGGCACTTTATTAGAAAATAAAAAATAATAATGATCAACTTTTTACAAGTACAGCAAGCTTACAGACGCGACGTTTCGACTCCTGAACGAGTCTTCATCAGGCAAAAAGCTTGCTGGAGCGGATCAGATCTGCTGTTCTCGGGCGAGCTTCAAAGCAGCTGAATGAGCGTTCAAGCAGATTCAAACCTAGCGCTGCAACAGTTAGTGGGTGCTGATTGGCCAAGATCACAGGTGAGCGTCCTGACGTAGATTTGAAATGAGCCAATCTGGGGCACATAGGGAGTGGCCGGTCAGTCCACAGTTCCGGGCCATACTCCCCCTAGTGTCCAACTGAGCGCCTGGCACATTCAACAAACCAGATATGTATATTTGCAGACATGTAAACAATGAATCCAGGATGAACTATTTACATTCACTTGTCAGTTTTCTGATAACAGGTTTGTGAAACATTTTACCTTAAAAATATCAGAAAAATGGTAAAAAGAAATATATTTGATGCACAGTGTTCTAATGAATATGTTTTGGAGAGACAAGGTGTAAAATGGGTTAAAATAAATAAAGCTTTTTACAGGTCCATTTGGTGTAAAGGTAGGTAAAACGCTTTGTCAATTGTTCTGGAATAGTCCAATGCTGCCATCTGCTGGGCAAAAAAATCATTACAACCTCCATTTTTATTTTACAGAATTCAACAGATCAAGCCGTTTTGACCTGTTGACCTGTAGAATCAGGTCCCTGAATCGGGTAACCGGGGCCACAAAAAAGGTATATGAAATGACACTGATGCTTATTTAATAGAGAATCACTTGTGTAAATCTTACTGGAGGGTTCTGTGAAGTTGAGGTTAGTGGACAACAGAATGGAGGAGCCAATGAATTGGCATAAAAAGAATAAAACGAGAGACTGTTCAGGGGGCAGTGACTTAGGGTTAGGCACCAAGTTTAGGGGCTTTAGGGTTAGGAGCAGACCCCTCAGGGGTGGGGCAATAAATATAAAAGATAAAAAATTATATACCAAACCAACACCAAGGTTGGAATAAGGGAATGGATTGAAGCGGAGTAAAAGGGTTACATGAAGTCCTGCCATTAGAATCCAATAGGTCTCACATATTCACAGAAGCCTTTGGACAAGGAATATTCATGTAGCAGGTAGATGTGAGCATGATGAGAACAGGAAGTGTCTCCAGTACACTTCTCAAGTGCTTGACGATCCCACAGATATTTTTTTGATTTTAGGAAACATGGCAAGTGATCTCCCTGATATGTAAACAAAAATAAAAACACAGATTCAGGACATTGGAAAACCAGTGGAGCATCATCAGGTAAGTGATCTTCATTACTGTCATTTACAAATCATGCTAGAACATGTATTCACTTATGGTGTTGTAAATTACACAGGGGTGAAGCCAGAAGCCTTCAGAGAGGGCAGAGCGACGGTGGACCAAGGGCTGGAGGCAACAGGCTGGCTAGGGATTTTGAAATAAAAGGTCCTGTCGCCGAAGGCGGCAGGACCTTTGTGCACGGGCTCTCCTGCATGTAGTCCACCAGTGTAACTCTACCTCTCGTTCAGGCCCCTAGGAGTCACTGTCTCCAGTCTGTGGATCCAAGTCCTCTCGGCTCTCCTCCTCTGCGCTGTGGACCAGTTTGGGTTGCACTGCAACACAGTGGCCGTCAGCGCTTCCCAGCCATGTTCAATAAAGTGCTGCACTAAGGGTACCTGTGTTTCCTTTCTTTTTAAAATGTTATATCTATGTTGGGTGAAGCGGGTCAAAATGCTGTTTTTGGTTTCCCCAACATAGTAGATGTGACAAATTTTGCACCTAATCAAATAAACACAGTTTTTAGATTTTGGATTTCCTGATTGGTCTGTTTGGTAGACCGTATTGTCAACTTTGTTTTGTACCCAGTGTAGCTGTTTAAAGAAGTCACTTTGACCTTTGACCTTTGGATTTTTCAGGGGTTTCACCTTAGCATTGGTTGCAAGTCTCTACGACGTACGGTTCGGGAGTTACGGGCCGTAAACGTCGTCCCATAGAAACCAATGGGACTGGCAGATAGTGAAAATTTCATCATTTTTCATCATTAATAGAGGCGAATTTAAAGGTGAGATTATGGATGTTCAGACAACATGCATCAGATGTGATTCAGTCTGCAGGAGTTGTTTATTTTAAGGTGAAATTATGGATGTTCAGACAACATGCATCACATGTGATTCAGTCTGCAGAAATTGTTTATTTTAAGGTGAACTTATGGATATTCAGACAACATGCATCACATGTGATTCAGTCTGCAGAAATGGTACATTTTAGTGTGAGATTATGGATATTCAGACAAGATGCATCACATGTGATTCAGTCTGCAGAAATGGTACATTTTAGTGTGAGATTATGGATATTCAGACAACATGCATCACATGTGATTCAGTCTGCAGAAATTGTTTATTTTAAGGTGAAATTATGGATGTTCAGACAACATGCATCACATGTGATTCAGTCTGCAGAAATGGTACATTTTAGTGTGAGATTATGGATATTCAGACAAGATGCATCACATGTGATTCAGTCTGCAGAAATGGTACATTTTAGGGTGAAATTATGGATGTTCAGACAACATGCATCAGATGTGATTCAGTCTGCAGAAATGGTACATTTTAGGGTGAAATTATGGATGTTCAGACAACATGCATCAGATGTGATTCAGTCTGCAGAAATGGTACATTTTAGGGTGAAATTATGGATGTTCAGACAACATGCATCACATGTGATTCAGTCTGCAGAAATTGTTTATTTTAAGGTGAAATTATGGATGTTCAGACAACATGCATCACATGTGATTCAGTCTGCAGAAATGGTACATTTTAGTGTGAGATTATGGATATTCAGACAAGATGCATCACATGTGATTCAGTCTGCAGAAATGGTACATTTTAGGGTGAAATTATGGATGTTCAGACAACATGCATCACATGTGATTCAGTCTGCAGGAATGGTAAATATTAGGGTGATATTATGGATATGCCTGGGCATGTCAGGGCAATGCATAAATACTAGAGATGGGTGATTTTTTATAGGAATGTAAGTGTTTTCCCTTAGTGCGATAGGAATGCTCTCCTCCTGAATTGGAGATGGGTTTTTCAAGCCCATGTTAAATTTTCCATTTCCCTGGAGTCACATGAGCTCTTTGACCATGGGACGTCACATATGTGCTGCTCACTTAAGAACCACAAAATGACCGAGATAACAATGAACCAGGTATTTGTTGGAGCATGGGTAATCAGGGGAGACATGGGGGATTACTTTTTCAGTGGGGTATGGGTCTCGTTTTCGGCCCTCTGTGTTGGAACAGGGTGGGTAGTTGTTCAACTCTCCCTTAAGGTGCTTGTCGGCTAGGACGTCAGATATGTGCTGCTTCCTTAAGAACCACAAAATGACCAAGATCCAAATGAACCAGGTATTTGTTGGAGCATGGGTATTCAGGGGAGACAAGGGAACAGGGTGGGTGGTTTTTTCCACTTTCCCTTAAGGTACTTGTCGGCTAGGACGTCGCCGGGGAGAATCTCGTTACATCGCAGCCGGACAAAGTCCCCGAAACGCACCTCTTTCCAGTACTTCTCCACGTAGCGTTTATCCAAGTATTTGTTGGAGCATGGGTAACCAGGGGAGACAAGGGAACAGGGTGGGTGGTTTTTCAACTTTCCCTTAAGGTACTTGTCGGCTAGAACTTTCCCTAAACCTTACCCTAGCCTTTTGAAAAATCCGGTTGCCATACAGCGGGCAACCGTGTCCCCGGCCGGGTTTTTCTGGGTGTCCGGCCTATATTTTGGCATGACGGACAGATTTAGGAAGGCACCATGCTCAGATTGGGCAAGGCAGTGCCCAAAGGCATGTTTCCAGCCCAATCGTTCTCCTGGGGTCGACCCTACCATGGGCACGTGCTTCTTTAAGAAGTGGTAGTGTGGCTTCATGACGTGATACGGGCACATACCGACCTTAAGTCCTTGAGCTCTACCACTATTCCATCAACATCATAGCCCACACCCAACTCCTCCATGGTAGGGTCGTATTGGGTTGGGAACACAGGCACTCTTACGCGAGGGGTTCTGTAGTGATGCTTAAAGGACTGTAATTATCAAATAAAGGCCACATCTATAACAATAACAACACACATACAGTACAAATGAAAGAGGACATTGGGTCAGCAAGTGTACGCGTTTCGACTTTTTCTTTGTCTTCCTCAGGTCTTTGTGGGTTAGGTATTGGGGTTTCCGGGGTGGTCAGACACTTTCTTGGTTTTTGTTTTTTTGGGGTTATTTTTTGTTTTGTTTTGTTTTTTGGGTATTTATAATTCTCTAGAAACAGCACAGTAACGTTCGCTCAGAACAAGAACGTGTGCTAACAAAGAAAACAAAGAAAAAAAAGCAAAAGTTCTACTGATTGCCAAGAAGCACTCTCCTCTTGTACCTGAAGGCATCCATTGTCCTGGCTGGAATAAGCTCTTCTTCACAGGATGCCAGGTACTGTTGGTATGCCAGGGTAAGGGGAAATGAAACCAAGCTCCGAACACTTTATTCTGCTTTTCTGTAGGACTGCTGGTGGCAGTGGGAGATTTAAATCTATAGATACACAACACGCAATGATAAAGAACTACACACATAATTAAGCTCATTTGTCTTAAATTCCCACAGGGATGATTTAGACGCTACAAGCTGAAGTCGTTTGAACATGCTTTACACATTACAATATGAAAAAGACCTGTACAGATAGTACTGTGGAACAGACTGACTGTTTTAGTCCATCAATTCAGACTAATTCAGATCCTGAGATTCAGATCTAAGATTTAAAAAAGCCTCCAAAAAGCAGTCACTCGCATTTTTCAAACACTACAGCTGGGTCCATGTCCTGCAGCTGTTTCAACATGGGTTCTATGACACCCTCAAAGGCTGGATCCAGTTTGATTTTCACTTTGCAAAGTGACTTTAAGTTCTGAGGGTTACTGAACCAGATATAGGGTAAGGGTTAGGTATAGGGGGTATGTACCAACCTGGAATGGTGGAGCGTTAGGGCCCTGAAGGTGGCATCGAGATGGGACCAACTGTTTCTGAATCCTTGGGGCCCTCCCTTTCACGTGGTCATATTGCTCCACCCACTTTTGGCAAAACATCATGGGAAAAAACACTTAAAACTGTCTGTCAGCCAGACGGTAATAGTGACAGCTTTGAAACTTTGGCTACAACCAACCATATTAGATATTCAGACAACATGAATCAGATGTGATTCAGTCTGCAGCAATTGTTTATTTTAAGGTGAAATTATGTAGTTTTAGTCAACATTGATCACACATGGCCCACTCTGAAGAAAGGGGCTATGGTTTGTTCCTTTAATAAAAAAAAAGAAAGCACATTCTGAACTGAATATTGATTTCAATTTTGCTTATTTGCATGGTGTAGCTAAGTTGAACAAGAACTGACTGGATGTGAAGAATCTGAATGTTCAAACCTGTAAATTGGCAAACATTAATGTCCAAGAAGATGACTTTGTTGTTAACAGGTGCTTATAAAATAAGAAAGGAATTTAACTGAATATCCACATTTGAAGAAAAACCATACAAGACAAGAGCATCCAGCATCAAAAGAATTGATTTATGTTTTGTATCCCTCTGTGTGTATGTGTCTTCCTCTCTCTCTCTTGCCGTCTGTCTCTCTACGTCTGTCTCTTTCTTGTTGTCTTTCTCTCTTCCATTCTCTCTTCCTCTCTCTCCCTCTTTCTCATCTCTCTCTCTCTCCATCTGTCTCTCGTTGTCTGTCTCTCTCTTGTTGTCTTTCTCTCTTCCATTCTCTCTTCCTCTCGCTTTCTCCCTCTTTCTCCTCATCTCTCTCTCTCTCCATCTGTCTCTCTCTCGCCGTCTGTCTCTCTACGTCTGTCTCTCTCTCGCCGTCTGTCTCTCGTTGTCTGTCTCTTTCTTGTTGTCTTTCTCTCTTCCATTCTCTTCCTCTCCCTTTATCCCTCTTTCTCCTCATCTCTCTCTCTCTCCGTCTGTCTCTCTTTCTCCGTCTGTCTCTCTCTCTCCGTCTGTCTCTCTCTCCCCTTCTGTCTCTCTCTTGTTTTCTGTCTCTCTTCCACTCTCTCTGTCTTTCTTCGTCACCCTCTCTCTTCCTATCCATCTCTCTTTCTCTCTCTGTTTCCTCATCTCTCTCTCTCTCTCTCTGTCTCTCTCTCTCTCGCCTTCTGTCTGTAATCCTCTCTCTCTCTCTCTCTTCCTCTCTCTTTCTCTTTCGGTCTCCCTTCCTCTCCCTCTGTCTCTCTCTGTGTCTCTGTGTCCGTGTGTGTGTGTCTGTCTCTCTGTGAGTATGTGCATGTGTGTGTCAGTCTCCCAGTCTTCGTCTCTTCGTTTCGACATCCTCCCCGTTCTGGTGTGGCTGTGAAAAGCAAGAAAGAGAAGGCAGCAGATTTGAGTAATTTTTTCCAAGCGAGTATTGTGAAAAAACAACTAGTATGTATGTAGTGGTGTTATCATGCAAACTTACAGTATCCTGCTCTCCATACTGGTTTGCCTGTGAACTCTCCCTCCGCCTCTGTTCCCCAGCATCCAGGATCATGTTGAGCCTCAAAAAGAATTCGGCCCTCCTCCTCCCTCTCACCACCAGGGTATAGATCCGGCTGTCCTCGCTGGGTGGAGTTTGGTGACCATCGGCCATCCTCTGGCTTCCTGTCTCTTCCGTATATATCTGCAGAAAGTGAAAAGACGAGAGAAAAATGTAACAAGTTCATGTCCACTTTTTCGGTGCTGTCTGGGACGCCCGCCCCAAGCACAGCACAGGGCAGCTCAAGTTTACCAGACATCAGCCTAGGTGTAGGTTTAAGCATGAAACACGAAGGACATTTCCTCCATTCCATCCCGGTTGCAACTAATGTATGGCGGAGAGCACTGTACTCATAGCTGGCTGATTTGTTTCTGTGTATGACAGGTGGCAAACATCTCATTGGTCAAACTGAAGCAAAAACTATGAAAACACTCTGCAAAGTTAGAGTTCTGTATGAAATTGACCGGGGAAAAAAATGCTGCTTTCTATTTTCTATTACTTTGAATAGAAAAATCATACTTATTTTCTCTGAATATCATTTCATATTTGTGTACTGGGTGACTTAAAAAAGGGAGCTATTTTTGTTATGGGTTTATTTTCTGATACAGAAGATTTATTATTTGTATTTAGATTTTAGAGATATTTATGTAATGGCTGACTTGTAAAAGCTGATGTAAAACTGATTCATTACAAACTGATATCTGCAAAACATATACACCAGTGGTATAACACCGGTTTTTCTTCTAAATAAACATTTTATTTTCTTCCTTTTAACGTCTTCAGGTGTATGTTACACAAACACAGTTTGTTTATTATATTTTAGTTTTATGTTCAAAACTTTGGTCTCATCACAACAGAAAGATAACGAGTTATTGTTAAGATAGCTGTATAAAATATGCAGCAGGCTATTTATGATGACTCTAGTATAATCCAAGCTCCAATACCGATGTGTAATTACACTGTTGGGTGAGTTATTGGAATTGTATAAATGAAATGTTTACAAATAGAATTTTGGTAACCTCACAACCTCAGCACAGCCCCTGGGGTCACTAGTGGCCTCCCTGGGCGGCTCGGACCCCGGTTAGAAAACCACTTTGTGCGGTTTAGCCGATGAGGTTGCTTCGGTTTGGCTTTCTGCTTCACTAATTATCTCCATAAATAGGCTAGTACAAGTATAAGTTACTAGTTTACTTGCCACCCGTGATTAAAGTTAGCATGGCTAGCGGCTAGTAGTGCCACGAAAAGAGTGTGGAAGCCGACCATTTTGTTCTGAAATGTAAATGATGGAAGTGGTGCAAGTGGGCAACTTCACTGAAGCGAACTTTAAAACGGCGCTAAAAAAAAACGTGGCTACTCACCTTGTTTGTCTTCCTCCTCCGTTTCCACTCTCGTCTCCTCTCCGGTCAGCATCACCGTCTTAGCTCCTCTGCTATAGCTGCTAGACATGCATGGACATGACCAGCGCTGGGCATGCTGGGTGTTCTCACATCTATCGGTTGGTTCATTTATTTCTTTAATTTCTCTGTTTGTCTGGTTATTCTGTATTGATACTTTTCTTATTTGCTGATGGCTAAAGAGGTTGATAACAATTGATTAAAATGTCCAGTGTGTAAGGCCGGAATAGAGAGAAAAGATCGGGATGTGTAAACCTTCCAAAGCGGAAGAGCAAGAGCAAAAAAAGATGTTTATCAACATGTTTATTTAGTATTTGTTTGTTTATTTGAGTGAGTCCGAGTGACGTCATGGGTATGTGGAAAGAGGTTCGCGTTGTTATTCAGCTCTGCGGTGACGTCGGGGTATTTACGCATTTTTTAAAGTGTCAAGATCATCTCTCCGTTTCTCTTCTGCAGCGCTTTCTTTTGTGTGTCTGTGCCATGTTTCGTGCAAGAACATAGAAGATGACAATATTGCTATGTGGACTTGTTGTTTGGGCTATTGTAGACACGAGGTCCGTCCGTCAAGCGGCCATTTCAGCCAGCAGCAGGACCCGGAAGCGCTCTCCCGCTCACTCCATAAAGAGCAGGTGAGTGTTGACCTGTGCTCCTAACTTTGTTATTGTTTGTGTTTATTTCCTTCCTCACATAGCCTACTCTTCCAGTAGGCCGAGGAAAAAATGCCACGGTGAGAAGGTGGCAGAACATTTTTGCACAGGTCGCACAGACGTCTTCTGTGACCCTAAGCCAAGAGCTTCATGACTCTTGGAAACTTTTCACAGGTTATTGACCAGTAGCCTAGTGTGTGTTTATTCCGCATCCGAGTGTTCTGTTCTCACGTTCTCTATTACTGCTTTATATAGGTGTATAAACCGTTTGCAGAGAACATGATAAGTCCTATTTCCACCGATCGCTGCCATTTGCTGGTCCTAGGCCTCCAAAATCCAACTTTTGTTTTATTATTCATTTTTCTCTAGGATTTTTGCATATCCAACTAATCAAAATGGAGATAGGTCAGTCTAAAGACACTTTCATCATTTTTTTTTTACAGTTTTCAAACCAAAGATGTTTTTGCCCTGTTACCAAAACTCTCGTGACCTCTAAAACGCTTGCTTTAAAGGATATTGTCCAATTACACAGTTTTTAGTCTTTTATTTTTTGTGTAGTGGTTCATTATATGCTCCAAGAGTTGATAGATCATGTGACTGTAACAAAGAAATAGTGTGTTTCTCTACGAGCTCCAAGGGCACATGTCTCACTAGAGGAAGACCAAAAGCCTAAATTAATCAGAGTAATTACCATGTAATTTATCAACCACTGGATTAAAGATCGACCAAACAATCTTTTAGATAATAGCTGACTTTTTAAATATATATATATATATATATATATATATATATATATAAATATAGATATATATATATCAAAAAATAAAGTAACCGTAACACACACCGGGTAACAGTAAACAGGTGCCATGTGTGGATGAGAGAGAGGGAGAGAGTTTTGTGTGAAAATAAACTTTAGTAGCACTTTGTAAGAGGCCGTGTCAAAGTTAGCCTAGACCTCTTTTGCAATTTCCATATAGCATGGTGTGACTGCCTTTCAAGGGTGAGATGATACTAAAGACACCTTTAATGACACACCAAGTAGTTACAGTTGTGTTAAATATACAGAAAAATAAATGACAAAGCTAACTGTTGGTCATCCAATGACATGTAGAAGATGCAACGGATGGAGAGTTGAGTTGTGCATGTGACTTCTGGAATGTTTCAAATTTTGTAGATGGGTCGATGAAATCAGAATGGAATCACTGCTTAAGTTTACCTGGACACATCTTCCCTCTATCACATCAAAGTCAGCATGTCGGTAAATTCCATCTGACGTGTTTACACGGAGGCGGTTACAATTATTTGTTTATTTGTTGTTCTCTAAAAAACTTTATCTCTAACATGTTTGTTCCTCCTTTTCTCTCTCTCTCTCTCTCTCTCTCTCTCTCCCATACCTATCCCCTCTCTAACCCTCAAATGTTGTTTTGCCCACAAGCCCCTGGCCCTCTTCCCCATTGCCCTACACAATGGCTGCAGCCATAGGAGAACCCCTCACTTGTTCAACACCCATAAAAACAGGCTCTTTCCGACATCTCACATTCCCTCAGCTTGTAGAAAAGCAAGTAGTGGATGAAAAAAATAGTGGAGAAGCTGGAACAGAGCGTGGCCCACAGCATCCGAAGCAGCCGAAGAAGGGACCTCAGAGAAAATCAACCAAATGGTTCCCTTCCAACTTGATCTCATCCAAGTTCTTCAAAGTTCCCAGGAGGTTGAACTCCTCTTCCTCACGTTCCCTATCAAAGTCATCTGATAGGTGAGTCACAGCCCCATCTAGCCTAACTGTACTCTAAACAGGTACAAAGGAAAGTTTTATCAACTAACTAACAAACAAACAAGCATAATGGCTATGGGATGAAATTCAGCTTCTTCCTTCTGGACGGAGGTTGTTAGTCCAAGCTGTAGCGTTATAAAAATAGCTTTGTCCCTGTTGCTATCACTGAACTCAATTAGAACAGTTTTATTTGATACATTTTGGTCTTATTTATCCCTTGTCAATTCATCAGATATGTGTTTTTGTCCAATTTAATGTGTGTGTGTGTGTGTGTGTGTTTTGTGAGGGGATGCTTAAACACTATAGTTTTTTTTTAAGGAACATGATTTGAGTAAGGATGTAAAAATATTTAACCAAAAAAATAAGAACAGTCTCAAGCCTTCAAAATGAAAAGTCAGATTAATGCAATATTTCCTTGTTCCTTTTGTTACCATTTGGAAGGTACTTTATCTATATCTAAAGTGAGGCTTACAACATTGCTCTTTTGACAAAAATTAAAGTTAGATGTGGCTCAGGCTATTCCTGAACCATCTCTTAGTCATGCTTAGCAAGGTTTTAGGCCTTTTGACCAGAATGTTAATTGCTAGAATATTTCTTGGTGATATTGTTCTTTATTCAGTTTTTCAGATATGGACTGGACCCTGCATTTGTTGCCCTCCCTCTGATCCTGATGAATAAGGAATGCATCCAGGCTCCACAGCTTTTGAAAAACCTCTTTCCACACCTGTCCACTTCATCTACCAAACGTGAGCTAGTTGACATTAGTGCCTATTTCATCCTTCTTTACATATATAAATAGAAGGATGCAATATGCATTTCAATCAACTAGTTTCATAGTGAACGACTGAATGCAGGGTCCTCCAACTGAGCGGCTCCTGAAACACCCCCTGATTCAGGACCAGCCCAATGCCCGGCAAGTTGTTGTATAATTACATTATTGGGAACATTAATTCTTCTCTGACACTGCATCACATGTGTGTCAGGTATCAGAAATAATGTATTTTAGAGTGAGATCGTGTATTAAGTGTATATGTATATATCTTGTCCCAAAGAGAGCAAATCCAGCTGTAACAGCAGCAAAGTGGCAAGCAATGGACGCATTTAGGTTCACACAAGATGCATATGAAAACAGAATTAAGAATATGTACTTTAAGGACAAAATTACAAACCAACAGGGATCAATCACTCTTCCAAAAGAGACCATGTTAAAGGGCTGGTCACTAAAATCAACGTAAGGGGCCAGGACCAGCCAGTGTTCCTCATTGTGGCCAAGCGGGACATAAAACCAGGCGAGGAGCTCTACATAGACTACGGGGTGACGCGGCGATCGTACGGCGGGGAGGCCATGGATCTCCCCTGGCTGGACGACTAAACAGCCAACCCCATTGTACATACTGTAAATATTGTAAATATTTTTCTTTAGTCCGATTAACATTGTTCAGAGTTCGTGTGGTGGTTTTGCTTTTATGTTCCTGTGTTAGATGTTGTTGTCAGTTTTTTTGTTTTGTTCTGATGACCTGTTGTTGAAACTCACTAAAAGTGTTGCTTCCCACCCTTTTCTGTCTCAGCCTTCCCTTGTGTTCGGTGAGCTCACACAGTGAGATTTACGCTGGTTTTCATCTCGTGAGTCGAGGTGCGCAAAAGCAGATGAACCCTCTTTCTTGAACGTCAGTGGGTCAATTTCAGGTCAAACAGAAGTGGCAGAAAGCATACTGCCTCAGAGGTAAAACCTGGTGCGACTGTATCTGTGCGAATAAAAGAGAGAATCACGATCAAACTACCCAGGAGATGGAGAACGCTGCAGATGTCCTTTATTTAAAAAAAAAAAAAAGAGAGAGAGAGAGATTCTGTGGAACATGGCGGAGCGTCGGGGGCCGAGACCATTTCTCATGGCGTCCCGTGTGCCGAACCCGGCTGCGCAGGCCTGACCGGCGGCCCCAGGACCCGGGGAGGAGTGTCGAAGACGGTTTGGTCACCTTTGGCTGGAGGACACTCCTCAGATTTTACTCTGTATGCGTTTTGTGTCCAGTAGATGGCGACCCTGCTGCAGCAAATGCCATCTTGCTACCTGTTTGTCCAATGTATGGTAGAAGCCACAATCCCAAGGGTTTTTGATAAGTTTCTCCCCATTTTATGTGGGTGGCATTTTTTAGCTCTGTGTTTTTAGAGAAAAGTCCAGCTGATACTAAGAGCACAGTAAAGTGTGAAAATAAAATCAATGTGTTTTGTTTAGCAGGAGTCTGGATGAAGCAGGAGGATGTTGTTACTATAAATGAGTCAGCTCCTTCCAATTATTTACATTTTCAGATTCCTACAAGTACAGGGTGAGGAGGAGTTGATATGGATGTTCAGACAACATGCATCAGATGTGATTCAGTCTGCAGAAGTTGTTTATTTTAATATATATATATATATATATATATTGATAGGCAGATATAAATCTAGCTATTATTGGTCCACATCGTGTATAACGGTGCAAAGTAACAGATTAACAGAGTAATAGAGTTGTAATTTGCTTGCTCAATCACAATCTGTGCTCTTCTTTGCGGGTGTGGGGGAGACAGGTTTCCCACCAGCCGGACTTTAGTTAGCGTGGGAAAGCGAGGGTGGAGGAAATGTGTGTGTCAGAGGTTTGCAACATTGTCTGCAACATTGTTTCCAACAGGCCTGGGAACTGCTGGACCTGTCCTGCAGAGAAGTTGACCAGCAGGGGGAGCACCATCGGGGCTGAAAAGCCTGCCTAAACAGCACTTTAGGGGTTAGGGCGAAGATTAGGACCCCTACTCCTTACGAAGTTGGGTGGTGCACGGGCCTGCCCTCCAAAGAAATCACCCCGGCGGCCACGGTCGCGCTGCATGGGACGCTGACGCCTCCTCCCACGTCGGACCACCTGCCACTCATCCCCCATGTTGCTGATCCACGAAATTCCTCTACACTGGGTTCGCCTTTGTATGCTTAGAGAAATATATGTGTATAGTGTTTGAAAAATTATCAGTGTTTTTATAAAAGGAATTTTTTTTTTATTTTTTAATGTAAAATGAAATTGTTTTGAATGTGAAATGAAATGTTTTTAATATGAAATTGTTTTTAATGTGAAATGAAATGTTTTTAAGGTGAAATGAAATGTTTTTAATGTGAAATGAAATGTTTTTAATGTGAAATGAAATGTTTTTAATGTGAAATGAAATTTATTTTTAATGTGAAATGTTCCTAGTGTGAAATGAAATAGTTATTTTAATGTAAAATGAAATGTTCTTTTCAAAAACAAAAAAATAAAATAAAAAAGCTGTTTTTAATAACCAAAAATCGTTTTTAGAAAAACGCTTCTAAACAAAAAGACGTTTCGACTTCAACGTTTCGACTCCAAAAGAGTCTTCCTCAGGCCTACGGCACGTTGTAAAGAAAAAAGATTGAGCCTAGTACACACCGTCAAGGAGCTGTTGCCTCTTTGAAAGTCAGAGCTAGAATGAGCTCTCCACTCACTCTGTCCCTTATATACTGTGAGGCTCCGCCCCCTCAAAAAAGTCTGAAGACTTTCGTTGTGTTATTTCTCCCAATTGTTGTGGTTATTTTTCACATAGTCCTAATTAGTTTTCGATATAAAAATTGCTTTTTAATGTAGAATGAATTTTCCTTAATGTAAAATGGATTTTTAATGTAGAATGAATTTTTTTAGTATAGAATGAATTGTAAATGTAAGATGAATTTTTTATGTAAGATGATTTTTTAATTTACCTGATGAATTATGAGAACTGACTTTTTAACAGATTATGTAATGTATTTGATGAATGTTGATGAGAACCGTTTTATTAATTTATTGATTTATTTAATGTAAGACGATTTTTAATTAACTTGATGAATTATGATGAGAACTGGGTTAGGGTAGGGTTAGGGTAGGGTTAGGGTAAGGGTAGGGTAGGTTTAGGGTAAGGGTTTTCAAAAAATTCTGGACAAGTCCAGTGGTGCACTCGCATCGAATGTCCTTCGCACTAACTCTGTCTGTCCAATTTCCTTCTCTTGTGGCTTTCTTGCCTTCTGTCTCTATCCCTTACTTTCCTCTAATTAGGTTCTCTTTGCTTTCCTCTTGATTTATCTGTTGCCCCCCACATGCACTTCGTGAACGACGTTTCGACTTTTCTGTGTCTTCTTCAGGTTCCCGTGCATGTCCCCCCTTGTGTCTCTGTCACTTCTTGTGTTTCTTCTATTTCTGTTTCTCTTTAGCATCTCTTTGCTTTCTTCTCTTTGTTCTCTGTGTTTCCCTTAACTTCCCCTCTGCAACTGAATTTAGTATAGGCACCCCCTTATCCGTTCCTCGTCCTTCTCTCGTCTGAGCTTTCCTTCCTCGGTTTGGGTTTCTTAAATACTTATTTTAGTTTAACTTAGTTTAGTTTTTAAATAAAATAGGACGTCAGGGATTAGGAGTAGATAGGGATAGATAGGGATAGATAGACACAAATTAGGGTTTAGGGATAAGTAGGGCTAGGCAGGGATCTTAGGTTTAGGGTAAATGAACAGGGAGAGGTTAGGTTAGTTAGGTTAGGGTTAGGGATAGGGTTTCGCCATTCATTGTCAATTTAAAATGGAAGATTCCAGAATTCCAAGACAGATTTCCATCTATATACAAGAAATTGGAATCTGGGTATTGCGCAATTCCAAGTCGATATTGCGCAATTCCAGATTTCAATTCCAGTTTCAAAAAATGGCCACTAGGTGTCAGTCTAAGACCATTTTTGAATTTCAACTCCAGATTCAATGTTATTTGATATATTCCATATTTTCATATAGATATATAGGGTCTTCCATTTTTACATGTGAATGTGGGGGGGGGTGATTTCCAATGTCGTTTCAACTATGAAATCGACTACTGAGCGAGTTTGGTGGCACTCTCACCCAGCTCCTCCATCACCTTTCCCGTTCTAAAAGGTCAAATTTAAACCGGGTCGTAGGGCGACGTAACCCAAGTCTTCAGGCGTGCTTTTGCCCGACTCCTACAGTTTAATAAGGGTAGGCCAGAGGATGCCAAGAGTCAAAAATCCCTCATCTTTGAGGTTCTGTATCGTGGGAAGGCAAGCACCGAGAACACCGAGGAGAACAGCTTCGCGGAGAACTCTGCTTCTACAGAAAGGCAGTGGGCAGAGATGTAGCTGGGCCAACATTTGGGACAAAACGTGCTCGAAAAGATTTCCAACTCCTGTCACTGACTCCCCTCTCATTGGTGACAACAGACCACTGAACAGAAATCCCCAAGGTCTTAAACAAATGACATGGCACGGCAGTGAAGATGAGACAAATTTTAATGTGAATAGATACAAATCTGGAAAATGGAATCATGGATTTTTGGGCTAACGGTTAGCCACAGGAAGCACAAAAATTTCACACACTGTACTTCGTTGCAAGACCTGTCACATATCTGAATATCAGCTCAATTGGCCATGACCAGAAAATCTTCTCTCGATCATCTCCCGTTCAAAAGCTGCTGCAGTGCTTTTTGGTCTCTGACAGCAGGGTTGGGGGATGGGAAGCTTAAATCCTTGAAGTCCTCTATCTCCAGCTTGGAAGAAGTCAGAGGTTATATAAAGACATCTTTGGAAAGCAGTCAGAGTGCTCTACAACATATGTGAATGCCACGTAGGTGACGCTTTTCTGGAAAAACTTCCTTCCGTATTGACATCTATCGTTCCCGATTGCAATCTATTAAAGGCATTCGACCCACCTCACTTTAGGGCACATTTTGGGGTCCTTCCTGGGGGCCATTTGTGACCAAAACAGACGCCATCCATGGGTGGGATGCCAGGTTTCAGCCGGAAGTGGTTCCGAGTCTCTAACCCTCCGTATGGCCGAATAAGCCCCCAAAAGACTGGGCGCTGTGCAAGGGGTGACCTCTTGACCTCGACCATTTTGGAAAGCCGTAGCTCGGAGGGGGAAAGCGTCAGAGATACGGCTGGACGTGTTCTCGGATGCACTCGGGGATCTGTATAACCTGTGTAAGAATAATGCCCGTATATCATTGTTTTGGTTGAAAGTGCCAACACGGCTCCAGACTCTCAGAGCCCATGAAAAGTCTTGCACCCTGACTCCTTCTTGCCAAACAAGGTGAATCGGGCAAACTCGGCCATACTTCAACGTAGAGGCATGATCCAGACATCGACGGAAAGGTCTCGTCCACCCGATTCGCCCCGCGTTGGAATCGGAGCTCTGGTTCCATCCTGTGCAGAGCTAGGGGGCGCCAAATGTTGAACTTTTTCACCCAATTAAGTGCTGTATCTCTATAAGGAAAGCAGCGAGGGATTAGCAACCGACACCGTCGGAAAGCTCTCGAAAAGCTGCATCACATAGGTGAGCGCCATGTAGGTGGCGCTGTTATGGAACCAACTTGGCAGCGGTTGGGTGTGGAGACCTGGGCTAAGGTCCGCGTTAAAGACCTCGCTCACGCGATCGCAACGGTGCCCTAACTGTCCTTCTCGCTCGCTTTTTTTAGGTTTTGAGAAGAAATAACCTCCTTCCATAATGACATCTATTGTTCCCGATTGCAATCTATTAAAGGCATTCGACCCACCTGACTTTAGGGCACATTTCGGGGTCCTTCCTGGGGGGCGTTTGTGACCAAAACAGACGCCATCCATGGGTGGGATGCCAGGTTTAAGCCGGAAATGGTTCCGAGTCTCTAACCCACCGTATGGCCAAATAAGCCCCCAAAAGACTGGGCGCTGTGCAAGGGGTGACCTCTTGACCTCGACCATTTTGGGAAAGCCGTAGCTCGGAGGCGGAAAGCGTCAGAGATACGGTTGGACGTGTTCTCGGATGCTCTCGGGGATCTGTATAACCTGTGTAAGAATAATGCCCGTATCTCATTGTTTTGGTTGAAAGTGCCAACACGGCTCCAGACTCTCAGAGCCCATGAAAAGTCTTGCACCCTGACTGCTTCTTGCCAAACAAGGTGAATCGGGCAAACTCGGCCATACTTCAACGTAGAGGCATGATCAAGACATTGACGGAAAGGTCTCGTCCACCCGATTCGCCCCGCGTTATAATCGGAGCTCTGGTTCCATCCCGTGCAGAGCTAGGGGGCGCTAAAAGTTGAAATTTTTCACCCAATTAAGTGCTGTATCTCTATAAGGAAAGCAGCGAGGGATTAGCAACCGACACCGTCGGAAAGCTCTCGAAAAGCTGCATCACATAGGTGAGCGCCATGTAGGTGGCGCTGTTCTGGAACCAACTTGGCAGCGGTTGGGTGTGGAGACCTGGGCTAAGGTCCGCGTTAAAGCCCTCGCTCACGCGATCGCAACGGTGCCCTAACTGTCCTCCTCGCTCGCTTTTTTCAGGTTTTGAGAAGAAATAACTTCCTTCAATACTGACATCTATTGTTCCCGATTGCAATCTCTTAAAGGCAGGCGACCCTCCTGACTTTAGGGCACATTTTGGGTAGCACTCTCACCCAGCTCCTCCATCACCTTTAGCGTTTTAAAAAGTGAAATTTAAACCAGGTCGTAGGGCCACGAAACCCACGTCTTCGGTGTGCTTCTGCCCGACTCGAATAGTTTAATACGAGTAGGCTAGAGGACGCCAAGAGTCCAAAATCCCTCATCTTTGAGGTTCTGTATCGTGGGAAGGCAAGCACCGAGAACACCGAGGAGAACAGCTTCGCGGAGAACTCTGCTTCTACAGAAAGGCAGTGGGCAGAGATGTAGCTGGGCCGACATTTGGGACAAAACGTGCTCGAAAAGATTTCCAACTCCTGTCACTGACTCCCCTCTCATTGGTGACAACAGACCACTGAACAGAAATCCCCAAGGTCTTAAACAAATGACATGGCACGGCAGTGAAGATGAGACAAATTTTAATGTGAATAGATACAAATCTGGAAAATGGAATCATGGATTTTTGGGCTAACGGTTAGCCACAGGAAGCACAAAAATTTCACACACTGTACTTCGTTGCAAGACCTGTCACATATCTGAATATCAGCTCAATTGGCCATGACCAGAAAATCTTCTCCCGATCATCTCCCGTTCAAAAGCTGCTGCAGTGCTTTTTGGTCTCTGACAGCAGGGTTGGGGGATGGGAAGCTTAAATCCTTGAAGTCCTCTATCTCCAGCTTGGAAGAAGTCAGAGGTTATATAAAGACATCTTTGGAAAGCAGTCAGAGTGCTCTACAACATATGTGAATGCCACGTAGGTGACGCTTTTCTGGAAAAACTTCCTTCCATATTGACATCTATCGTTCCCGATTGCAATCTATTAAAGGCATTCGACCCACCTCACTTTAGGGCACATTTTGGGGTCCTTCCTGGGGGCCATTTGTGACCAAAACAGACGCCATCCATGGGTGGGATGCCAGGTTTCAGCCGGAAGTGGTTCCGAGTCTCTAACCCTCCGTATGGCCGAATAAGCCCCCAAAAGACTGGGCGCTGTGCAAGGGGTGACCTCTTGACCTCGACCATTTTGGAAAGCCGTAGCTCGGAGGGGGAAAGCGTCAGAGATACGGCTGGACGTGTTCTCGGATGCACTCGGGGATCTGTATAACCTGTGTAAGAATAATGCCCGTATATCATTGTTTTGGTTGAAAGTGCCAACACGGCTCCAGACTCTCAGAGCCCATGAAAAGTCTTGCACCCTGACTCCTTCTTGCCAAACAAGGTGAATCGGGCAAACTCGGCCATACTTCAACGTAGAGGCATGATCCAGACATCGACGGAAAGGTCTCGTCCACCCGATTCGCCCCGCGTTGGAATCGGAGCTCTGGTTCCATCCTGTGCAGAGCTAGGGAGCGCCAAATGTTGAACTTTTTCACCCAATTAAGTGCTGTATCTCTATAAGGAAAGCAGCGAGGGATTAGCAACCAACACCGTCGGAAAACTCTCGAAAAGCTGCATCACATAGGTGAGCGCCATGTAGGTGGCGCTGTTCTGGAACCAACTTGGCAGCGGTTGGGTGTGGAGACCTGGGCTAAGCTCCGCGTTAAAGACCTCGCTCACGCGATCGCAACGGTGCCCTAACGGTCCTTCTCGCTCGCTTTTTTTAGGTTTTGAGAAGAAATAACCTCCTTCCATAATGACATCTATTGTTCCCGATTGCAATCTATTAAAGGCATTCGACCCACCTGACTTTAGGGCACATTTCGGGGTCCTTCCTGGTGGGCGTTTGTGACCAAAACAGACGCCATCCATGGGTGGGATGCCAGGTTTAAGCCGGAAATGGTTCCGAGTCTCTAACCCACCGTATGGCCAAATAAGCCCCCAATAGACTGGGCGCTGTGCAAGGGGTGACCTCTTGACCTCGACCATTTTGGGAAAGCCGTAGCTCGGAGGCGGAAAGCGTCAGAGATACGTTTGGACGTGTTCTCGGATGCTCTCGGGGATCTGTATAACCTGTGTAAGAATAATGCCCGTATCTCATTGTTTTGGTTGAAAGTGCCAACACGGCTCCAGACTCTCAGAGCCCATGAAAAGTCTTGCACCCTGACTGCTTCTTGCCAAACAAGGTGAATCGGGCAAACTCGGCCATACTTCAACGTAGAGGCATGATCCAGACATCGACGGAAAGGTCTCGTCCACCCGATTCGCCCCGCGTTATAATCGGAGCTCTGGTTCCATCCCGTGCAGAGCTAGGGGGCGCTAAATGTTGAAATTTTTCACCCAATTAAGTGCTGTATCTCTATAAGGAAAGCAGCGAGGGATTAGCAACCGACACCGTCGGAAAGCTCTCGAAAAGCTGCATCACATAGGTGAGCGCCATGTAGGTGGCGCTGTTCTGGAACCAACTTGGCAGCGGTTGGGTGTGGAGACCTGGGCTAAGGTCCGCGTTAAAGCCCTCGCTCACGCGATCGCAACGGTGCCCTAACTGTCCTCCTCGCTCGCTTTTTTCAGGTTTTGAGAAGAAATAACTTCCTTCAATACTGACATATATTGTTCCCGATTGCAATCTCTTAAAGGCAGGCGACCCTCCTGACTTTAGGGCACATTTTGGGTAGCACTCTCACCCAGCTCCTCCATCACCTTTAGCGTTTTAAAAAGTGAAATTTAAACCAGGTCGTAGGGCCACGAAACCCACGTCTTCGGTGTGCTTCTGCCCGACTCGAATAGTTTAATACGAGTAGGCTAGAGGACGCCAAGAGTCCAAAATCCCTCATCTTTGAGGTTCTGTATCGTGGGAAGGCAAGCACCGAGAACACCGAGGAGAACAGCTTCGCGGAGAACTCTGCTTCTACAGAAAGGCAGTGGGCAGAGATGTAGCTGGGCCGACATTTGGGACAAAACGTGCTCGAAAAGATTTCCAACTCCTGTCACTGACTCCCCTCTCATTGGTGACAACAGACCACTGAACAGAAATCCCCAAGGTCTTAAACAAATGACATGGCACGGCAGTGAAGATGAGACAAATTTTAATGTGAATAGATACAAATCTGGAAAATGGAATCATGGATTTTTGGGCTAACGGTTAGCCACAGGAAGCACAAAAATTTCACACACTGTACTTCGTTGCAAGACCTGTCACATATCTGAATATCAGCTCAATTGGCCATGACCAGAAAATCTTCTCCCGATCATCTCCCGTTCAAAAGCTGCTGCAGTGCTTTTTGGTCTCTGACAGCAGGGTTGGGGGATGGGAAGCTTAAATCCTTGAAGTCCTCTATCTCCAGCTTGGAAGAAGTCAGAGGTTATATAAAGACATCTTTGGAAAGCAGTCAGAGTGCTCTACAACATATGTGAATGCCACGTAGGTGACGCTTTTCTGGAAAAACTTCCTTCCATATTGACATCTATCGTTCCCGATTGCAATCTATTAAAGGCATTCGACCCACCTCACTTTAGGGCACATTTTGGGGTCCTTCCTGGGGGCCATTTGTGACCAAAACAGACGCCATCCATGGGTGGGATGCCAGGTTTCAGCCGGAAGTGGTTCCGAGTCTCTAACCCTCCGTATGGCCGAATAAGCCCCCAAAAGACTGGGCGCTGTGCAAGGGGTGACCTCTTGACCTCGACCATTTTGGAAAGCCGTAGCTCGGAGGGGGAAAGCGTCAGAGATACGGCTGGACGTGTTCTCGGATGCACTCGGGGATCTGTATAACCTGTGTAAGAATAATGCCCGTATATCATTGTTTTGGTTGAAAGTGCCAACACGGCTCCAGACTCTCAGAGCCCATGAAAAGTCTTGCACCCTGACTCCTTCTTGCCAAACAAGGTGAATCGGGCAAACTCGGCCATACTTCAACGTAGAGGCATGATCCAGACATCGACGGAAAGGTCTCGTCCACCCGATTCGCCCCGCGTTGGAATCGGAGCTCTGGTTCCATCCTGTGCAGAGCTAGGGAGCGCCAAATGTTGAACTTTTTCACCCAATTAAGTGCTGTATCTCTATAAGGAAAGCAGCGAGGGATTAGCAACCAACACCGTCGGAAAACTCTCGAAAAGCTGCATCACATAGGTGAGCGCCATGTAGGTGGCGCTGTTCTGGAACCAACTTGGCAGCGGTTGGGTGTGGAGACCTGGGCTAAGCTCCGCGTTAAAGACCTCGCTCACGCGATCGCAACGGTGCCCTAACGGTCCTTCTCGCTCGCTTTTTTTAGGTTTTGAGAAGAAATAACCTCCTTCCATAATGACATCTATTGTTCCCGATTGCAATCTATTAAAGGCATTCGACCCACCTGACTTTAGGGCACATTTCGGGGTCCTTCCTGGTGGGCGTTTGTGACCAAAACAGACGCCATCCATGGGTGGGATGCCAGGTTTAAGCCGGAAATGGTTCCGAGTCTCTAACCCACCGTATGGCCAAATAAGCCCCCAATAGACTGGGCGCTGTGCAAGGGGTGACCTCTTGACCTCGACCATTTTGGGAAAGCCGTAGCTCGGAGGCGGAAAGCGTCAGAGATACGTTTGGACGTGTTCTCGGATGCTCTCGGGGATCTGTATAACCTGTGTAAGAATAATGCCCGTATCTCATTGTTTTGGTTGAAAGTGCCAACACGGCTCCAGACTCTCAGAGCCCATGAAAAGTCTTGCACCCTGACTGCTTCTTGCCAAACAAGGTGAATCGGGCAAACTCGGCCATACTTCAACGTAGAGGCATGATCCAGACATCGACGGAAAGGTCTCGTCCACCCGATTCGCCCCGCGTTATAATCGGAGCTCTGGTTCCATCCCGTGCAGAGCTAGGGGGCGCTAAATGTTGAAATTTTTCACCCAATTAAGTGCTGTATCTCTATAAGGAAAGCAGCGAGGGATTAGCAACCGACACCGTCGGAAAGCTCTCGAAAAGCTGCATCACATAGGTGAGCGCCATGTAGGTGGCGCTGTTCTGGAACCAACTTGGCAGCGGTTGGGTGTGGAGACCTGGGCTAAGGTCCGCGTTAAAGCCCTCGCTCACGCGATCGCAACGGTGCCCTAACTGTCCTCCTCGCTCGCTTTTTTCAGGTTTTGAGAAGAAATAACTTCCTTCAATACTGACATATATTGTTCCCGATTGCAATCTCTTAAAGGCAGGCGACCCTCCTGACTTTAGGGCACATTTTGGGTAGCACTCTCACCCAGCTCCTCCATCACCTTTAGCGTTTTAAAAAGTGAAATTTAAACCAGGTCGTAGGGCCACGAAACCCACGTCTTCGGTGTGCTTCTGCCCGACTCGAATAGTTTAATACGAGTAGGCTAGAGGACGCCAAGAGTCCAAAATCCCTCATCTTTGAGGTTCTGTATCGTGGGAAGGCAAGCACCGAGAACACCGAGGAGAACAGCTTCGCGGAGAACTCTGCTTCTACAGAAAGGCAGTGGGCAGAGATGTAGCTGGGCCGACATTTGGGACAAAACGTGCTCGAAAAGATTTCCAACTCCTGTCACTGACTCCCCTCTCATTGGTGACAACAGACCACTGAACAGAAATCCCCAAGGTCTTAAACAAATGACATGGCACGGCAGTGAAGATGAGACAAATTTTAATGTGAATAGATACAAATCTGGAAAATGGAATCATGGATTTTTGGGCTAACGGTTAGCCACAGGAAGCACAAAAATTTCACACACTGTACTTCGTTGCAAGACCTGTCACATATCTGAATATCAGCTCAATTGGCCATGACCAGAAAATCTTCTCCCGATCATCTCCCGTTCAAAAGCTGCTGCAGTGCTTTTTGGTCTCTGACAGCAGGGTTGGGGGATGGGAAGCTTAAATCCTTGAAGTCCTCTATCTCCAGCTTGGAAGAAGTCAGAGGTTATATAAAGACATCTTTGGAAAGCAGTCAGAGTGCTCTACAACATATGTGAATGCCACGTAGGTGACGCTTTTCTGGAAAAACTTCCTTCCATATTGACATCTATCGTTCCCGATTGCAATCTATTAAAGGCATTCGACCCACCTCACTTTAGGGCACATTTTGGGGTCCTTCCTGGGGGCCATTTGTGACCAAAACAGACGCCATCCATGGGTGGGATGCCAGGTTTCAGCCGGAAGTGGTTCCGAGTCTCTAACCCTCCGTATGGCCGAATAAGCCCCCAAAAGACTGGGCGCTGTGCAAGGGGTGACCTCTTGACCTCGACCATTTTGGAAAGCCGTAGCTCGGAGGGGGAAAGCGTCAGAGATACGGCTGGACGTGTTCTCGGATGCACTCGGGGATCTGTATAACCTGTGTAAGAATAATGCCCGTATATCATTGTTTTGGTTGAAAGTGCCAACACGGCTCCAGACTCTCAGAGCCCATGAAAAGTCTTGCACCCTGACTCCTTCTTGCCAAACAAGGTGAATCGGGCAAACTCGGCCATACTTCAACGTAGAGGCATGATCCAGACATCGACGGAAAGGTCTCGTCCACCCGATTCGCCCCGCGTTGGAATCGGAGCTCTGGTTCCATCCTGTGCAGAGCTAGGGAGCGCCAAATGTTGAACTTTTTCACCCAATTAAGTGCTGTATCTCTATAAGGAAAGCAGCGAGGGATTAGCAACCAACACCGTCGGAAAACTCTCGAAAAGCTGCATCACATAGGTGAGCGCCATGTAGGTGGCGCTGTTCTGGAACCAACTTGGCAGCGGTTGGGTGTGGAGACCTGGGCTAAGCTCCGCGTTAAAGACCTCGCTCACGCGATCGCAACGGTGCCCTAACGGTCCTTCTCGCTCGCTTTTTTTAGGTTTTGAGAAGAAATAACCTCCTTCCATAATGACATCTATTGTTCCCGATTGCAATCTATTAAAGGCATTCGACCCACCTGACTTTAGGGCACATTTCGGGGTCCTTCCTGGTGGGCGTTTGTGACCAAAACAGACGCCATCCATGGGTGGGATGCCAGGTTTAAGCCGGAAATGGTTCCGAGTCTCTAACCCACCGTATGGCCAAATAAGCCCCCAATAGACTGGGCGCTGTGCAAGGGGTGACCTCTTGACCTCGACCATTTTGGGAAAGCCGTAGCTCGGAGGCGGAAAGCGTCAGAGATACGTTTGGACGTGTTCTCGGATGCTCTCGGGGATCTGTATAACCTGTGTAAGAATAATGCCCGTATCTCATTGTTTTGGTTGAAAGTGCCAACACGGCTCCAGACTCTCAGAGCCCATGAAAAGTCTTGCACCCTGACTGCTTCTTGCCAAACAAGGTGAATCGGGCAAACTCGGCCATACTTCAACGTAGAGGCATGATCCAGACATCGACGGAAAGGTCTCGTCCACCCGATTCGCCCCGCGTTATAATCGGAGCTCTGGTTCCATCCCGTGCAGAGCTAGGGGGCGCTAAATGTTGAAATTTTTCACCCAATTAAGTGCTGTATCTCTATAAGGAAAGCAGCGAGGGATTAGCAACCGACACCGTCGGAAAGCTCTCGAAAAGCTGCATCACATAGGTGAGCGCCATGTAGGTGGCGCTGTTCTGGAACCAACTTGGCAGCGGTTGGGTGTGGAGACCTGGGCTAAGGTCCGCGTTAAAGCCCTCGCTCACGCGATCGCAACGGTGCCCTAACTGTCCTCCTCGCTCGCTTTTTTCAGGTTTTGAGAAGAAATAACTTCCTTCAATACTGACATATATTGTTCCCGATTGCAATCTCTTAAAGGCAGGCGACCCTCCTGACTTTAGGGCACATTTTGGGTAGCACTCTCACCCAGCTCCTCCATCACCTTTAGCGTTTTAAAAAGTGAAATTTAAACCAGGTCGTAGGGCCACGAAACCCACGTCTTCGGTGTGCTTCTGCCCGACTCGAATAGTTTAATACGAGTAGGCTAGAGGACGCCAAGAGTCCAAAATCCCTCATCTTTGAGGTTCTGTATCGTGGGAAGGCAAGCACCGAGAACACCGAGGAGAACAGCTTCGCGGAGAACTCTGCTTCTACAGAAAGGCAGTGGGCAGAGATGTAGCTGGGCCGACATTTGGGACAAAACGTGCTCGAAAAGATTTCCAACTCCTGTCACTGACTCCCCTCTCATTGGTGACAACAGACCACTGAACAGAAATCCCCAAGGTCTTAAACAAATGACATGGCACGGCAGTGAAGATGAGACAAATTTTAATGTGAATAGATACAAATCTGGAAAATGGAATCATGGATTTTTGGGCTAACGGTTAGCCACAGGAAGCAAAAAAATTTCACACACTGTACTTCGTTGCAAGACCTGTCACATATCTGAATATCAGCTCAATTGGCCATGACCAGAAAATCCTCTCCCGATCATCTCCCGTTCAAAAGCTGCTGCAGTGCTTTTTGGTCTCTGACAGCAGCGTTGGGGGATGGGAAGCTTAAATCCTTGAAGTCCTCTATCTCCAGCTTGGAAGAAGTCAGAGGTTATATAAAGACATCTTTGGAAAGCAGTCAGAGTGCTCTACAACATATGTGAATGCCACGTAGGTGGCGCTCTTCTGATAAAACTTCCTTCCGTATTGGCATCTATCGTCCCCGATTGCAATCTATTAAAGGCATTCGACCCACCTGACTTTAGGGCACATTTTGGGGTCCTTCCTGGGGGCCGTTTGTGACCAAAACAGACGCCATCCATGGGTGGGATGCCAGGTTTCAGCCGGAAGTGGTTCCGAGTCTCTAACCCTCCGTATGGCCGAATAAGCCCCCAAAAGACTGGGCGCTGTGCAAGGGGTGACCTCTTGACCTCGACCATTTTGGAAAGCCGTAGCTCGGCGGGGGAAAGCGTCAGAGATACGGCTGGACGTGTTCTCGGATGCACTCGGGGATCTGTATAACCTGTGTAAGAATAATGCCCGTATATCATTGTTTTGGTTGAAAGTGCCAACACGGCTCCAGACTCTCAGAGCCCATGAAAAGTCTTGCACCCTGACTCCTTCTTGCCAAACAAGGTGAATCGGGCAAACTCGGCCATACTTCAACGTAGAGGCATGATCCAGACATCGACGGAAAGGTCTCGTCCACCCAATTAGCCCCGCGTTGGAATCGGAGCTCTGATTCCATCCTGTGCAGAGCTAGGGGGCGCCAAATGTTGAACTTTTTCACCCAATTAAGTGCTGTATCTCTATAAGGAAAGCAGCGAGGGATTAGCAACCGACACCGTCGGAAAGCTCTCGAAAAGCTGCATCACATAGGTGAGCGCCATATAGGTGGCGCTGTTCTGGAACCAACTTGGCAGCGGTTGGGTGTGGAGAACTGGGCTAAGGTCCGCGTTAAAGACCTCGCTCACGCGATCGCAACGGTGCCCTAACTGTCCTTCTCGCTCGCTTTTTTTAGGTTTTGAGAAGAAATAACCTCCTTCCATAATGACATCTATTGTTCCCGATTGCAATCTATTAAAGGCATTCGACCCACCTGACTTTAGGGCACATTTCGGGGTCCTTCCTGGGGGGCGTTTGTGACCAAAACAGACGCCATCCATGGGTGGGATGCCAGGTTTAAGCCGGAAATGGTTCCGAGTCTCTAACCCACCGTATGGCCAAATAAGCCCCCAAAAGACTGGGCGCTGTGCAAGGGGTGACCTCTTGACCTCGACCATTTTGGGAAAGCTGTAGCTCAGAGGCGGAAAGCGTCAGAGATACGGTTGGACGTGTTCTCGGATGCTCTCGGGGATCTGTAAAACCTGTGTAAGAATAATGCCCGTATCTCATTGTTTTGGTTGAAAGTGCCAACACGGCTCCAGACTCTCAGAGCCCATGAAAAGTCTTGCACCCTGACTCCTTCTTGCCAAACAAGGTGAATCGGGCAAACTCGGCCATACTTCAACGTAGAGGCATGATCCAGACATCGACGGAAAGGTCTCGTCCACCGGATTAGCCCCGCGTTGGAATCGGAGCTCTGGTTCCATCCCGTGCAGAGCTAGGGGGCGCCAAAATTGATGTGTAGTTATGTTGAGGAATTCTTGTGAGTCTCAAAGTACTCCCAAGTCTCTACGAAGGAGTTAAAATTTTGGCACCACAGGAATTAATGGGTTACAGCTGAATGCAATGAATGGCGGGTTAACCGACTGCAAAGAAATTGAATCAGGTAGGAACTCATTGAAAAACCTACAGGGCAGTGGGGCCTGAGGACCTGGACTGAAAAACAATGGCCTAGGCACAAGTAATGATGAGTTATAAAGGGACAAAGTAATTCCAGATTCTCATCTATTAAGTGGGCATAGAACCAATTTTGGAATCACTTTGAAGGCCTATAATTTAAAGACAGAAGAAGAGAGCAGCCTATTTCCCTGTACCAGAGGAAGCTTGAAGATTGCTGTCCCATGTATAGATGGCTGCATCACTCTAGGTACAAATATCGATGAGTTATTAAGGGACAAAGTGATTCCAGATTTTCATCTAATGAATGGGCCATAGATCCAATTGTGGAATCACTTTGAAGGCCTATAATTTAAAGATAGAATAAGATAGCAGCCTAATTCCATGTTCCAGAGGAAGGTTGAAGATTGCTTTATCATGTACAGATGGCTGCATCACTCTAGGTACAAGTATCAATGAGTTATTAAGGGCAAAAGTGATTCCAGATTTTCATCTATTGAATGGGCAATAGATCCAATTCTGGAATCACTTTGAAGGCCTATAATTTAAAGATAGAATAAGATAGCAGCCTAATTCCATGTTCCAGAGGAAGGTTGAAGATTGCTTAATCATGTACAGATGGCTGCATCACTCTAGGTACAAGTATCAATGAGTTATTAAAGGCCAAAGTGATTCCAGATTTTCATCTATTGAATGGGCCATAGATCCAATTCTGGAATCACTTTGAAGGCCTTTAATTTAAAGATAGAATAAGATAGCAGCCTAATTCCATGTTCCAGAGGAAGGTTGAAGATTGCTTTATCATGTAGAGATGGCTGCATCACTCTAGGTACAAGTATCGATGAGTTATTAAGGGACAAAGTGATTCCAGATTCTTATCTACTGATTCCAGATTTTCATCTATTGAATGGGCCATAGATACAATTCTGGAATCACTTTGAAGGCTTATAATTTAAAGACAGAAGAAGAGAGCAGCCTAATTCCATGTTCCAGAGGAAGGTTGAAGATTGCTTTATCATGTACAGATGGCTGCATCACTCTAGGTACAAGTATCGATGAGTTATTAATGGACAAAGTGATTCCAGATTTTCATCTATTGAATGGGCCATAGATCCAATTCTGGAATCACTTTGAAGGCCTATAATTTAAAGACAGAAGAAGAGAGCAGCCTAATTCCATCTTCCAGAGGAAGGTTGAAGATTGCTTTATCATGTACAGATGGCTGCATCACTCTAGGTACAAGTATCGATGAGTTATTAAGGGACAAAGTGATTCCAGATTTTCATCTATTGAATGGGCCATAGATCCATTTTATGAATCACTTTGAAGGCCTATAATTTAAAGACAATTTCCTGTTAGCATGTAAAATAGGACCCAAAGGCAGCTAAAACAAAACCTAAATGATTTTATAGTTAACAAAAACAAGGAGAAAAAACTTACAGAATTAGGTGAACCAAAAATGCAGAGATGAGGAAAAAATAGGAACTGGGCAGGATTCAGGAACAAGACAGGGAAAGAATGAAGACGGACCAGCAAATAGTGACCGAATGAAGGCAGAATACATACTGGGGAGGAAATGAGGAAGTGAGAGGAGACCAATGAGCAATTAAGGGAATCAGATGCAGGGGAGAGTGAGAGAGCAGGTGGAACAATCAGCTGGGAAGAGAGGTAGAATGGTAGGGAGACATAAAACTCTTAACTAAAATAATAAGTCTAGGAAGGGGAACTAAGGAAAAACTAGAGAGCAGAAGGAAGAAATAAGTAAACTATCTAGAGGGGATAAAATAAGGAAACAAATAAGGACACAAACCAAAAGGTGAAAATATCTAAGAGCAAGAAGATACAGAAACAAGGAAGCTCCAGAATACACTAATAAAGACAAGGGATAACCTAACTTGATTAAACTAGATAAGAAAAAGAACTAAGTTTAAACAGAAAAAGGAGGGACAACACAAGAGAGCAGCTTGGGGTACAGAGGGGAAGGAAATGAAGTGGAAGGAAGAAAGCAAAATGTCCATGAAACCTGACAGACAGAAGAAGAGAGCAGCCTAATTCCATGTTCCAGAGGAAGTTTGAAGATTGCTTTTTCATGTACAGATGGCTGCATCACTTTAGGTCCAAGTATCAATGAGTTATTAAGGGACAAAGTGATTCCAGATTCTTATCTACTGATTCCAGATTTTCATCTATTGAATGGGCCATAGATCCAATTCTGGAATCACTTTGAAGGCCTATAATTTAAAGACAGAAGAAGAGAGCAGCCTAATTCCATGTTCCAGAGGAAGGTTGAAGATTGCTTTATCATGTACAGATGGCTGCATCACTCTTGGTACAAGTATCGATGAGTTATTAAGGGACAAAGTGATTCCAGATTCTTATCTACTGATTCCAGATTCTCATCTATTAATTAGGCCATAGATTTAATTGTGGAGTGAAAATTGGAATGTCAATTGGTAGGTGCTCCCAATGAGCTACAGTCCCCAAATTTGATGTGTGGTTATGGTGAGGCATGCTAATGAGTCTCCAAGTACTACCAAGTCTCTAGGAGAAAGTTCCAATTTTCACCCCATACAAATGCATGGGATTTGGAACTTGTGATATAATTTGGTATGTCCATTCGTGGGTGTTCCCAATGAGCCAGAGTCCCCAAAATTGATGTGTGGGTATGTTGAGGCATGCTAATGAGTCTCACATTACTCACAAGTCTCTACAAAGAAGTTCCAATTTGGTCCCCATAGGAATATATGGGATTTGGAAGTATAGAATGAAAGTTGGAATGTCCATTTGTGGGCGTTCCCAATGAGCTAGAGTCCCCACAATTGATGTGCGGGTATGTTGAGGCATGCTAATGAGTTTCCAAGTTGATCAGATAGAAATGTGGAGGCGGGAAAAGGAAAGAGATACAAATATGGAAACAGTAAATTGGAGCAGATATAAATATGGAGGCGGGAAATAATAATTATTAAATAGATACCAACATGGCGTCGTCAAAATCGTATAAATTCAAAGCAATTGATTGGGAGACACATATTTGGATGATGAAATTTGGCTGTATTTCCTTTCTTTGGATCGTTCCATCTACAATAATGATACAGGGTACTTATTAATGGAAAAGTAAAAAATTTACAGTTGAATCCCACTGTTTTTAGCCGATGTCCTTATGTTCAGTTTTGGACATTTTTGGTAGTGCTACTTTCAGAAATTTTACAACACACTTTGCTAGCCACTTGTAAAATGTCCAAAACTGAAGTGAACCCCCCCCCCCCCAAAATAAATACAATGAGCTGCTCCTAATGACCTGTGACAAATCGCCTACTGGCAGTTAAGTTTCACTTCCCCTGCAGCAGCTTCAACCGCATGGTAAGAATCCAAAGAGCTCCTGCCAATTAAGCGTGTATTGTATGCATATTGATGTTTATTTTGGTTGAATTTGTAATATTTTTGCAGACCATATGTAAGTAACCTAGGATATTTGCAGCAAAACCAAATTCTAATGTCTAATTTTGAAGCTAAATGCATAGATATGAATTTGGAATCTGGAATCCAAACAAACCCAATTTGGAGAAGGGCTAGCTCCGGGGGTGGATGAGATTCGACCGGAGTTCCTCAAGGCTCTGGATGTTGTGGGGCTGTGTTGGTTAACACGGCTCTGCAATATTGCGTGGACATCGGGGGCAGTTCCCTTGGATTGGCAGACCGGGGTGGTGGTCCCCCTGTTTAAAAAAGGGGACCACAGGGTGTGTTCCAACTACAGGGGGATCACACTTCTGAGCCTCCCTGGTAAGGTCTATTCAGGGGTTCTGGAGAGGAGGGTCCGACGGATAGTCGAATGTGGCAAGACCATCTTTGTTAATCCTTCAACATCTGCTTATCTTTTTCCCCCTTCTCTTCCCCGTTCATTTCCTCCTCTTTTTGAGACCTGTCTGCCGTAACCGACAGTCCCCATGGAATGCGACGGGTTCAGCGCCACCACGGATGCCCAAAAACTCCATGCAGATGATGGCAATGGCACCAGCACAGGCGCAGGCACCACCACAGGCACCGCCACAGGCACCGTCACAGGCACCGCCACAGACAATGGCACCAGCACCGAATCCCTAGTGCCCAAATTGCCTTCCACACCCACCTCAACTCCCCCATCCTTCTCACGTCCCTCATCACCTGTCCCACCCTTCACACCTCCCCCACCTTACTCACCCGAACGTCTCAGCTCACTGGCCGAAAGTGAAGAGTCGAGCATTGACCCCCCCCCACTAGAAAGGGAGAATACCGTGTACCTCTTTGTGAAACACAGGAATGGGATGATCAACAAGGGGGCTCCCTGATGTGAGGGAGGGGTGGAGTGCTGAATGGAGGATATGGGCAACCCTCTGCTCCAAATGTTCTGTAAGCTCAATATGTTAAAATTTTCTACATATCTAAGTTTGATGTTCTGATAAAGACTGTTTAAAAAGCTATTCAAAAAGGGGGCTCCCTGATGTGAGTGAGGGGTAGAGTGCGGAAAATGTAGGATATGGGTAACCCTGTGCTCCAAAAGTTCTATAAGGTCAACAATTTGAAAAGTTTTTTCAAATCTAATTTTGATGTTCCAATAAAGATTGTTTAAAAAGCCATTTTTTCTGTCATTTCTAAATGTGCATTTTGATTGATGATGGAAGATTTTACATAGCAGATGAACAAATGTGGAATTTAAAGACTGATAAAACAAATGTGGAATTATCTTAGATTGCAGGATTCCTGTTCCAAAATAATCAATTTGGAAATTGATTACAGAGATATTCAAAAGCATAACTGGCTAACTGGCTGCAAAGAAATTGAATCAGGTAGGAACACATTGAAAACCTACAGGGCAGTGGGGCCTGAGGACCTGGACTGAAAAACAATGGCCTAGGCACAAGTATTGATGAGTTATAAAGGGACAAAGTAATTCCAGATTCTCATCTATTAAGTGGGCATAGAACCAATTCTGGAATCACTTTGAAGGCCTATAATTTAAAGATAGAATAAGATAGCAGCCTAATTCCATGTTCCAGAGGAAGGTTGAAGATTGCTTAATCATGTAAAGATGGCTGCATCACTCTAGGTACAAGTATCAATGAGTTATTAAAGGCCAAAGTGATTCCAGATTTTCATCTATTGAATGGGCCATAGATCCAATTCTGGAATCACTTTGAAGGCCTATAATTTAAAGATAGAATAAGATAGCAGCCTAATTCCATGTTCCAGAGGAAGGTTGAAGATTGCTTTATCATGTAGAGATGGCTGCATCACTCTAGGTACAAGTATCGATGAGTTATTAAGGGACAAAGTGATTCCAGATTCTTATCTACTGATTCCAGATTTTCATCTATTGAATGGGCCATAGATACAATTCTGGAATCACTTTGAAGGCTTATAATTTAAAGACAGAAGAAGAGAGCAGCCTAATTCCATGTTCCAGAGGAAGGTTGAAGATTGCTTTATCATGTACAGATGGCTGCATCACTCTAGGTACAAGTATCGATGAGTTATTAATGGACAAAGTGATTCCAGATTTTCATCTATTGAATGGGCCATAGATCCAATTCTGGAATCACTTTGAAGGCCTATAATTTAAAGACAGAAGAAGAGAGCAGCCTAATTCCATCTTCCAGAGGAAGGTTGAAGATTGCTTTATCATGTACAGATGGCTGCATCACTCTAGGTACAAGTATCGATGAGTTATTAAGGGACAAAGTGATTCCAGATTTTCATCTATTGAATGGGCCATAGATCCATTTTATGAATCACTTTGAAGGCCTATAATTTAAAGACAATTTCCTGTTAGCATGTAAAATAGGACCCAAAGGCAGCTAAAACAAAACCTAAATGATTTTATAGTTAACAAAAACAAGGAGAAAAAACTCACAGAATTAGGTGAACCAAAAATGCAGAGATGAGGAAAAAATAGGAACTGGGCAGGATTCAGGAACAAGACAGGGAAAGAATGAAGACGGACCAGCAAATAGTGACCGAATGAAGGCAGAATACATACTGGGGAGGAAATGAGGAAGTGAGAGGAGACCAATGAGCAATTAAGGGAATCAGATGCAGGGGAGAGTGAGAGAGCAGGTGGAACAATCAGCTGGGAAGAGAGGTAGAATGGTAGGGAGACATAAAACTCTTAACTAAAATAATAAGTCTAGGAAGGGGAACTAAGGAAAAACTAGAGAGCAGAAGGAAGAAATAAGTAAACTATCTAGAGGGGATAAAATAAGGAAACAAATAAGGACACAAACCAAAAGGTGAAAATATCTAAGAGCAAGAAGATACAGAAACAAGGAAGCTCCAGAATACACTAATAAAGACAAGGGATAACCTAACTTGATTAAACTAGATAAGAAAAAGAACTAAGTTTAAACAGAAAAAAGAGGGACAACACAAGAGAGCAGCTTGGGGTACAGAGGGGAAGGAAATGAAGTGGAAGGAAGAAAGCAAAATGTCCATGAAACCTGACAGACAGAAGAAGAGAGCAGCCTAATTCCATGTTCCAGAGGAAGGTTGAAGATTGCTGTCCCATGTACAGATGGCTGCATCACTCTAGGTACAAGTATCGATGAGTTATTAAGGGACAAAGTGATTCCAGATTTTCATCTATTGATTCCAGATTTTCATCTATTGAATGGGCCATAGATCCAATTCTGGAATCACTTTGAAGGCCTATAATTTAAAGACAGAAGAAGAGAGCAGCCTAATTCCATGTTCCAGAAGGAGGTTGAAGATTGCTTTATCGTGTACAGATGGCTGCATCACTTTAGGTACAAGTATTGATGAGTTATTAAGGGCCAAAGTGATTCCAGATTTTCATCTATTGAATGGGCCATAGATCCAATTCTGGAATCACTTTGAAGGCCTATAATTTAAAGACCGTAGAAGATAGCAGCCTAATTCCATGTCCCAGATGAAGGTTGAAGATTGCTTTATCATGTACAGATGGCTGCATCACTCTAGGTACAAGTATCGATGAGTTATTAAGGGACAAAGTGATTCCAGATTCTTATCTACTGATTCCAGATTTTCATCTATTGAATGGGCCATAGATCCAATTCTGGAATCACTTTGAAGGCTTATAATTTAAAGATAGAATAAGATAGCAGCCTAATTCCATGTTCCAGAGGAAGGTTGAAGATTGCTTTATCATGTACAGATGGCTGCATCACTCTAGGTACAAGTATCGATGAGTTATTAAGGGACAAAGTGATTCCAGATTCTTATCTACTGATTCCAGATTTTCATCTATTGAATGGGCCATAGATCCAATTCTGGAATCACTTTGAAGGCTTATAATTTAAAGACAGAAGAAGAGAGCAGCCTAATTCCATGTTCCAGAGGAAGGTTGAAGATTGCTTTATCATGTACAGATGGCTGCATCACTCTAGGTACAAGTATCGATGAGTTATTAAGGGACAAAGTGATTCCAGATTTTCATCTATTGATTCCAGATTTTCATCTATTAAATGGGGCATAGATCCAATTCTGGAATCACTTTGAAGGCCTATAATTTAATGACAGAATAAGATAGCAGCCTAATTCCATGTTCCAGAGGGAGGTTGAAGATTGCTTTATCGTGTACAGATGGCTGCATCACTTTAGGTACAAGTATTGATGAGTTATTAAGGGCCAAAGTGATTCCAGATTTTCATCTATTGAATGGGCCATAGATCCAATTCTGGAATCACTTTGAAGGCCTATAATTTAAAGACCGTAGAAGATAGCAGCCTAATTCCATGTCCCAGAGGAAGGTTGAAGATTGCTTTATCGTGTACAGATGGCTGCATCACTTTAGGTACAAGTATTGATGAGTTATTAAGGGCTAAAGTGATTCCAGATTTTCATCTATTGAATGGGCCATAGATCCAATTCTGGAATCACTTTGAAGGCCTATAATTTAAAGACAGAATAAGATAGCAGCCTAATTCCATGTTCCAGAGGAAGGTTGAAGATTGCTTCATCATGTACAGATGGCTGCATCACTCTAGGTACAAGTATCGATGAGTTATTAAGGGACAAAGTGATTCCAGATTTTTATCTATTGATTCCAGATTTTCATCTATTGAATGGGCCATAGATCCAATTCTGGAATCACTTTGAAGGCCTATAATTTAAAGACAGAATAAGAGAGCAGCCTAATTCCATGTTCCAGAAGGAGGTTGAAGATTGCTTTATCGTGTACAGATGGCTGCATCACTTTAGGTACAAGTATTGATGAGTTATTAAGGGCCAAAGTGATTCCAGATTTTCATCTATTGAATGGGCCATAGATCCAATTCTGGAATCACTTTGAAGGCCTATAATTTAAAGACAGAATAAGATAGCAGCCTAATTCCATGTTCCAGAGGGAGGTTGAAGATTGCTTTATCGTGTACAGATGGCTGCATCACTTTAGGTCCAAGTATCGATGAGTTATTAAGGGACAAAGTGATTCCAGATTCTTATCTACTGATTCCAGATTTTCATCTATTGAATGGGCCATAGATCCAATTCTGGAATCACTTTGAAGGCCTATAATTTAAAGACAGAATTAGATAGCAGCCTAATTCCATGTTCCAGAGGAAGGTTGAAGATTGCTTTATCATGTAGAGATGGCTGCATCACTCTAGGTACAAGTATCGATGAGTTATTAAGGGACAAAGTGATTCCAGATTTTCATTTATTGATTCCAGATTTTCATCTATTGAATGGGCCATAGATCCAATTCTGGAATCACTTTGAAGGCCTATAATTTAAAGACAGAAGAAGATAGCAGCCTAATTCCATGTTCCAGATGGAGGTTGAAGATTGCTTTATCGTGTACAGATGGCTGCATCACTTTAGGTACAAGTATTGATGAGTTATTAAGGGCCAAAGTGATTCCTGATTTTCATCTATTGAATGGGCCATAGATCCAATTCTGGAATCACTTTGAAGGCCTATAATTTAAAGACAGAATTAGATAGCAGCCTAATTCCATGTTCCAGAGGAAGGTTGAAGATTGCTTTATCATGTAGAGATGGCTGCATCACTCTAGGTACAAGTATCGATGAGTTATTAAGGGACAAAGTGATTCCAGATTTTCATTTATTGATTCCAGATTTTCATCTATTGAATGGGCCATAGATCCAATTCTGGAATCACTTTGAAGGCCTATAATTTAAAGACCGTAGAAGATAGCAGCCTAATTCCATGTTCCAGAGGAAGGTTGAAGATTGCTTTATCGTGTACAGATGGCTGCATCACTCTAGGTACAAGTATAAATGAGTTATTAAGGGCCAAAGTGATTCCAGATTTTCATCTATTGAATGGTCCATAGATCCAATTCTGGGATCACTTTGAAGGCCTATAATTTAAAGACAGAATAAGATAGCAGCCTAATTCCATGTTCCAGAGGAAGGTTGAAGATTGCTTTATCATGTACAGATGGCTGCATCACTCTAGGTACAAGTATTGATGAGTTATTAAGGGACCAAGTGATTCCAGATTCTGATCTACTGAATGGGCTATGGATTCAATTGTGGGATGAAAATTGGAATTTCAATTGGTAGGCACTCCCAATGAGCTAGTGTCCCAAAAATTGATGTGTGGCTATGTTAAGGAAAGCTTATGAGTCTCCAATTACCCCCAAGTTTCTACGACAAAATAATTTTTTTGCCCCATAGGAATGTATTGGATTTGGAATTTGGAATGGGAATTTGAATGTCCATTTGTGGGGGTTCCCAATGAGCTAGAGTCCCCAAAATTTATTTGTGGGTATCTTAAGGCATGCTTATCAGTTCGCAATTACCCCCAAGTTTCTACTACAAAATAACATTTTTCCCCATAGGAATGCATGGGATTTGGAATGGGAATTTTTAAGTCCATTTGTGCGGGTTACCAATGAGCTAGAGTCCCCAAAATTTATTTGAGGGTATCTTTAGGCATGCTTATGAGGCTCAAATTACCCCCATGTTTCTACGATAAAGTTCCAGATCTGGCCCCATAGGAATGTATGGGATTTGGAATTTGGAATGGGAATTTTAATGTCCATTTGTGGGCCTTGCCAATGAGCTAGAGTCCCCAAAATTTATTTGTGGGTATCTTAAGGCATGCTTATGAGGCTCCAATTCCCCCCAAGTTTCTACGACAAAGTTCCAGATTTGGCCCCATAGGAATGTATGGGATTTGGAATTTGGAATGGGAATTTTAATGTCCATTTGTGGGGGTTCCCAATGAGCTAGAGTCCCCAAAATTGATGTGTGGCTATGTTAAGGCATGCTTATGAGTCTCCAATTTCCCCCAAGTTTCTTCGACAAAGTTCCAGATTTGGCCCCATAGGAATGTATGGGATTTGGAATTTGGAATGGGAATTTTAATGTCCATTTGTGGGGGTTCCCAATGAGCTAGAGTCCCCAAAATTGATGTGTGGCTATGTTAAGGCATGCTTTTGAGTCTCCAATTACCCCCATGTTTCTACGACAAAGTTCCAGATTTTGCCCCATAGGAATGTATGGGATTTGGAATTTGGAATGGGAATTTTAATGTCCATTTGTGGGCCTTGCCAATGAGCTAGAGTCCCCAAACTTTATTTGTGGGTATCTTAAGGCATGCTTATGAGTCTCCAATTTCCCCCAAGTTTCTACGACAAAGTTCCAGATTTGGCCCCATAGGAATGTATGGGATTTGGAATTTGGAATGGGAATTTTAATGTCCATTTGTGGGCCTTCCCAATCAGCTAGAGTTCCCAAAATTTATTTGTGGGTATCTTAAGGCATGCTTTTCAGTTCGCAATTACCCCCAAGTTTCTACGACAAAATAAAATTTTCCCCCATAGGAATGTATGGGATTCGGAATTTGGAATGGGAATTTTTAAGTCCATTTGTGCGGGATCCCAATGAGCTAGAGTCCCCAAAATTTATTTGAGGGTGTCTTTAGGCATGCTTATGAGGCTCAAATTACCCCCATGTTTCTACGACAAAGTTCCAGATCTGGCCCCATAGGAATGTATGGGATTTGGAATTTGGAATGGGAATTTTAATGTCCATTTGTGGGGGTTCCCAATGAGCTAGAGTCCCCAAAATTGATGTGTGGCTATGTTAAGGCATGCTTATGAGTCTCCAATTTCCCCCAAGTTTCTTCGACAAAGTTCCAGATTTGGCCCTATAGGAATGCATGGGATTTGGAATTTGGAATGGGAATTTTTAAGTCCATTTGTGCGGTTTCCCATTGAGCTAGAGTCCCCAAAATTGATGTGTGGCTATGTTAAGGAAAGCTTATGAGTCTCCAATTATCCCCAAGTTTCTACGACAAAATAATTTTTTTGCCCCATAGGAATGTATTGGATTTGGAATTTGGAGTGGGAATTTTAATGTCCATTTGTGCGGGATCTCAATGAGCTAGAGTCCCCAAAATGTATTTGTGGGTATCTTAAGGCATGTTTATCAGTTCGCAATTACCCCCAAGTTTCTACGACAAAATAAATTTTTCCCCCATAGGAATGCATGGGATTTGGAATTTGGAATGGGAATTTTTAAGTCCATTTGTGCGGGATCCCAATGAGCTAGAGTCCCCAAAATTGATGAGTGGCTATGTTAAGGCACGCTTATGAGTCTCCAATTACCCCCAAGTTTCTACGACAAAGTTCCAGATTTGGCCCCATAGGAATGTATGGGATTTGGAATTTGGAATGGGAATTTTAATGTCCATTTGTGGGGGTTCCCAATGAGCTAGAGTCCCCAAAATTGATGTGTGGCTATGTTAAGGCATGCTCATGAGTCTCCAATTTCCCCCAAGTTTCTTCGACAAAGTTCCAGATTTGGCCCCATAGGAATGTATGGGATTTGGAATTTGGAATGGGAATTTTAATGTCCATTTGTGGGGGTTCCCAATGAGCTAGAGTCCCCAAAATTGATGTGTGGCTATGTTAAGGCATGCTTATGAGTCTCCAATTACCCCCATGTTTCTTCGACAAAGTTCCAGATTTGGCCCCATAGGAATGTATGGGATTTGGAATTTGGAATGGGAATTTTAATGTCCATTTGTGGGCCTTGCCAATGAGCTAGAGTCCCCAAAATTTATTTGTGGGTATCTTAAGGCATGCTTATGAGTCTCCAATTCCCCCCAAGTTTCTACGACAAAGTTCCAGATTTGGCCCCATAGGAATGTATGGGATTTGGAATTTGGAATGGGAATTTTAATGTCCATTTGTGGGCCTTCCCAATCAGCTAAAGTCCCCAAAATTTATTTGTGGGTATCTTAAGGCATGCTTTTCAGTTCGCAATTACCCCCAAGTTTCTACGACAAAATAAAATTTTCCCCCATAGGAATGTATGGGATTCGGAATTTGGAATGGGAATTTTTAAGTCCATTTGTGCGGGATCCCAATGAGCTAGAGTCCCCAAAATTTATTTGAGGGTGTCTTTAGGCATGTTTATGAGGCTCAAATTACCCCCATGTTTCTACGACAAAGTTCCAGATCTGGCCCCATAGGAATGTATGGGATTTGGAATTTGGAATGGGAATTTTAATGTCCATTTGTGGGGGTTCCCAATGAGCTAGAGTCCCCAAAATTGATGTGTGGCTATGTTAAGGCATGCTTATGAGTCTCCAATTTCCCCCAAGTTTCTTCGACAAAGTTCCAGATTTGGCCCCATAGGAATGCATGGGATTTGGAATTTGGAATGGGAATTTTTAAGTCCATTTGTGCGTATTCCCATTGAGCTAGAGTCCCCAAAATTGATGTGTGGCTATGTTAAGGAAAGCTTATGAGTCTCCAATTATCCCCAAGTTTCTACGACAAAATAATTTTTTTGCCCCTTAGGAATGTATGGGATTTGGAATTTGGAATGGGAATTTTAATGTCCATTTGTGCGGGATCTCAATGAGCTAGAGTCCCCAAAATTTATTTGTGGGTATCTTAAGGCATGTTTATCAGTTCGCAATTACCCCCAAGTTTCTACGACAAAATAAATTTTTCCCCCATAGGAATGCATGGGATTTGGAATTTGGAATGGGAATTTTTAAGTCCATTTGTGCGGGATCCCAATGAGCTAGAGTCCCCAAAATTTATTTGTGGGTATCTTAGGGCATGCTTATGAGGCTGAAATTACCCCCATGTTTCTACGACAAAGTTCCAGATTTGGCCCCATAGGAATGTATGGGATTTGGAATTTGGAATTGGAATTTTAATGTCCATTTGTGGGCCTTCCCAATCAGCTAGAGTCCCCAAAATTTATTTGTGGGTATCTTAAGGCATGCTTTTCAGTTCGCAATTACCCCCAAGTTTCTACGACAAAATAAATTTTTTCCCCATAGGAATGCATGGGATTTGGAATTTGGAATGGGAGTTTTTAAGTCAATTTTTGCGGGATCTCAATGAGCTAGAGTCCCCAAAATTTATTTGAGGGTATCTTTAGGCATGCTTATGAGGCTCAAATTACCCCCATGTTTCTACGACAAAGTTCCAGATCTGGCCCCATAGGAATGTATGGGATTTGGAATTTGGAATGGGAATTTTAATGTCCATTTGTGCGGGATCTCAATGAGCTAGAGTCCCCAAAATTTATTTGTGGGTATCTTAAGGCATGCTTATGAGGCTCAAATTACCCCCATGTTTCTACGACAAAGTTCCAGATTTGGCCCCATAGGAATGTATGGGATTTGGAATTTGGAATTGGAATTTTAATGTCCATTTGTGGGGGTTCCCAATGAGCTTGAGTCCCCAAAATTTATTTGTGGGTATCTTAAGGCATGTTTATCAGTTCGCAATTACCCCCAAGTTTCTACGACAAAATAATTTTTTCCCCATAGGAATGCATGTGATTTGGAATTTGGAATGGGAATTTTTAAGTCCATTTGTGCGGGATCCCAATGAGCTAGAGTCCCCAAAATTGATGAGTGGCTATGTTAAGGCACGCTTATGAGTCTCCAATTATCCCCAAGTTTCTACGACAAAACAATTTTTTTGCCCCATAGGAATGTATTGGATTTGGAATTTGGAATGGGAATTTTAATGTCCATTTGTGGGCCTTCCCAATCAGCTAGAGTCCCCAAAATTTATTTGTGGGTATCTTAAGGCATGCTTTTCAGTTCGCAATTACCCCCAAGTTTCTACGACAAAATAAAATTTTCCCCCATAGGAATGTATGGGATTCGGAATTTGGAATGGGAATTTTTAAGTCCATTTGTGCGGGATCCCAATGAGCTAGAGTCCCCAAAATTTATTTGAGGGTGTCTTTAGGCATGCTTATGAGGCTCAAATTACCCCCATGTTTCTACGACAAAGTTCCAGATCTGGCCCCATAGGAATGTATGGGATTTGGAATTTGGAATGGGAATTTTAATGTCCATTTGTGGGGGTTCCCAAGGAGCTAGAGTCCCCAAAATGTATTTGTGGGTATCTTAAGGCATGCTTATGAGGCTGAAATTACCCCCATGTTTCTACGAGAAAGTTCCAGATTTGGCCCCATAGGAATGTATGGGATTTGGAATTTGGAATGGGAATTTTAATGTCCATTTGTGGGGGTTCCCAAGGAGCTAGAGTCCCCAAAATTTATTTGTGGGTATCTTAAGGCATGCTTATGAGGCTGAAATTACCCCCATGTTTCTACGACAAAGTTCCAGATTTGGCCCCATAGGAATGTATGGGATTTGGAATTTGGAATTGGAATTTGAGTGTCCTTTTTTGGGGGTTCCCATTGAGCTAGAGTCCCCAAATTTGATGTGTGTCTATGTTAAGGCATGCTTATGAGTCTCCAATTACCCCCAAGTTTCTACGACAAAGTTCCAGATTTGGCCCCATAGGAATGTATGGGATTTGGAATTTGGAATGGGAATTTGAGTGTCCTTTTTGGGGGGTTCCCATTGAGCTAGAGTCCCCAAAATTGTTGAGTGGCTATGTTAAGGCATGCTTATGAGTCTCCAATTACCCCCAAGTTTCTACGACAAAGTTCCAGATTTGGCCCCATAGGAATGTATGGGATTTGGAATTTGGAATGGGAATTTTAATGTCCATTTGTGGGGGTTCCCAAGGAGCTAGAGTCCCCAAAATGTATTTGTGGGTATCTTAAGGCATGCTTATGAGGCTGAAATTACCCCCATGTTTCTACGAGAAAGTTCCAGATTTGGCCCCATAGGAATGTATGGGATTTGGAATTTGGAATGGGAATTTTAATGTCCATTTGTGGGGGTTCCCAAGGAGCTAGAGTCCCCAAAATTTATTTGTGGGTATCTTAAGGCATGCTTATGAGGCTGAAATTACCCCCATGTTTCTACGACAAAGTTCCAGATTTGGCCCCATAGGAATGTATGGGATTTGGAATTTGGAATTGGAATTTGAGTGTCCTTTTTTGGGGGTTCCCATTGAGCTAGAGTCCCCAAATTTGATGTGTGTCTATGTTAAGGCATGCTTATGAGTCTCCAATTACCCCCAAGTTTCTACGACAAAGTTCCAGATTTGGCCCCATAGGAATGTATGGGATTTGGAATTTGGAATGGGAATTTGAGTGTCCTTTTTGGGGGGTTCCCATTGAGCTAGAGTCCCCAAAATTGTTGAGTGGCTATGTTAAGGCATGCTTATGAGTCTCCAATTACCCCCAAGTTTCTACGACAAAGTTCCAGATTTGGCCCCATAGGAATGTATGGGATTTGGAATTTGGAATGGGAATTTTAATGTCCATTTGTGGGGGTTCCCAAGGAGCTAGAGTCCCCAAAATGTATTTGTGGGTATCTTAAGGCATGCTTATGAGGCTGAAATTACCCCCATGTTTCTACGAGAAAGTTCCAGATTTGGCCCCATAGGAATGTATGGGATTTGGAATTTGGAATGGGAATTTTAATGTCCATTTGTGGGGGTTCCCAAGGAGCTAGAGTCCCCAAAATTTATTTGTGGGTATCTTAAGGCATGCTTATGAGGCTGAAATTACCCCCATGTTTCTACGACAAAGTTCCAGATTTGGCCCCATAGGAATGTATGGGATTTGGAATTTGGAATTGGAATTTGAGTGTCCTTTTTTGGAGGTTCCCATTGAGCTAGAGTCCCCAAATTTGATGTGTGTCTATGTTAAGGCATGCTTATGAGTCTCCAATTACCCCCAAGTTTCTACGACAAAGTTCCAGATTTGGCCCCATAGGAATGTATGGGATTTGGAATTTGGAATGGGAATTTGAGTGTCCTTTTTGGGGGGTTCCCATTGAGCTAGAGTCCCCAAAATTGTTGAGTGGCTATGTTAAGGCATGCTTATGAGTCTCCAATTACCCCCAAGTTTCTACGACAAAGTTCCAGATTTGGCCCCATAGGAATGTATGGGATTTGGAATTTGGAATGGGAATTTTAATGTCCATTTGTGGGGGTTCCCAAGGAGCTAGAGTCCCCAAAATGTATTTGTGGGTATCTTAAGGCATGCTTATGAGGCTGAAATTACCCCCATGTTTCTACGAGAAAGTTCCAGATTTGGCCCCATAGGAATGTATGGGATTTGGAATTTGGAATGGGAATTTTAATGTCCATTTGTGGGGGTTCCCAAGGAGCTAGAGTCCCCAAAATGTATTTGTGGGTATCTTAAGGCATGCTTATGAGGCTGAAATTACCCCCATGTTTCTACGACAAAGTTCCAGATTTGGCCCCATAGGAATGTATGGGATTTGGAATTTGGAATTGGAATTTGAGTGTCCTTTTTTGGGGGTTCCCATTGAGCTAGAGTCCCCAAAATTGATGTGTGTCTATGTTAAGGCATGCTTATGAGTCTCCAATTACCCCCAAGTTTCTACGACAAAGTTCCAGATTTGGCCCCATAGGAATGTATGGGATTTGGAATTTGGAATGGGATTTTTAATGTCCATTTGTGGGGGTTCCCAATGAGCTAGAGACCCCAAAATTTATTCGTGGGTATCTTAAGGCATGCTTATCAGTTCGCAATTACCCCCAAGTTTCTACGACAAAATAATTTTTTCCCCATAGGAATGTATTGGATTTGGAATCTGGAATCGTAATCTGGAATGAAGCTCCCCCTGGTGGATTTTCCCAAAATTGCATGGAGTCCGATTTATATAAAAATGGTATCAAATCGATCGGTGGGAAGAGCCGTATCCGATGGAATGGTTTTTGAAGCCCTATGACCAACAGGGAATTTTTAAAACGACTGCTTCCACATTTGGGATGGGTGGTTAGGGTTGACCCTAATTAGGGTTAGGGTTAGGGTAAGGGTTAGGGTTAGGGTTAGGGTTAGGGTTAGGGTAGGGTTAGGGTTAGGGTTAGGGTAAGGGTTAGGGTAAGGGTAAGGGTTAGGGGTTAGGGTTAGGGTTAGGGTTAGGGTAGGGTTAGGGTTAGGGTTAGGGTAGGGGGTAGGGTAGGGTAGGGTTAGGGTAGGGTTAGGGTAGGGTTAGGGTTAGGTTAAGGGATGAACACCACCTGAGGATCGAATAAAGTTCCGATAAGTCAAAAAGTAAAAGTGATAGGAGGACGAAACCAGTGTCTACACTGGGGTTTTGTGGGGTGGCGGACTCGCTGGCGAAGACCCCGTGTCGATAGCACTTACGGTTCCCGAGATACTCCAAAAATGGCCAAAAAGGATCGAACGAAAAGGTCAAAATGGAAGATAGGAGTGTTTGATGGAGCCAGATCTTGGATATTTGTAATCAGGGCCTCGTGCCGGGTTGGTAGACACCCGACATGGCATGATTCGGAGCGACTTCCCAGACTCAACATTGTTTTTCGATGTCTGGTAACATGGCCGTGTGACCTATCTATCAATGCGGGATGGCACGCAGGTTCCAAACGTGCCCAGAGAGGGTGTCTGTGATGCTTCTGTGTCCAGATAGGAAGCGAGATTCATGGTGATCCTTCTGTGTCCATATAGGAAGCGAGTTTGAGTGCCCCCCCACGGACCTTAGGTTTAGTAAAAAGCATCAGGGCAAGGCATAGATAGAATAGATGGGTGACTGTGTATGAGAATGGACTTTGCATAGGAGGGGACTTTGTATAAGAATGGACTTTGCATAGGAATGGACTTTGCATAGAAATGGACATTGCATAGTAATGGACTGCTGATAGGAAGGGAGTTTGCATAGGAATGGAATTTTGACAGGCATGGGATTTGCATAGGAATGGAGTTTTTGCATAGAAATGGACTTTTGACAGGAAGGGACTGCTGATAGGAATGGAATTTTGACAGGAATGGACTTTTCATACATGTAGATAGGTATATGGGGTTTATAAGGTCGTGGTACCCCCCCCTGACCAAACTTTGAAGTCCTGTAACTTTTGATAGGAACATCATAGAGACATGGGACCAGCGTCTACCCCCCGGTACCACGGGTCTGGCTTTCGATTTCTGACGTCCTTTTCACCGTCTGACCTTCCGGTTCTGAGATACGCCCACTTTTTGACATCCGGTGGTCTGTATCTCGAGAACGGAAGGTCGTAGAGACATGGGGACACTTCAGGCTTGCTCAGAATGGTCGAATTATGGCAGACGGATCTTGGTTGCAAGTCTCTACGACGTACGGTTCGGGAGTTACGAGTCGTCAAAGTCGCCCCATTGGTTTCTATGGGACTGGGAGATGTCGAAAATTCACTAAGTGTCGGAGTCCGATATCGTTCGTCCAAAAAGTAGTTATGAGCACGTTTCAGACCATTTGGAGTCGATTGGTATACTTTTCTTGAGTCATTTTTTCAGATTTTGACATCCACTAGTTGGCGTTTTCTTCAATTTCATGCCTTTCCCTGACTTTTTTCCCTAATCCTAAGTCAAGCACATATTCCACGGACCTTAGGTTTAGTAAAAAGCATCAGGGCAAGGCATAATCAAAATGGGTTAGGGGTTAGGGTTAGGGTAAGGGTAGGGTTAGGGGTGGGGGTTAGGGTTAGGGTTAGGGGTTAGGGTAGGGTAGGGTTAGGGGTTAGGGTTAGGGTTAGGGTTAGGGTAAGGGTTAGGGTTAGGGGTTAGGTTAAGGGATGAACACCACCTGAGGATCGAATAAAGTTCCGATAAGTCAAAAAGTAAAAGTGATAGGAGGACGAAACCAGTGTCTACACTGGGGTTTTGTGGGGTGGCGGACTCGCTGGCGAAGACCCCGTGTCGATAGCACTTACGGTTCCCGAGATACTCCAAAAATGGCCAAAAAGGATCGAACGAAAAGGTCAAAATGGAAGATAGGAGTGTTTGATGGAGCCAGATCTTGGATATTTGTAATCAGGGCCTCGTGCCGGGTTGGTAGACACCCGACATGGCATGATTCGGAGCGACTTCCCAGACTCAACATTGTTTTTCGATGTCTGGTAACATGGCCGTGTGACCTATCTATCAATGCGGGATGGCACGCAGGTTCCAAACGTGCCCAGAGAGGGTGTCTGTGATGCTTCTGTGTCCAGATAGGAAGCGAGATTCATGGTGATCCTTCTGTGTCCATATAGGAAGCGAGTTTGAGTGCCCCCCCACGGACCTTAGGTTTAGTAAAAAGCATCAGGGCAAGGCATAGATAGAATAGATGGGTGACTGTGTATGAGAATGGACTTTGCATAGGAGGGGACTTTGTATAAGAATGGACTTTGCATAGGAATGGACTTTGCATAGAAATGGACATTGCATAGTAATGGACTGCTGATAGGAAGGGAGTTTGCATAGGAATGGAATTTTGACAGGCATGGGATTTGCATAGGAATGGAGTTTTTGCATAGAAATGGACTTTTGACAGGAAGGGACTGCTGATAGGAATGGAATTTTGACAGGAATGGACTTTTCATACATGTAGATAGGTATATGGGGTTTATAAGGTCGTGGTACCCCCCCCTGACCAAACTTTGAAGTCCTGTAACTTTTGATAGGAACATCATAGAGACATGGGACCAGCGTCTACCCCCCGGTACCACGGGTCTGGCTTTCGATTTCTGACGTCCTTTTCACCGTCTGACCTTCCGGTTCTGAGATACGCCCACTTTTTGACATCCGGTGGTCTGTATCTCGAGAACGGAAGGTCGTAGAGACATGGGGACACTTCAGGCTTGCTCAGAATGGTCGAATTATGGCAGACGGATCTTGGTTGCAAGTCTCTACGACGTACGGTTCGGGAGTTACGAGTCGTCAAAGTCGCCCCATTGGTTTCTATGGGACTGGGAGATGTCGAAAATTCACTAAGTGTCGGAGTCCGATATCGTTCGTCCAAAAAGTAGTTATGAGCACGTTTCAGACCATTTGGAGTCGATTGGTATACTTTTCTTGAGTCATTTTTTCAGATTTTGACATCCACTAGTTGGCGTTTTCTTCAATTTCATGCCTTTCCCTGACTTTTTTCCCTAATCCTAAGTCAAGCACATATTCCACGGACCTTAGGTTTAGTAAAAAGCATCAGGGCAAGGCATAATCAAAATGGGTTAGGGGTTAGGGTTAGGGTAAGGGTAGGGTTAGGGGTGGGGGTTAGGGTTAGGGTTAGGGTTAGGGTTAGGGGTTAGGGTAAGGGGTTAGGGTTAGGGTTAGGGATAGGGTAAGGGTAGGGGTTAGGGTAGGGTTAGGGTTAGGGTAAGGGTAAGGGTAGGGTAGGGTAGGGGTTAGGGTTAGGGTTAGGTTAAGGGATGAACACCACCTGAGGATCGAATAAAGTTCCGATAAGTCAAAAAGTAAAAGTGATAGGAGGACGAAACCAGTGTCTACACTGGGGTTTTGTGGGGTGGCGGACTCGCTGGCGAAGACCCCGTGTCGATAGCACTTACGGTTCCCGAGATACTCCAAAAATGGCCAAAAAGGATCGAACGAAAAGGTCAAAATGGAAGATAGGAGTGTTTGATGGAGCCAGATCTTGGATATTTGTAATCAGGGCCTCGTGCCGGGTTGGTAGACACCCGACATGGCATGATTCGGAGCGACTTCCCAGACTCAACATTGTTTTTCGATGTCTGGTAACATGGCCGTGTGACCTATCTATCAATGCGGGATGGCACGCAGGTTCCAAACGTGCCCAGAGAGGGTGTCTGTGATGCTCCTGTGTCCAGATAGGAAGCGAGATTCATGGTGATCCTTCTGTGTCCATATAGGAAGCGAGTTTGAGTGCCCCCCCACGGACCTTAGGTTTAGTAAAAAGCATCAGGGCAAGGCATAGATAGAATAGATGGGTGACTGTGTATGAGAATGGACTTTGCATAGGAGGGGACTTTGTATAAGAATGGACTTTGCATAGGAATGGACTTTGCATAGAAATGGACATTGCATAGTAATGGACTGCTGATAGGAAGGGAGTTTGCATAGGAATGGAATTTTGACAGGCATGGGATTTGCATAGGAATGGAGTTTTTGCATAGAAATGGACTTTTGACAGGAAGGGACTGCTGATAGGAATGGAATTTTGACAGGAATGGACTTTTCATACATGTAGATAGGTATATGGGGTTTATAAGGTCGTGGTACCCCCCCCTGACCAAACTTTGAAGTCCTGTAACTTTTGATAGGAACATCATAGAGACATGGGACCAGCGTCTACCCCCCGGTACCACGGGTCTGGCTTTCGATTTCTGACGTCCTTTTCACCGTCTGACCTTCCGGTTCTGAGATACGCCCACTTTTTGACATCCGGTGGTCTGTATCTCGAGAACGGAAGGTCGTAGAGACATGGGGACACTTCAGGCTTGCTCAGAATGGTCGAATTATGGCAGACGGATCTTGGTTGCAAGTCTCTACGACGTACGGTTCGGGAGTTACGAGTCGTCAAAGTCGCCCCATTGGTTTCTATGGGACTGGGAGATGTCGAAAATTCACTAAGTGTCGGAGTCCGATATCGTTCGTCCAAAAAGTAGTTATGAGCACGTTTCAGACCATTTGGAGTCGATTGGTATACTTTTCTTGAGTCATTTTTTCAGATTTTGACATCCACTAGTTGGCGTTTTCTTCAATTTCATGCCTTTCCCTGACTTTTTTCCCTAATCCTAAGTCAAGCACATATTCCACGGACCTTAGGTTTAGTAAAAAGCATCAGGGCAAGGCATAATCAAAATGGGTTAGGGGTTAGGGTTAGGGTAAGGGTAGGGTTAGGGTAGGGTTAGGGTTAGGGTTAGGGTTAGGGTTAGGGGTTAGG